>OX383256.1:4899509-5499509 GCA_947522985.1 Lithophane socia
AATAAAGATTTTACGTTTAAATGAATTAATTAATCCCACTTGTCAATTGCAATTATTTGTGTGTTTAATGATGAATGAATAACACAATTATCTATAAACTTTTGTTGAATATAATTCAAGCAGGAAGCTAAATGCAACTTAAGTTGCAGTTTAAATTAACTACACGTGGGGTTCCCCCTAAATTATGCAGACAGCCACTCAACAAGTCTGTCTCGTCTGTTTATTTCAGACTTGTTTTAAGACAGCTTAGTTTAGTCTATCATAGATATTGAAGGAAGTTATTTCAATTAAGACAAGAAATATTAAATATTTAGTAACAGATCTGTCAAGTAACTATGTTGTAATTTACTATTATAGCATTGGGCTATGTTAAACTGTTTGTATCAATTAATTTGATGAATGCTAATAAAGGTAATTTAATAACTGGAAAAGATTGTTATACAATATTTAATTTCAACGAATGTTCAGGAAGTTTCTTGCCCATTCTTCTCCACAGGAACCTACTATGCTTTGGGTTGGGCAACTAGCTTAATTTGACTGACTGACTCCTGACGTAATTGTTTTAATTGAAATAAATGCTTTGAGTATGAGCTTGATTTTTCAAAATGTTTAATGCAAAGTTAATTAAATATTTACACAAAGTCTTTTCAATTTAAAACGGCCAAAGCTTAGATTTAAAAATCAAAATCTATTGTAAAAAACATCAGAACATCTAATAATATGAGAACAATTTAAATGAACATGAATTGTTCTTTTATAATTTATGTAAGACCACCTCTATACAATTTATAAGCATTACATTTACATTATCTAGTTATTAACAGAGTCAACACACAGTGGCGCGTGCTATTGCATTGTACAAATACACTTTGTGTTTGAATAATTAATCAATTTAAGATAAAAATTATTTATGCAAGACGTCGTGTTGCTATTACTTCATAACAGTTCAAGAAACTTGGAAAATGACATGAAAATTGGAAAAGTTTGAGATATTTTATTATTTTCGTTGCATAATTTAAATAATTAAGTACTATAATTTTATAAGTAACTGTTAAATAAAACAATTAAATTGTTATTAAACTCTGCAACTCAAATTAAAGTTATTTACCGCTGCTAAAGATTACAGTCCGCCGCCGACGCGACGGCCGACGGCACAGCCTCCGTTTACGGTGTTATTAATTTTACTGAATGAAAAATTTCAACTAAATCTCATGATTAATATAATTAAATAGTTTAACACGAGTCAATCGTGTTATATACTCTATTTATAAACGTATAAGAACTAATTATGAATAGTAAAATGATGAATACCTATCTGCCGTAAAAATATTAGAAAAAATAATTTTCAAAGATGTTCTTGGCCAATCAATTTTCCGGAATCTCTTCAATAGGTACTTTCTGACTTAAATATTTTTCGTTTAGTTAAGTCTGTAAATAAATATAAGTAAAACAATGTAATATGCTCTTTTGAAACAAAAAACTTTCTATTTTAACATATAAACATGTTTGAGAGCAATCAAAAGCGCGCGATACAATCGGTCTCGAGGTCCGACGGAGGCGTGAATTCTTTCAACGGAATTTTTACTCACTTTCTACAGAACTGTCGTAAATATTACGTGAACTGTGTTACTAGTGGTAGGTACTTAATATATGTAAAAAAAAAACATTTTCCATCCATCATCATGATTTATTACGAAAACTCATTCTTTTTCACCTTTGATTTGACTCTTCAATTTTATTGCAAACTATCAATGATGAAATGTTTATAAAAATAAATGTAGCCCCATCGATTATATCTTTAAACTCATTTTCATCCCATTCATCAGGTTTATTATTAATCAATATTACGTCAAACATAATAGCTTTATAAAGATTAATATAAACTAATAACTCTTATCATAAATTCGGTAACCGGACTAAACATTACAAAAAACAAGCAATACTGCTTATTTTTGCTGTTTTGAACATTAATCATCGAAAACAGATACTATAATGACATTCGAGACGTTAATAGGCCCCACAATTAACATACTACTTTTTTTTTTCTTTAAATATAATTTTACACAACGGAATAAAGTGAGCAAGTTCAACTATAAATCTTATCAAGGCAATATGAAATATAAAGCGAACCACTTAGTTCTTACCCAGCTGCCGGAAGATGGTATATCGGTCCCATTCCTCTCAAGCCCACACTATTAACGTGGACAGATTTAAAAATAAACTTGCAGACGACTTGAGACATGCAAAAATGAGTTAAATGTCCTTTTATTAAAATAAGAGCAGAATAAGTTGCAGTTCTTGATTTAAACGTTTAATTAAGTGGTTGTTTATTTAAATTTTTAATCTGAAGTATAAATGAGACTGAATTGAATCATTATTTAAAAATAAAAATGACAACATGAAAAATGGTTTTCAATTTAGAGCAATGAAATCTACAAAATAAATCACAAAAAAGTAATCAAATAAACAACGGTATATAGGAGAAAATGTAATTGATTCCCTCTCTTGGTTTTAATTACTAGGCTTTTTAAAATATGCCCAGTGGTTCGACGGATTGAACCCCCGGGCACTAATATCCAACTGGAGCACATAAAATCGTCGTACATTGCCTCGAGCAAAAAAGAAATTGCCACACCTTGGTTCATTCGTATTCATCAGTCGTAGTCCATATTACATTACGCTCGAAATCGCGTGCCGGCGTCACGATACTTCTGATAACAAAGGCCAGTATACCGAGACACATGGTCAAGATATACAGCATACCAAGCCAAGGGTTTTCGGAAATTGGTTTATAAACTTTGATATTTTGACGCCTCGCAAGTCGCCAACAAATTAAATAATAAAGGGTTGATTCGTATGCAGGCGGCGTGCCACGAATGAAGTCTTCCATTTAAAATACATGTGTTGCGAAATCCCAAGTTGCGAGGAAGTCGTATCAAGGAAATGTCGCTGGCATTGATCTTGTTTTGTTTTTGCATATTTATTTACTTATTATTTTTATTATTTGCTAGTCAAACCATTGTAAAACAATATCAGAAGAATCAACAGTTGTGCAGTAAGTTCCTTTCAATCTCTGAATTCAGTGTATTGTCAATGATCACTTATGTCCATAGCCTAACCTCAGTTTGTGACGAGGTCCTTCTTTCCTTACTCATCCAATCACTTATTGCTGGCAATCTTTTTAATGGCAGGCAGGCCACATCATCATTCGATTTTCAATTCAAATTCAGAACGCCACATACTCCCATGCACTCCCATTTCCAGTCCGGTCGACACTTCATCTTTAGAGCTTGCAGAGGCTAGTTGCTGTCTGTGATATAAACATAATTTTATAATCTTCCGCTGTAATCTTGTAAAGGATCGTAGTGTTCTTCGAACGTGTAATAAACAATTATCTTCAGTCTACTTTCATTGTTTTACCATCAACCAACGAATATATTGACCGGTGAGAATCCCTCAATTGAGCTGAGCTAGCAAGAGCTAGACAAGTTTAAGCTTTTTATGTCCCAAAAATCGGGTTAAAATGATTTCTGTCTCCACAGTACTCCAAAACGGCACAGGAACACTCTTAATTACTCAAACAAGGAGACACAAGCCTCCAAAAGACAATATTTTGACACATTCACACAGGCTTTATCCCTGTGCACACATTACGTTTGTTCGTGAAAGCCATTCAGAATTTTTTCCTCGAGGACTTTGTGTTGTACCACTATTTGATTTTCTACCAACGTGACAAGTGCAAAGGACCTTATATTATGGACAGGCAAATATGGTTATCCCTCGTTTTTGTTTTAAAGCGGTTGTGGGTGTCAACATAACTGGAACCCAATTTATTGCACCTACATACAGATTTAGATTTTCCACATGATTGCTAGTGCATACCTTAAATTTATGTTCTAAATAACAGTTCACTTGTCCGACTGTTTTTTAAACTCCAATAAATGTTTGCAACAAAAACAGTGACACAGTCCATTAAGTTTTTTTTTTCTCTAAAAATAAGACCATTTTGATCCTTTTATACTATTATAAAATATGAAGTGTCGCTTTGACAAATGTGTAAATGAAGTAGTTTATCTTTAAATGTCTTATTGGCGGTTAATAGTTCCGTCAATATCCATTTATTTCAATAAATATGAATAAAAACTGGATTAACGGTAATAAAACTCGAGCGACAGTCGTCCTCTAATCAAATTAAATTAGCTTGCTAATAAGAAGTGTTATAATGTGACGTGTTGATGTCTAATCTTTTGCTAAATATGGATATCGAAGTGCTAATGTGTTTATATAATGTACAAAACTCACGAAATCTGTTACTAAAGACTCTCTTACGTATATGCGAAGACGTCGTCATAGTTACGAACTGACGGCCGCGGCGTAAACTATCAGTCCTATATCCGTTTCATCTCTTTGTCTATTATTTTTAAAAGTAGAACAAAAATTTTAAAACCATCACATCGTCTCCATGAATTCTCGAAGGAAACGAGAATTTCCGACGAACACGTTCATATTTACGTAACACTCGACTACAAAGAAAAGCAAATAGAAAAGTAATACGATTTCCAGCGGTCCAAACGCGAGGCACCGCGCGAGAGTGCACCGAGGCCTTTTTTTACTGTAGGCCGAATATGTTGGTGAAGCGAGGCCGAGTCAACAGGCCGTGATCTCGATCGCTCTCAGGCCGTGTTTACCCGCTTGGCCCTCAAGGATTAATGCGCGACGCAAATATTTATCTAAACGTCTGCGGATTGACAGTTCGGTCGTCAATTGTTTGTTGTCTTTACCTTTTCAAATGAGCATTTCATTTCGAGTTGCACCCATTGCCTTAAGTGGCGTTCGGGTTGTGTTTATTTTCGTTTTTTTGTTTATTAAGTTTTTCGAACGCCAGGCATTGTCTTTTACAGTGACAAAAGTCAATCTTATCGCTTTTGGACAATGAGATTTGTTTTTTATGAGCTCTTCATTTGCAATTCTTGAGGATAATCTTTGTAACAAGTACTATTTTGTTGTAGGGGTATAGCCAAAGCTGGGGAGCCAAATAATCTATCACCGATGTCACCAGGGGTTCTGATCATGGACCCAGCTATTCACTCCACCCTCAGGCGGAAACAGAGAAGACTAGCCAGAGAGAACCCTGGAGTCTTATCAGCAGTTGCCAAAGGTGCCAGCATGGCTGTCGCAGAATGCCAACACCAGTTCAAATACAGAAGATGGAACTGCTCAACAAGAAACTTCCTCAGAGGGAAAAACTTGTTTGGCAAAATCGTGGACAGAGGTAAGCTGTTATTAGATTAATTAAATCCAAACAACTGACAAAGGTTGACGAGTTAATACTCCGATCACGATTTTATTGTCGCCTTCACGAACAAAAACTGAACAATAAACGCAAAAACGGTTTTGGGTACACGCGTCATTCATTTGTCTCAATTTTGATATCGCGAAACAAAAAGGACAAAGCAGTAAAAAGAACTTTTAAGAAGATAAGGCTTAAATACCCTTCTTAAATATTAAGGAAACAGATTACAGAGCATTGAGACGTTTAAAAGACTAATCTTTAAAAAACTCAATCGAAAATCTCGCATCGTATACAGTTTTACATTTAACCCTGCAAAGAGCAACGGGGGGACAAAAAGATGTGTTTTGTATAAATCCCCAATTCCTGTTACAAAGAGAGACTACAAATTAAGTGATATCTTTAGTTGGCAACCCTTTTAAAAGATTTTATCTGTATTCAGCGGGAGGGTAGCGAGTCGGGGGCACATATAAAAGAGTCATCAAGATAAACCATCCTGGATCAATTACACGAGGTCGAGTGACGTCTGAGTTCCCGTTTGTCGATAACTCTTTTTTTTACGTTTTTCAATTCCGTTTTGTGAACGTGTTTTAATATTTTACGATAGATTGAAATATAATTTTACTTTTTTATGAATGAGATCATAATCCGATTCTGATTCCGCATCGATTCTTCTATAGAGTATTGAAAAAAAAAAAACATGTTTTTATATCCCATAAACAGCGGTCCACAATTGCGCGAGCGTCGAATCCATTTAGTTGATTTGAATGGATGTAGATTATAATCAATAGATATAAATCAGCAAATAGATACCATTAGCCTCACAATACTGGTTACACAACTGAATTCAATAGGTTAGGGATATTACTCGAAGTAATCCCTTTTAGAAGCTTTACTTACAACGCATTAAGTATTTTATTTATCAGTATAAAGACTTAGTTTTCAATTTAAAATAATAACCTACATTTATAAAGGTACACTTCGAAATTAAAATGTTTTAAAACGCATTGCTTTATTTAGTTTTGTCGTCACTTGAAAGCTGCTTGAGCTTTAGGCGAAAGTATTTATGGTTGATAATTGTTTGGCAAGCAAGTTTATAAACGGTAAGACGTTATTTTGTTGTCAGATCGGGGCTGCCCTATCTCCGGTGTCCGATTTCGATGCTTTGTACGCGATACGCCTTATTATGAGCCTGCGAACATCTGTTCGGCACAACAAGAATTATTCGCTATATTAGCAAAAAAAAGGCAGTTTTGTGATTCAATTCTGTCGTTTGCATTATTTTTTTGCGTTTGCTAATAAGTTTTTGCAACAAAACTTTTTAGAGCAAATATAAACACAGTATAAATAATAAAATGAATAAAAAATTAGTTTCGAAATTAATTCTGCCAGTAAAATGAGTTATTTGAAAAAGCTTTTGGTGGATCAGAGTTCAGGTTGAGCATTAGGGGGTTATCATCAAAATTAAGAGCTTCGGCTGCCGTATCTCGAACTAATTCGATCTCATTTGGGATCGGCACAAGCGCAATATATCGACTATATATCTTCTCTGCTCCGGTTATTGACCCGCGCTTCAAATGCGTTAATGAATAGTGCAAGCCGTTTCTGTAAATGCCTCTATTAGTCGAGAATAAATTTCTATCTGTTACTTCGTACAAAAAAACATTATGTTTCTTTAATGGAGTATGTTCGGAATTTTTACAAAAAGATGTAGATAATTTAATTTTAACTTTTTACCTAATACTATGAATAATAAATAATATGCACCCAAGGACACGGTTCGGTTGGTAGTACCGGGGGTTGTCCTTGGGTGCAATTCCACAGTGCAAACAGGGATACCTAGTCGTCTGTTGGTGCCTTATTTCATTAAAAACATCTAACGAGCCTCTGCGTGTTGGCTCTTTGGCCCCTCGTACGCCTCCTAATGGACAGGGAGTTCCGGGATCACAGGTCTCGAAAAATGACACAGAAGTAAAAAAAAAAAACAGACTACGATGAAGTTCACATTATTAGTAATAAAATAGCTCAGCTTATGTTCGTATTTAATAATTTAAAACGGATTACTAAGTCGAATATGTGTTTAACGTTATTATTAATTAATAATAACGTAAACGACATAATATTTGACTTAATAAGTTTTAGTATCGGAAGAAACATCAACTTACTAATAATAAGTAATAAATATTAATAACTTTTATAAGGTCACAATAACAATTAAGAGGTTGTTAATAGGTGACTTTATTACAATAGCAGCTTAATACAAAAGAACAAATAACATAATTTATTAATTGAATAACCTTCGCGTTAATTAATTCAATTCATTGATGACGCTAATGATTCAAACGATAGAACCTTAACGTCCGTGAATTATAATTTGTTTGTCTGTCTCGTCGACTGTAGCTTTCAAACGGATGCTCTAATTTTGATGCAATTAAGAATATTATTATTAAATATTGTCCGACATTATGACTTTTAATAATTACATACGTGTATCATCAAAAAATTAACAAGAAACAGCGATCAAAACTTAATACAACAAATCTATTGTTGATTCAAATGGCGTTTTCTAATTATAAACCGAGATGTCATAAACCATTATGCTTATAAAATATTCATGAAAAACAAAATTGGTAACAAATCGCAATTAGGTATATGTTTACACAACACTAATGTTAGCCATAAAGAAAAAAGTGAGGTTGGGTCGATTTTAGCCTCAGGCGATGTACCAAATGTGGGACCAACCGACACATTTATGAAGAAATATGTTGAACTATTTATGTTGTAAAACCAATTAAAGTTATTCATGATTTCTTTGCCGATTCAAGAATTTAAATGTCAACACTCCCAACTCTAGAAAGCCATTGAAAGTTCTTCTTAAACTCAAGCCAAGACATCACTTACTAGTCAGCTTAAACCTCAATGAATAACCGTTAATAATTCAGCTAGACACAAAGCTACTCATATTAATTTAAAACATTAAATCATTTAATTCTAGTGCTCGCATCCAAATGATATATAGTTCTTACGCACATAGTAAAGTATTTACCATCGACGACCATAAAACTAAACGCCTAGAGCAAAAAATAAATATTGATATTGTATGCGAGCATACAAACTATAAAAGCAAAGTACCATTTTTCTAAATTAAAAGCCAGATATAGTACGGGCTTCGGACCACCATCGTAATAATTTCACATGATAAAAAGAGCAAACCGATTACAAAATTTATGTTATATGCGTGTGCATTTAGAGCATATTACTTTATTAAGGGCATGCAGGGCGGGCGAGGCGCACGGCGGTATCGCACGCCGCAAATACACACGATGAAAAAATTTAATACATTGCAATTACGTTCATTTAAGAAGCATAAAAACGGTCTCGACCCCGCGGGAGCCCGTCACAACTCTACTCAATAAACAAAAAACGTACACTCGCAAATGTGATCCTTGAAACTCATCAATCCCAATTCCCAAACGGATAGCCCTGTAGTCTGCTCATAATCACGAGCTGGCACACAAAGGCCCCCCGGACGCGACACCTATAATTACTAATTTACACGTTGTCACACCACTGACACTCGGACGCGACAACTTCATCTCTTTGTGGTGTAAACCTCAAGGATCGTATTAACAGAAATGATGACAACGACACAATAGTAAGACCTTTATTCGTCGCGTCATTGTCGAGCCGAGAATAGAAAATATATGGTCCGAGGTCCCGCGGCGAGCCCCCTGCGGTGTAGTTTAGCGATTCCACTGCACTCGTACAAGCCCCACGGAAGCCACGTTTACACCTAACGCAGCTCCTAATGGCAGGTAACTCGGCCAATAAAACCCGACCTTTTTTCAAATATTTCCTGTTTTGGTGTGTATGCGTACGCGCACCCGAGATGCCGACGTCGTGGGTGTATAAAACGTATAAAACGATCGACACCGAAAATAAAGCCGATATAAAATGCCCTCGACGAAATATTTAATGCTCAATTAGATAAGCGTTTTGGGTTTTGTGGCGTTTGAATTGTTTTCGAGATAACGCGCGTTTTGTGAAACTGAAATGAGACGATTAAGAGCGGTGACGACGGGCCGGGGGGAGGGGAGGGAGACGGCCGAGATCATATTTATCGACGGATTCCCAGTTTCCAACACTCCGATCGCCCTTTTATTGTTTATGGACAGCTTACTTAAAACGAAATTATTTTCGGTGCTTTTTTCTGGAGTTTGAAAACAAATGTCTTTGTCCATTGTGTGAATGGGTCTCGCGGTGCTGGCTGTTGGCTGGTAGCTAGTGGTAGCTGCAGCGCTTTGTGCCACTCACAATGAGTGATATACGACCGACGTAATTTTGAATTGTCGCACCGGAGCCTCGGGACGCGGACTCAATGTGAAATTATCACCCATACATGGCATAACGAAAATGAATTATTGCTTTTTATTGCCCCATCTTCCAAGTGCCTTTACGGCGAAATTGCCTTCTTTGCTTCTATTCCTCTCCCAGTATGCGTTGAATTCCATTCTTATTTCATTAACGGAAGAATCCCGTCTTTTATCATTTCTACGATCCGTCTTTCACAAGATAAAATGTCATTACATTCTCGTAAAATACATGTTTAGATACAAATAACACGACGTCAATGACTTCATCGTAGTGCGATAAAGCGGTGCGAACCGGAACGATTTCTAAACCGGCCAAACACCGTATTATAAACCAAGTGATTTATGGATGTTTTGAGTAATTATGTCTCATCAAATTTGAATAATGCAAGTCGTCATAAATAAGGCACGAGAGGCGCGACGCGAAACCTCCATAAGTCAATCTTTCAAATTAATCTTATGGAAACATCCCAGCGTGATGACTCAATGGAGACAGGAACATATTTAATTAGTACATTAATTTTGAATTATTTAATGGCCGTGGCCGCAGGGCCAGGTGTTCGTCAAATGTCAACAATGATTAACTTTTATTTTAACAGTGCGATGCGGCGGACGCGCTCTCGGGTTTACGAGTTTTTGACTTTTATAAATCCTCAACGCCTCGCCTTAACTGCCAATCCGTCGGGATGGAATTATCGCTCGGCGCTCGCGCTGTAAACCCACCACGGGACCATTTATTATCTGCACAGATAATCCACGGACAGCACTTTATTATCAGTTATAATAATAATTTACTTTTATAGATCCACATTACTCATGTTTGTTCTTATTTGACTGCGATTTGATGGGGCGAAATTGCCCCAATAAAATAATAGCGCACCTTAATTATGAATATTTTATTGCGTAGGCCTATACGAGCAGGTAACGAATGGCTATTTGTATTAGAACTTCTACATCGCCGGTGTCGGATTAGCGTTGTTTGGCCGTTTAATTAGGCTCGTGTCGGGAATTTACATTATATTTAATACCGTGACTAATGCGCTCAGCAGACGGAGCCTCTTTACATCTGTCATAATTTTTCTACGTCGCGATTTATTCGCAAAACGCGACAATCGGCTTTGTTGCTCGTCGCATCCAGCACGATGAAATATTGAAACAATTTATTTATAGTTTTATACGGGTACTTATGTTTAATGCAGAACAAAGCACCACTACCGTACGATGTCAAACGGGTCGAGCCACGGCCGTGAATCATCGATAGACGAGCCTAAAAATTCTCACAGACCAATTAAAAATTATTTCCAGTTGTCGTTTATGTATCTAATTGGTCGGGTAGCCGCGTACCGTTAGATCATGTTGGAGATAAAGTAAAAGTAGCGATGTTAAAATCACAGCGGGCAGTGATTCACATCTGTGGTGGCTAGATGTGGCGACATTTATCTACGGGTTATGAAGACGTGTTCGCAGCACGTGGTGCGAGCACCTGGCCAGGCCGACCCCGCCACCGGGTGTGGAGCCGGCACCCCGCCGTACGACCGCCGCTCGCTCACTCGTAAAGCACTAAAACAGATATCCGTGAAGCCTCCGATTTATAACCTGGCTATAAACACAAACATTACCTTGTGAAGCTGTAACCTGTAACCTATGCCTGTAACCCATCCCGCTCATCGGCCATCGCACATACACCTCAATGATAAACCCGATTAGCCGAAAGCTATAATTTCACAAGTGTTATTTACGTGTGCCATATTTAATTGGCCTCACCTATACGTTATAGTTAATGCGACTGAACGTTTCCAAGTCATTACAGAAGATAAATGCACGAGTCCACGACCGCTCGTATGTACGTATCCCTACCTTGAATTAATTTCGTCCGAGCATTGAATGATGGCGAAATTGACATTAAAATTCCCGGTCGAACGTCTCAAGTAATTGCTGAATAAAATACTTTTGTATAACATCCCAAAGGGAAGCACAAAAAGCGAATCCGAGAGCGGTCCGTGGCAGTGTGTGCGCACCGTAATTTATATCGGTGCACGATGACAACTCAATAAAAAAATGATTTCATTTGCTTATTGAGTCCTTAATAAAGCTGGCGCGGGCTGCTCCAGGCCCGTTCCACATATTATTATTATAAATAACAACAAATACGCGTTCCTTATTATTTTTACATCCATACGGGGTCGGTGAGTTTTTTCTGAAGAGATTTTATAGAGGTGCGTCGGTGGCCGGAAGCCCACCTAAGGAGCACGCGAGCCTCACTATATTACTAAATGAATGGCATTAGCCGGCGAGGTGACACGCGATTACACTTGTGTTAGAACGGCGTTAATTGTCAGTTTTATTTTCATTCAGGTATTTAGCGATCGACATCGGCCCTTAATAGCTTTTGAGGAATCCCATCATAACGTTGGATACGTTCGGGTCGAGAGCGTTTAATGAGGTCTTCAACAATAGCCGTATAAATGCGCATTATGCCGTAAAATTACAATGTCTACGAGATACAGTCTGAGCGAGACCACCGCGATATAGACGTCCTCCAAAACCATGTTCTGGTGTTATGATTCATTAAAAGCTATAATCGAATATTTTAATGATGTCGTATGGAGAACGGGTTACGTCACTAGGGTCCCGTTCGGTTAATAATATCGTCTCATTGTGGAGCCGAGGTCGCGTAGACAAAGGCTCGGTATTAATCGTTAAAGTACAACGGCTATTAAATCGATATTAAGAGAGAGAATTCGATGCGCGCGCCGTACCACTTGTAATGATCAAATTTATAATCTCTCGGGTAGGTAAGAGGCAGTTCTTTTATTTTCAATCTCTGAGATATACCCTCTCTCTCTTTTAATTGTATTTTATGAGTATTTGATTCTAATACTGGGCCATTAATTATTTATAGTATTCGATACGGGATGCGAGCATCGATTTATGTATTCGTCCGAACGGGATGAATGAACGCGATGCAATCATTGTGTGAGTCTTTATGTGTGAATATAAACTTAATGATCTTGTTGCTTTTAAACGATTATAACTCCAAACACAGTGATTATCCGGAATATTCAGTTTTTATAATGCACCTCTCGCCCCGTTTAGGACTGTCTCATTTAGAATTAAAAACTTTAGACCCACTCTCTCAAATTAACAAGAATTAAATGAGCCAGACAGGTCGAAACTTGAGATAGAATTTTACGAAGGAAATTAAAAAAAGCTAATGTGCCCATTGCTCTCGAGAAGGATTTTGGTACTGTCAACAAATTAAAAATGTCAATAAAATAATACGATTATAAAAGCAAAGTCAATTCAATCCCTCGGATTTGCAGTTACTTGATGAGCCCAAATGTTTGCGTGCTTAAATTATAATACCTAAAATATTTTAAAACGACGAGATTTTTTATCCCTATACCCGGAGCAATAATAAAATTTGATTAAAATATGGACCCCTCTGCAGTTGGGATGAATTAATTATACGAATACCAAACATGCCAAAGTGAAATATGTGTAACTGCCTAACATAATGCCTAAAGTAGGTATAAGTATGCTATTTGTAATCAACGGGTTTTTATCTAAATGATTATCTAGATAGTTTTTGTGCCACCCGATTTCATGTCCCAGATCTATTAGGCAATATATTTTAAGTAGGTGATAAAACTACTTTTCCTTTCTTCATAAATAAGCATAAATTAATTAAACAACATTTCTATTGTCACCAGGTTGCCGCGAAACGGCGTTCATCTACGCGATCACAAGCGCGGGCGTGACGCATGCGGTGGCGCGCGCGTGCGCAGAAGGCTCCATAGAATCGTGCACGTGCGACTATTCGCACATCGACCGCGTGCCGCATCGCACCCGCGCCGCTGCCGCCGCCAACGTACGAGTCTGGAAGTGGGGTGGCTGCAGCGACAACATCGGCTTCGGCTTCCGATTCAGCCGAGAATTCGTCGACACCGGCGAAAGAGGCAAAACCCTGAGAGAAAAAATGAACCTACACAACAACGAAGCCGGGCGATCGGTAAGTGTCGAACACTCCTGTCACTAAGCTTATCCAATCGCCACTCGACAGTGGCACCTTATAAACATAAATAAAACAATCAGTTATCGCCAATGACGGCCATTGTCATCGCGCCGTGTTTACATTACCATTATGGATGACGATCGATCGTCCGCCACTTGACATGTCGCGTTGTGTAATATTAATTATGCGTCGGGCGGCGCGGCCCAGCGCGCGACGACTGCGCAACAGGCACTCATTCGTTGCGCTCGCGCATCTCCCTCCCACCGCACACCCACATTTGCATATCCACTGTCCGCTCCTTCCCAAAATTCATCAAAAAGGGACGTCGGGCGCCCCGAGCCACCCAGACGCGTCATTAACCGAAGCGCTTAATTCCTGTCACGACAGACGCACTGGGTGTCCACCTGATGAATATTCACAGCATTCCATCGATTGTTTAACACATATTTGGACACTAGACTGTATAACATACGCGGCCATCTACATGTCAATGAATAAATACCGTCGACGACGTTCTACGAAGCGCCTGCGCTCCGAGATAGGAAAATATTTACTGTCTCCCATCCTCGCGTCATTTATCTACCTTCTAAGAATGATGAATGTCCCTAGAGTATGATTTATGATCGGTCCACGCGCGGTGACGACCGGCCCACCTCTTCACGATTTGTAACAATTTGCTCGATCGTGAGATGCGATCGATGGAGTACGCTTAAAAGATCATCGATCACACTGTATCGAAGCTTATCGGTGGAATTTAAAGATATTTGGACATCATTATAGACCTCCCCATGATAGAATAAATTAAAGCCTACGAGATGTTGATTGTGTTGTTTTGTTCGCAGCATGTGCAAACGGAGATGCGGCAGGAATGCAAGTGTCACGGCATGTCGGGCTCGTGCACCGTCAAGACCTGCTGGATGAGGCTGCCCAGCTTCCGCTCCGTCGGCGACTCGCTGAAGGACCGCTTCGACGGCGCGTCGCGGGTCATGATGCCTAATACTGACCTGGAGCCGCCTGCGCAGCGGAACGACGCGGCACCGCACAGAGTGCCGCGGAGAGACCGATACAGATTCCAACTGCGGCCTCACAATCCAGATCATAAATCGCCGGGGGCGAAAGACTTGGTTTACTTGGAGTCATCGCCAGGTTTCTGCGAAAAGAACCCGAGACTGGGCATCCCCGGCACTCACGGGCGCGCTTGTAATGACACGAGCATCGGGGTGGACGGCTGCGACCTGATGTGCTGCGGCCGAGGGTACCGTACCGAGACCATGTTCGTGGTGGAGCGATGTAACTGCACCTTCCACTGGTGCTGCGAGGTCAAGTGCAAACTCTGTCGCACGGAAAAAGTGGTGCACACGTGTTTATAGACTCGGACGGTGATGACGAAGTGATCAATGAGAGAAACTTTAGTGTCGGACAGATGTGATTGTGACTCAGACTCGAGAGTGGACCTGTTTTCTTATTCGGAGGCAGATAACGGACCTTGTATATAATCACTTCACTTTTTCATCTATCCAAGTCGTCGAAATCGTATATCATGTTGACTTATGTAAATAGTTTCTCTTTCACTGTTTATTTCTTCTTTTATACATGATAATTGATCCGGCGTAAAATTAAAGTAAGCTACTCGTTCGGTTTATTTATTTGACAATTAAGTGCGAACATGTGATCTAGTAACTTTATTTTTTTGGACACTGTCGTTTGGAAATTAATGAGACCAGTTTGACAGACCATTTATTTCTATCATCGACTCATTTTGTATTTATTCTAATTGGACTTATTGGTTTCCTTACGCGGTCAGCTGTGTAATTTATTTATTCGTAGGTATCATACATACTCGACTGAACAGCCCAAGGAGACACGTACGCAAAATGAAATATACGAGACTTTAAATGATATTTCTTAATATCATTCCAAAGTTAATACGCAGGTTTTTCAAAGAAGTTATTTGCAATTATTATAACAGCGGCAATAATCATTTGAGTTTTATAAATACTTTCTATTTTATGGACGTCCGCGTTGGGTGCATGCTCGCATAACTGTTTTGAGATTCAACAGCGAAATTATCTTGTAATTATAATTTCATATTATAATTAACCCGGCTAATGGAATTTGTGGCTTAATGGCATTTGCATAAAGTGTCTTCTTGGGTGTTCAGCGGCGGAGGTAGCGTTGGGCCCTTATCAGTCAGTAAGTAGCGCCATCGTAAAAGTGTCCCACATTACGAGATAAACGCTCTGGAGAATTTTAATTAAATATTAAACGAATTAAATAATCAGTATTATACGTATAATATTGTATGCGTGTTGCGTCCGATGCATGGAGATAGTGTTGCACGCGAACCCGGCTGACACTCGTTACACATTTTATACAGGTGCAGAGATGCTCGTCCCTTCTACAGTTCTTAATGTACATGCATGTGTTACTATAATAGTAACGTCTACTTACAACACTTTTCTAGATAAATGTTACTGTGATTAGACAGATTGCATCATGAACTATTCACTTGGCGAGTTTATATTCGAACCTTCATAACCCTTTGGACTAACATAACTCACTAGACTAACTTTAACAAAAAAATTGAATTAACATTGACAATCTTCTGACACAATACCTTTTTTTTTGGAATTATTTCGATGACAATAAGTTTGACATTCCAAATTCGATAGTTTGCCAATTTATGTGGAAGCTTTATAGATCATACAAGTAATAATTATAATATTATTATCAACTTGAATGATATTTCATAATGTGATATAAACATAGTATAGCCAGTAAGTAGGTATTTATAGGTAGACTAATCCTACTGAGCTTATTATTGTGTATACTAAAGTGCACTGAGCATACTAACTCGTCAAGTATGTTTTATATTAAAAATATTTATTAAAAACTTGTTTTAATTTATTTTATTTTACTTTAATGTTAATGAAGGTATTAAAGTAAAATAACGTGTTAGTTTTAGTAAAAAAATCCGATGTTAAAACAATCGGTATTATTTAAAACAGGTATTCGAGTACTTATCAATGTATTGTTAAAAAAAACGCTTAAAAATCGGATCTCTGTACATAGGTAACTTTAAAAAATGTTTCGGAATTCAATGACAGAGTCTGAGGAACTGATACCGCATCGGATTTAAAAGACTGAAGTTTTTTTTTAATTTTCGTAGTTGTAATATCCATGACTGGATCTATTAAAGCCATTGTTTTGAATTTTAGCATGAAAGCTATTGTGATAAAAAAAAGTATTTTAACGTAATTTAAAACCGAAACCGTTATGAATTTCGAAAATCGAATTGGTGCCATTTTTTAAGCTTTTACACCTGACAGCTATTGCCGGTTTTAATCAAAATTATTATTCTGCCTAATCGAATTATTGTCAATTTGTCATTGTGAAATCATTTTTTACGCATGTAAATATTGTCTTTATTCATTATTATAAGTTATTTATGTGAATGTAGCATTTTAAATTGTTAATATTAGGTAAAAATACAATTGAAATCAGCTGAACTTATCTGAATCTCAAATCTTATTATTTGTATAATAAATGTACCTTTTTGAAATATATTTCGTCCAGTGACCGCCTTTTGGGGGTTGACACAATTTATTATAATATTGGTTGTACATTAGCAGTATCTATTTATAATTAAAATATTGATTAGTTGTTACTAAAAATATTAAATTGATCAAAAAACTTAAAGAGCCTTGTTTTACTGAAACTTTACACTCATGGACCTAGTTAATTGATTCAGGCGTGACTTTGTGGAAATCCATTATAAAATACAATAGACGCTGATATATTTAGTAACCTATTCCGCTTGACTATTCTTCAAGAGTCATAAAAACCCTGTAAGAAATCGACACGTGTTTCACCTCTCAACGAGGCATCTTCACTGAGCGCTGGACGCAGAGTCAAAGAGAGTGGAGAGAGTTTCTCTGCGTCCAGCGCTCGGTGTGGTAACACGTCGCGTTCTGGTTTGCAATGGTCAATCGTCATCCTGAAGATGCCTCGTTGAGAGGTGAAACACGTGTCGATTTCTTACAGGGTTTTTATGACTCTTGAAGAATAGTCAAGCGGAATAGGTTACTAAATATATCAGCGTCTATCGTATTTTACTTATGGACCTACCTGAATGAAATTTAAATAAAAATAACACTTTCAAATAACTTTAATTTTAGTACATAATCATCTGATAGAGGTTCTACAAATTATATAATAATAAATAATACCTACATAAACAAAAGGAATACTTTACCTGAAAATTTATTTAGTAATTTAATGGTTTTCACAGTTAATTATGGTTCTGATTTATGCATCATAAAGTATAAACTTATAAGAGGACCCATTACGTCTCCTTCATTGCATTCCTTAAAATATTACTCAACCGGAGAGAGACCGGAGTCCACAATACGGGCCGCATTATGCAATACAGTTACAAAATGTACAAGACAAGAACATCTCCATTAGACCTTTATTATCAACGTTTACGTCGCTCCAATCTATCTTCTCTCTCCCTCGCACCTATTATAAAGTAAGTCGATGTTAAAAGCATTAATTTCGATATATAGCATAATACATCCCCAAAGATGTCTCCTCGATAAACGATGTTCTTATTTTGAAATTTATGCGCGCGCATTTATTTATGCAACTGTCACATAGGGCTGTCTATGTTCCTCATTCCTTTGGTACTAATGGAGAGGATTTGTATCAGTTATTCCTTTGCCAGACTATTTGATTTATTTGAAAGCCATGTTGTATGTAACTCGTGGTTTTAGCATTTGAAAGGTGCATATGATCGACCGCTGAAGCGCATTTCCAGTAATGTAAAGACGATTAAGTTGAGTCTAGTAAAATTATATCGTAAGGAATAAGTAATAGAGTTACTTTTTCATAATCCCTGCCAAGTTTCAGCATCACACAATTGAAATGCCAACCCTGCAAACCCTACGCCATTTTGTTTTATTGCGACCGCAACCGTTGTAGTTTTGATAGCGTGCAATTTTCTGAAACAGCTTTATTTTCTAGCAGCCATTCATGCTGCACCAAAATTGCACTTTATAATGTTCGTGTTAAAGTTTAATTTCAGTTGGTTTTGGGATAAGAAAGTGAAAAGTTGTTGAGTGTTGGTGGTCGTGCGCCCCGAGGTGGGTTCCCACGAGTATCGGCCCCGCTGGAAAATTTATGTTTATGAGCAGAGAAATCTGTCATAAGAGTTACGAATGGCGCGGCTGAATCTGAAATAGTGTGAATAACTTTTCATGCAAACGGATTTTGGTCGTGTGAATGTTATTTCTTTGTTGAAACTCTTAATTGGGTTACAAATAAGATAGAATATCTTCTTTGTGAGTATTATTAAAAACTACTCAATGTTATTTTATTCCCTGAAAAAATAATCAATGAGCGCAATGCAATATCATATAAGGAACAAATTTTATTTTTAACCGACTTCATAAATAAGAGGAGGTTATGTATTTAGCGAGTTTTTTTTTCAAGTAGGTTTACCGATTTCTCTGTGATTTCTGGGCCGATTTACGTGGTTTTTTTTTCAAGTGAGGTTTTCAATTTTCATGATTCGTCAAAATAATCATAATTTTTATTTAGGTACCTAGCTATTGAAGTATAAACATCAATGCTTTTAAAGATATAGGCAAAAAGGCTAACGTGAATATAACATTACGTAAGTCACTGATACTCACAGAGGAAACGACAAATTGCTGGATTATTCATAAAAATCCAATAATCCTTATCTGAATGCCTTATTGAATTTATACAATAAAACCAATGTTTGAACATTTTATTTATTTCACACATAAGTATGCTTTGGCGAGGTTTAGTGAAATGTTCAAGTTTATTTTTTATTGTATTTCTTATGTGCCCAAGACGTGAGTAATTCTTTTAAAGTTGAAAAAAATGTTCTAAAATCTATAGTATCGAGAGATTTCTCATGACCCATAGACGTTAGACCGAAACTAGAAATCTCGAATCACTTTATCTCGAATGCTCGCTCGAATAACGTGAGTCCGAATTAACCTAATCCCAACGAATGCTATTCCTATAACGATATTTAACCCTCAATTAAAACTGTGCATTAAATAGCTTCGAATCGATTCGGGATTTCGAGTTTCGGTGTAACGTATAAGTTGTTTCAAATGCATTTTACGTTTTTATTTATGACTAGCTGCAGCGCGCGCCCGCAAGGACCCTAACTCTTTTTCTAAAATAAATGTAGCCTAAGTAACTCCTTATAACATCAGCTATCTGCCAGTGTAGTCCCGTCAATATCGATATCCGTCAAAGCCGTTTAAAAAACTGTTGTTTTGTTTGAAATTTGAAAGTTTATATTTAAAAAAAAATAGCTGTTATTTTGACATTACAAACAGACACCAGTTACATTTATGACAATAAGTATAGATTTCGACCTTGGTTTCGACCATTATCTTACCTAGTTTCCTAATCATAGCCAAAAAAATACTATCATCAGTTTGTCTGCTAAATACCATTGAAGCATTTCCTAATGCTTATGCTCCTATATTTATTACAGAACTGTCTTCATTACGGCCGCAGTCATACATGACTACGACCGTAATAGCGTAGACCGTAATAGGTAACCTTCCCCGAAGCGCTGCTGCTAGTCAATGGTGTTTGACGGAGACAGTTTTCATGCTTTTTTTCCAAAATTAGCACGAACCGTCGCCGTTATGCGCTGACAAGTTCCTATCTGATTAGTCGGCGCTGGTTCGCACTAATTCGGCAAAAAGTATGAAAACTGCCTGCACTGACCAGCGGGTCTAAAATGGCCACTTTGGCAGAAACATAATAGGAAAATGTTATGAATCATCGTAAAATGTCACAAACTGACAATTCATAATATGATCTGCGTGCAATTAATCAATCAATCTGCCTAGCTTTTTCCCAATTATGTTGGGGTCGGCTTCCAGTCTAACCGGATGCAGCTCTAACTCTAACCGGATGCAGCAGTCTGCGTGCAATTAATAATAAGCATAATAATTCATCTGTTTGACCATTTTCTATGGAGATTCGTAAAATGTTCCACAAATTATGAATTCCTTTTGTGTCAAATTAGAGGAATTGCTAATGACAGCTGGGAATTCAGGAAATGAATTGCTTTTAGAGGAATTGCTAATGTGACCGTTTTAAGCCCCCTTGGTTGACAAACAGCGCTTGTTAGCGCAGCGCCGACAAGCGCTGGCATATCGGCGCCGGTGACCAGCGTTCTACATGAATGCGGCTAACAGGTGTTGCTAACCAATATCGACCGGTACCACAGATAGAGTAATTGCCATAATCTCTTCCACCAACTGGAATGCAAACGGATGGATTGCCTACGACCCACGGACAAGCAGAAGTCTGAGTCCCAATAGTGCATATATTATAAGCTAAATGTACCTATCATATTATAAGCGTAATGCACCTATTATATTATAAGCTAATTGCACCTATTATATTATAAGCTAAATGCACCTATTATATTATAAGCTAAACGTACCTATTATATGATAAGCTAAATGTACCTATTATTAACCCAGCACAATCTCTGGTTTAGAAATCCGTCCCACGGCTCCCAAACATCAAGACTTCTTCCACCCTCTCAAAAAATCATCAAATGACTTTCTTGATGTTAACGTTAAATTCGGACCTGCTGATTGGTCCAACATAGTCAGACAGAATCGGGATGATGAACTACCGGGTGATGATGATGAAGCAGGCTTTGATTTAAGTGATGATGAAATCAGAAAATTTAAACTGTGGCCTAAAGGAATTGTACCTTATTATATTGATGTTCTTTCTTTTAATGGTAAGTATTACTAATCTTAAAGTTGACACTGATTATGAATTCAACTTTTAGCGTACACATATGGTGATACATGACAATGTTCGTACATATTTCTCTTTTGTTAAGTAAATGCGTTTCGTCACGAATATTTTGGCATGTTGTTTAACGCATTATACGTCCGTTTATATAATAATTATGTGTGTGTGTGTGTAATTAATTATTATTTGTGTTTATACTCAAATTTATGCAAAACTTCAATAACTGTTTTAAATTTCTCGATTAAATTCTTTAACTTAGAGTTCTCCAATTCAATTACCTCCATTTTACAGACAAAGTTCTTCGCGACCGAATTCGTTTGTTCCTCAATACTGTTAACAGTCTGACGAAGCTTAGTTTCTTGGAGATGCCAACTCCACCGAGGGATGATAAGACCCGATGGGTGTTCTTTGTCAACCGTCGAGGTCAACTGGGCTGTTCTGATCACTCTATTCTGAACTTCACCAATGAAGGAGTTCAGGTGAGTACATAACAGGTTTAGGCAGAGTTGTACCTACCTATAGTACACCTTGAACGCGCCAGATATGTTTTAGTCTCAGGGGGCAAGCCTATTTGCATCAACCAGGGACAAATCCAGGCTCCGGGCTGCTACTGAGAAAGATGATGAAAAAACCCAATCCTACATGTCTATGTGCCAAATTTCATCCACAACCGTTCAGCCGTTTTGCATGAAAGCGTTACAAACGAACAATCAAAGTCACATTGATAACAAATTATTAGTTAAGATAGCTAGGACTAAGCAAACTTCACATTTTACTTGAATGTGAACTTCTAGCAAACCTCTAATCTATTTTCTTCTAATTAAAGCGTGTAAATCTGGGATACGATTGTATTTCAACGGGGGGAGAGCTGGCGGAGGCAGTGCTGTCAATAGTTGGAGTACCACCCCAGCACAATTCGCCGGATCGAGACCAATATATCAAGGTTATAGAAGACAATATCATGCCAGGTAACTTACGAGACCTTATTTCCGTATCAGAAAAGAGAAATTGTCAATCTAACAGTATCTGTTTAAAACAAAGTTAGATATATAGTAGTACAAAAAATTGTCGAACCCAAGCAGCTGAAAAATCCGTAAGTAGTGATTAATGACATTGTACATAACGCCGCAGCCGGCGCCGGATCGCATGAAGAAAGAACAGAACATTTCAGAATGAAAATGTACACCAAGCCTTACAAAGTCTGAAGCCATAAATACAATATCTAAAAAAATAATCTCTTAAAAATATTTAGATATATCAGTTACATAGAGGGCAATATCCATTTGCCAATCAAGATAATTCGTGCTAGACAGGCAACAATTTTTTCTATTGATATATTAACATTTTCTGATATCAATACTTTCGTTTTTTATTATTCCAGAGAAAAGATACTTATTCCACAAGCTGACTGACGATCATTGGTTGTTTCATGGCGTCCATTATGACTTCTCCAGTGCTGGTCATTTCCACCATCATAAACATTCAGCTACTGGACGTGCGACCATTGAATTTCAGGTAAGATTAATTGTATCAGCGACCTCATAGGATATTAATTAATTATGTAGATATATCTTATAATTTTGACTTTGCGATATTTTTGCCAATCTGATAGTTTATTCGTCTATTTTAAAGATATTATATAAATTAGCATATTTTCTATTAGTATCATAATAATTTGTTGCCATAATATCATCAGCGAGACAAAAGGAATACTATAAATTAATTTGTTTGAGTCATTTGAATTCCATTATAATGGGTACTCGTGTCTCCTCGGTAAAGAAATATATGAGCACTCCTCTAATATTAAACAAAAAACATACTTACAGGATCCACACAATACTCATAGGTCGATGGGAGAGAATCGGAGATTCACTAAAAGCGACATTAAAAAACTAAGAATGCTCTACAACTACATTGTCAAGAAAAAAGAGAATAAAGTTCCTGAATGCGATAAACTTTTCCGTAAAGGACATAATTTTCATCAATATGCTCTTAATATACCGGAAATTAAACCTAGAAAGAAACCAAACAAATATCTTGGACTACCGGAGGATCGTCATGAAGAGAACGACTATGAAGGGAAGGACCATGAAGAGACGGACTATGAAGGTACGGACCATGAAAAAGATACAGAAGGAAGTGATAGTAAGGCAGAAGAACCTAAAGGATCTGAAGATGGAAGTGATGATGCCAAAAGTAATGAAGAGCCACCAGCTACTAGAAAAATGGACCTTAAATCCCACCCAGTGAAAGGAAAACAAAAAACAAATAAAATTGACCTACTGTCATATCTATCAGATTATCAATCAGGAGACGAGCATAGAAGAAAAGCTGTACATAGTAAAACCTTGAAGGGCAATAAATAAATGCGCAAATAAATTTTAATATTAAACATTTATTATATCGTCTATCACATTATAAGCATGTTTGTATATTTCGTTTCACGTAGCATGTTTCACATATTACTTCGCAACACCATTTGAATTGGCAGTTGCAGTTCTCAGTTTCTTTGACCGAGGTTTCTTTATAACCTCGTCTGCAGCATAATTGATCACAACTATCGGTTCCCGCTGAGCTGATGTTGCACTGACGGCCCAGAGTTCCTAGGGAGCCAGTCTTCATGTTAGCTGAGCAGAAGTCTGGTGACTCCTCAGAATAGATGATGTCTTTCTTGCCAGGTTTCTTGATACTAGGACTTTCTGGCATAAAACTGTCACCGTCATTGCTGGCGATTACCTGGCAACAAAATTAAAACATGTACAGTCACGAACTTTAATTGATGAGCCACCTTCAAACTTTTCTATTTTGCAGTTTCATACATTCACGAGATTACACGATTAAACACGAACTCGAATCGCACGCTCATAAACAAGATGACAAATAAATTACTTTTAATCAGAAATAGTCTTATCCATACAGATTGACTAATCAGTTCTCAGTGATTAAAAATTAAAAATAAATACAATGTTGCATTAAGCTTGTCAAATCTATTTGATACCAACCTCCTTTGAATCATAGCTCATTAACTCGTTATTTCTGAAAACTTAACTGAAGACAGTGACAGTTGAAATATCGATGTCAGAGACGTTACTATCGAACTTGTCGAAATAACTATTATTATCCAAGAAGGGAAAAAAAAAAAAACTTTTATTATTTCTTCGTACGCTAACGTTACTATCGCAACAGTAACCTAGTAACGATTGTTTATCGTTGCTAGGTTACTGTTGCTAGACCTGCAATTGATTGACTTTGGGCTTTCACTCTGCTGTCAAGTTTGTAGTTCAGGATCTCAGGTTAGCCAACCGGTAAAGATATGAAATATAATTTTCTTCTTCTAATACGGAGACATATGACTTTGCGTGTCGGGAACCGAATAAACCCGATTTGCATTACACGGCTAAAATACGAACAGTGTCAGGTGGCTCATCAATTAAAGTCCGTGACTGTACTCGCGTCATACTGGTCATTTAGTATTATTGGAACTTGTGCCTTGCTTTGAAATGACAATAACCCATGTTCTACTTTATCAATGATGGAGCGAAATAATCATCTCTTTTCGCTATATCATTGTGCATCAAATCGTCTTCTTCCTGCCCTTATCCCTTGGGATCGGTGGAAAACTTTTTTTTTCATTCTTCCCTGTCAACCGCCACGCTATCATTCACTCTCTTTTCATACATTATCATCCCCTTACACATATTTTCTTTAGTCTTCCTTTCTTCCTCCATTAAATCCTAAAAAATAAATTAGCTAACCACTGTGTTCTATCAGCTCACCTTAGCAGCACCTTCAAATCTGTCCCGCAGCTTATCGCCGACCTCCCTGAAGGTCGGCATCCTCCACCAGCAAGTCCTGAGCGTGCAAGAGCCCGACAGCCCGTGGCACTTGCATTCCATTTTCATATTATTCTTGATTGCCTATAGACAGAAGAATTTTTTTATGGCCGCAATAGAACATGTTGTTAAAGGCTTAATACTTTATAAATAAAGTTGGAGTAAAGCGAGGTACTTACAGCAGTACTAACATCAGTTTACAATTCCACTATCAACAAGAAATTCCTGATAAATAAACTATTATTGATCGATAGCTTCGACCTATTCGAATTTAAGTTACATAAGACCAGCTAAGCAAAGATATTTTTCCCTCTCTAGGTACTAAATAAATTCTAATCTATAATTTTATAATAAACGATCTATGTAAATACGAATCTTAGATTAAAAAATCATTATGCAGTTTGACTTCCAAAGGAAAATTCTTACTAACCAACCTCCCAGCATTATGGTTATGCAGTTTGATCAGGGTTTTGATGTCGCTTCGTTTTCTGTAGCGGCTGTCCATGAATTCTCTGGACTTCTTCAGCCCAAAGCGCACGTTGTCACTGCATCCCCCCCACTGCCACCTCTCTGTTGGCACTTGGGAGGGGGGAAGCGTGACGGATTCACGTCCGCGACGCGGTTTTGGTGCTCCCTGAGGAAAAACGCTTGATTAAATCAACAAAGGCACTTCCTCCCAACCAAGCAGATCCATCCGTTCGTTCATTTTTCTGTTACAGGTTTGGTCAGGGTCTTTTTAACCAAAAGTTGTTTTTTTCACAGCATCTCTCGATTTATTGTTTCACTCCGAAACTAAAAGTTAAAAAATCTACCTATATTCGAACTCAGGATAGTAATAGTAAAATCAAGAATTAATGTTTTAAAGGGGGGTGGTACACTTTGAAATGTTGTCAATTGTGAAAACTTGGTTTTTGATTTCTTCAATTTAGGTATATGTTGGTGGAAACATTTTGTTCAAGAAACATTTTGCTGTGGCAACTGCAACTGTTTCTCAATAATATAAGTATAAGAACTTAAGTATAAGAAGATAAATGTCAAACCTTTTCGCAAGAGCATTCGAGCAGGGATCCCGCGGTGCATGCTCGGGTGATCGAGTACGTCACGCCAGCCGCCGTGATGGCGTTCACGAACCCCGTTTCCCTAGTGTCTGTTGACAAAGCAAAACACAGATATAAGTTATGTCGTAAAAATACAAACCAATACCAGTCAGTAAATATCTAGGCAACGGGTCTAAGATATATTCTTAACAATAAACATAGACATAGACATAAATAATAACAAACTCAAACTTCATCATGTAAATAATAAGTGAACATTGATAGCAGCTGTTAGCTACAAACCCTAGCTCATACTCAATAATGAAAACAAACACTCTATTGAAGGAACAGACTTTATCAACATAAACAATGCATATTTAATATGACACACACATTGCGAAACAATACTAGTCATTTTCACGTTTGCCGGTCGTTTTATCACCGTTCACATTAGTCTTGGTCATCGTAGGGCATAGAAATAAAATGCTAAACGACATAAAGCGAACAAATGATACAAAGTGAAGCTGTTGACCCAAAAATCAATATTCACAAGAGTCATGTAATAAAAGACGATGAGCTTCACAAATCGAAGGTCCCATCCATAAAACATTTGGGTGGGATACAATGAGAGATTGTTCTGCTGGTTTTAGAACCAACTTGCTCGGTGGCTATGGAAAATTTTGTATAAGGACATGGCAATTCTAAAAAAATAGAAAGTGTAGCTTTTCGTTTTATAAATTTTAATTTCATGGGAAATATCATACGTAAAAGACAAAAAGTATCCGAAAAAATCTGAAAGGTCACTTAGTTCACAGGATTTCAGTGAAAAATATGAAAGATTTATTGAACTATTTTTTAGTTGTGCAGAATATAATTAACATTGATGACACTAATGATGCAAACGATAATTATGATTTTGATATAGAAAACAACAATGACTTTGGCTTATCTGATTATGAAAATGATACAAAACCAACTACTGTTTGACTATCCATAGCATTTTACCCATCACCAGTTTGTCTATTTCATCATCAGTGTGTCCCATGCTAACAGGCTTGGCTATAACAATTAATGGTCAGGTCAACCTATGTCGGATGAATATTCAGTCAGCATGAATAATGTGAAAATCGCTGCGGCAGACATCCATTGAATATTCGTTGGACATCAACAGAATGCCAATGTTTTTGTTCAGGTGTTGAAGTTACAATAAGATTGGGTTCTCCTTGATAGACTTTGTAATGGATGTAGTTTCATTGTAGGATGTGTTTCGCGATTCAATGAATATAGATTGAATGTATACTGTTTCAGTATTGTATTGATTAATTGGTGAATTTTATTGAAGTGTAGTGTCGCGTCTGTAGTTAAAGTACAACTTTCTTAATTAATGAGAAGCTTGAATACAAAATCTAGTCACTTCTATACGAAGTTATTATTCTTCGCTTGTTTTATATGCTTTCAGCTTTATGGGTCAAGAAGAAAAAATATTGTGTTTTCACCACTCCATGGAAATGGTAGGTAAATTAAAATAAACGTGGGAAGGTGACGTAGTTCTTTTCCAAATCATTTAAAGATAGTCGACATAGACCTTTCTTTTATCTGCATTAGTTAAGTATCTCTGTAACTGATCAAGACAAAACAGACTTCAGGGGTAGAGAATACCTAATCCGAGATAAATTGGCAATCAAAATTAAGAAGGGTGTCATCCATCTCTGAATACAACTTTAGGGGCCATCATCACTCAAGTCTCACAAACTATCATTCAACGCATAATTCAAATACATTTTCCACTATATGAGTCTAATACAAATTATTGGACTAATCTAAATTCTATCTAACTTATAATTGCATCAGTCATACAGCATCTTAATAATCTAGTTCCGATTGTTGCCGCTTCACGGTACGGAGGCCATGATAATTGCAAACCGCATCGGCTATACAACAGCTAAAGGCTATTAGCCATTAGCGGACAAAGCGTCAGTTTCTATAGCCTATTATGCTGGACATTATTGTCATTTTGCAATCAGTTTGATGAGATGATTTCGTATGAGTTGAATACTTAATTATAGGTGAATATTGGAGATTTATGTTAGAAATTGGTTTGACTTTATTTTAGATTGTTGTATATTGTTATTGATGTCTGTGATTTAGAAAGTGGGATATGGGTGGTGTGTGGGTAGTATTGGGTAGATGTAATTCTTGTTTGATAGTTTGAGTATTCTAGAAGTTTTCAGTTATAGCCTTTGCAAAGTTTTAGCAATGTTGATCTTTTTGTCCTGAAATACGACACATTACTTTTTGGAGGACCTCTGGCATAACCGTGTAAGACCGGCTTGTCACTAACCGATCCGTGCTAAAACAGAATGTCATGATGCCATGATTTGTGAAACTAGTAATGTGCTTGCTATGGAATGAGGAGACACTTGAGGTTGAAGAAACGGTTTAAAGAAGAAGGGAATCATGACGATCGCTATTGAATTTATAATTGTTAACCCCCGAAATGAAGTAACAGAAATTTAACGTAGAATATACGTTCTATTTCAGACTAAGTTCTGGCAGTTCCTTGCTACACAAGCGAATACGCACGTTCACCTGATTTCACCGCTAGCTTCAGTTCGGCGATAGTATTGTGGCATTCATTAAGTTCAGATTAGATAACCGCGGTGCTTGCGCAATGCGGTGCAGTTGACAGCAGATCGGCATCAGGCGCGCCTATCGATCCCATGCTAATTGGGCCCAGTGCGGGACGACGGGACGAGCCGTATCGTCGCCGCATTCCCGTCCCGCCACCCGTCCCCAGAGATACAGCGAAATTTATTGCACCAACAATTTATATAATTGACGTGCGACAAAAAAGCGAGAGTGCACACCCATCCGATGCAGAATTCGAACGTAATTACGCCCCGTCACTCCCTGTCGACGCTCGATTTTCATAGGCATTCGTGATTAAATTTCGACGGACCAAGGATGCGTCCTCTGGAATTATGAGAGGAATGTCAATTTCCAGATATTTCGCTAGTCGTTTAGCCGCGTAAAAAAGGTGCGTCTTGGCGGTGAGGTGCCCGGGGGCCGGGGGTGGACGGGGGCGGGGGGGTGCAGGCGCGCATGGGAACCGCTCCGCCCCGCGCGGATGCCGCGGACGCCACGGTTTTTCTGCCGCGCGCTGCGCTGTCGATAGGGCAGCGCAGCCGCGACACTCGCTCGTCATTATAAATCCGTGGCGGTGAGCTCAGAGCCGCGCATTCCGCGCGCACCGCCCGCGTTATGCGCTGTAATTATCACAAAACGCGGGCCCGACTCGCAAATATGTCGTTGGGAACGGGGGACATGACATTCTCATCACCAAACGTTGCCTTTTTTCAAGCGTCTCCAGCTTCGAAATATGTCCAGCGCCGAACCACTCCCACGACGTCTGCCGCCGATTATATTCGGGTGCCTCGCGAGGTGCGTTTTTGCCTGGTCTGCCACGAGCGGCCGCGGAATGTCGGTATTTGTGTCCATTGAATAATTCAGTGAAATTGTCGATCGATCAATAAAACCGATGGAATCAAATTGATTCACACTTGAAGGTTGTATGGCTTCAATATCGCGAGTGTTTTTGTAACTTCAAAATACTTGGAAGTCGTTCCGCCATTCACTTCGAGTCAATCAGTCGCACGTGCGTGAGTGCTCGCTCATCATAATGCTGAAATGAGTTTCTGCTCCTGGATAATTGGGAACCAACTTTGTATGAGCACAGGTCTTACTATTAATACGAGTGCAACCTGTTCTAGTAGGAAATGTGTAATTAATATGACTGGGAACTTGTTTTAGCAGTAGCATAAGACCTTTTTGCTAGTTAGTGGGCATAGATCACTAATGGCTGTCAGGGCTGTCAACGCCATATGACGTTTGATATCTTCACTGACTCAATTTCAATAACATTAGAGAATTAATCTTACATTAATTACACTGCAAGTGCAAATGAACATACCGTCGATAGTACATTACATAACGTTTACGACGGTTGTGTACATGATGTATGTTCACTGTAACATGGCCCTAGAATCCTAAAATAGTTATTTTGTTTGGAAACTACGGATGATAACGAGATACAAATTGAGAAAGGAGTAAAGAAGAAGATTCATCATCATCACTGATGAAAGCACCTGATGACTTAATAAACAAATACAATTGAATATCAAGTATTTAATTGTTTGAATCGAACCTGACGCTGAACCACACAGAACCTATAATCAAGAAGAATCAAATGCATCATATTTTGAAACCTGAACTTTGACATTTGATTGCTCACAAACTCACAAGAACCATTTTTTTTCCACGTTTTATTTAAACGGATAATTACAAGCCTAACATATAATCTTCTGTATATAATAAATCGCAAATTACAACATTAATCACTGGTAATAACAACATAAATTATGTTGATATAGAACATTGAATGCCTTGGGGTAACGTCAAATTGACCAGATAACGCGAGGAAAGACGTCTCAAGATGATCTTGGACTCAGCCCATATGTGAAATTGCTGAGAATTTTGCAATTTTAATTTTATTTATAACGAGAGAGTGGAAGTTATGAGATTATAGCGTGAAGTTGGTACAGAATTACAAGAGGCAGGATAATATGTTACTCTGAGATTATAGCGTGAAGTTGCTACAGAATTACAAGAGGCGTATATGTTACTCTGAGATTATAGCGTGAAGTTGGTACAGAATTACAAGAGGAAGGATAATATGTTACTCTGATATTATAGCGTGAAGCTGGTACAGAACAGAATTACAAGAGGCAGGGGTATATGTTACTCTGTTACTATGTATTAGAGGCCTATAACTACCTCAGCTCAAATTCACTTTTTATCTCACTCGCACCATACTACTCGCGGCGTGAGAGAGAGCGAGACGGAGTGGGGTGCTGGCGGCTCCAAGCCGCGAATAGTTTATTACACTGTTAATTGCTTTTTACGGTGAAAATAATGGTCATCATCTGCCAAGCCTTTTCCCAACCATGTTAGGTTCGGCTTTCAGTCCTACCGGATGCAGCTGAATACCAGTATTTTACATGGAGCGACTGCGTCTGACCTCCACAACCCAGTAATTGGGTAATACGATACCACTTGGCAAGACTGGTTGTCAGACTTTCGGGCTTCTGACGACCCGTAACGACTGTCAAAGATCCACAAATGACAGCCGGGACCAACCACTTATCGTGCTTTCCGATGCACGGAGGAGTCTCAATATGTGAAGAAGGTCACCCATCCACGGACCAACCCCGGCAAGCGTAGCTTAACCTGATGGATCGACCCGTGCGGCTGTTATTACTTAGCCACGAGCTCCTCGGTGAAAATAATGGTAATTTAATAACAAAATAAAACAAGACATGCTTTATAGTTAGTTCAGTTATTATGCAAAGTTTCTCTTCTATTTAATTTGAAGTATTTTTTTTATTTCAGCTGTTTAAGTTGAGTTTAGAGGTAACATTCGATTTTTTTATATCGAGTTTTTTTATGTAATCGTGATTTCGTCAAACAAAGGACCTAGCATCAATCCTAAACTTTAATACATATGTATTTCAAAATTAATGCTGCAATATTTTCGGCATAACGGAGGATCATGCTTAGCAATTTGAGGTTGGGTAGGCCCTTAACATTTATAAATAAGATTAGTTTTCTCTTGAATTACAGTGAGGAAAACTAAGATAATCAAGGTTCTTCTGTTTATTTAGTGCAGAAAAGTAAGCTACATGTCTTTGAATATTGTGTGATGATAGGATCAGCCTTCAGGAAAAAAATAATCTGCTTTATATCATCAGTTGCTAGACCCTCATCGAGGAAAGCACCAAATCTGGATGACCTGTATAGTCAAAATATCCATATCATCGTTTTGGGAACTTTTGCACGATTCTCGCCGTATTATCAAAGTCCATAACCCTCCACCCGCTACAGCCTACTCCAGGGACCGTCGCACAAATCGGCCGGACGTTCCCGCTAGAAACTGATAAACTGAAACTCGCTCCCCGATACAGATCGCAGTCGCATTCGCTCACAGGCCACTTTAAATTAACCGTTCACGCACTCCCGTTCAGGAATTTTAGATTTGAGATGGATGCAAGCGGAGATCGGGACACTTGTTGCTCGCATCCGAGGGTTAATAAACAGCTGATTATATTACGGCAGACGCTATGTGAATAATTTATTTGTGGTTTATTTTTTTGATGTATGTATATGATTATTTTATGTGAAATAGATTTTATATTGCATGTTTTTCGCTGTGTGTTATTGTTACCAGAAAACATTTCATCGGTTGCTTAATCATACTTTTCGTGTTATTTTGTCTGATAAAATTATTTTGATGGCATCAACAGCACTGTTGACGTCATGAAAATATGTCAGAAATGCATAATTTCTGGGACGTTATCTTCTCTTGTACTTGGCTACTTGTTAAACACCTATGTCAATCAAACAACTGAGCCTATAGGAGTCCACAGCTGGACATAAGCCTCTCCCAGGCACACAACATCCTGTCGTAAGCCTTCTGCATCCAGTCTATCCCAGCCACCTTTAGTTTGTCGGTCCGGGAGCGTCCCACACTACGCTTGCCGATAGGTACACGGTCTCCACTACTGCATTGCGATTCTGTAACCATCTCACCGTGTACAGTGTAATCTTAGGAGAAGTGAGCTTGAAGTGAACTGTCACTGCCTTAGCATCATTATGTATAGATGACAATGACAGCTCACTCCACGTTCACTTCACCTAAGTTTTCACGGTGATATGGTTTCGGAATAGACCGGCAGGACTCGTCACACCCTCACACACCTTTGGAACACCTTTGTGCTGTTGAAATATTCTGTTATAAGGTGTCATTGGAGTCCTTCCTTATCATCATCGCGTTTTTTTTATATGTCATGAGTTCTTCAAAGTAGTTATTCACGGACCTTTCATTGTCCACTTAGGTACTATAATTTGAAGTTACCATCGTCTTTTGCACCATCTTCTTCAACCTACCGTTTTTCGTCTGTTGGCGTTGCATTCTCTTATATAAATGTCTGTGTTTACGTCTCTCAATCACAGAATGTGTTGACTTTGATCATCGGCTTACACTTCAGATAAAATCGCTTCACTAGGTTTGTTTAATAATTTACTATGATATATCGCAGGTCCATTCCTTGCAAAATTCCTACACGTAATATCTTCATCCCCATTTCTTACAGGCTCGAGTGAAACATGCGTCGCGCGGCGCGATGTTTCCTTGCCGAGATGTCAAGTATCGTGTGTCGGGCAAACTCTGGTGTCGTAAACATGTATGTCATACTCACTACCTACGTGCGCCAACCGCGGCTCGGTCGTAAAACGATCATAACAACCTTTATTACCATTTAGTACCTTACAAAGATGGAAAGCACAGATTTGCTGCAAATTGATTAGCCGAGATTCTCGGTGATTTCACTTTCTATAAATTCACAGAGACGCAGACAAAGTAAATCGTCCGCATAAAAAGAGCCCGATAGCTTGTTTAAGCGCGGATCAGCTTAATGCGAAGACAATACATCGAGTTGTCACCGCGACCGCATCGGAATGTTTAAACGAACGCGACCATTTTATCTCATCTGATTAATTCAAATATTTAGCGCAATAAATACGGGTTGGCGGGGGTGCGGCGAGGGGTTGCGGGGCGGCCGTTGACGTCCGCGGCTGTCGGCGTGACGGCGGACGGCGCATGCGAGCAATTGCGTCAGTGTCAGCGTGTCACCGGCGGGCCATTGTGGCCGCTGTGGCCGATATACGAGCGTGGCGAGCCCGCTGCGGCCGCGCACCTGATTTATCGACGTCCCGCGCTGGCCCGGCCAGGGACGCGCTGTCGCCGCCGAATAAAGCGCATTCTCACGCTACTGAACGCACGCGAACTCACCCGTCTCGTACCCCGTATTTAAATGGAACGATCGTTTCTCATTCCTTTCCCCCAGATATTTTACGTCGGGTAATACGATACGACACTGTCCGGCTCTTTCTGCAGTTTTCGCGTTCGTTTTTTCCCTCGGCCCGCTATTGTTCACTTGTCAATTTCTTTAGCTAATGCGAGTAAGCGTCTCATTATGCGGTGCGGTGCGTCCGCGACGCGCATTGCGTGTTGTGACAGCAACCACCCACCGGAAGGGGCCGAGCGTCATTCAGCCGCGCACAAAACGCGAATACTTTATTCAACGACGTCCGATGGCTAATTTGAATGGATTGTGCCCGTTTAATGGGAATAATTAGCTCTGTTAATGCGCGCGCCGGTCGGTCCGGTGGAATATCTCTGTTAGATCGTGTGTGTACTTCGTGCTGTTAACTTTTGTTTTACCAGTTAACGCTTAATTAACGCAGTGGTTGCTCTAGGCGGCGTTGCGTCACATTGAAGGAGCATTACTATTGTGGGTGATATGCGAGGGCACGCTCGGCCGTATCGTGTCTTAAGCGCAGGCGGCGACACTTCGCAATCAGTCAACTTGTTACGCGTCATAGCGGGCCGTAAACGCATTTCTCACGTTGACGGCTGGACATCGACGAACCTGAATACCGCCGCAAGTCCGCAACAAACGACTTCCCTCATTTTCCCCTCATTAAAATCGAGCGAAAGAACACTTTAACACAAAGTTATCTTGGAAACGGTATTATAATTCCTTAAAGGTAACGTTTTGAAAAAAGTAAGTTATCGCCGTGGTTTCCAGCGCCTATGTCGAAGTTGGGTATTTCGTTTAATTTGGCACGGGGCGATGGTGACAAGTGCGGCCTGTCACAGTGACGGACAGGTCGACGTCGTGGGAGAAAAAATTAAGTGCTGCTCAGTATTAAGTTATGAGGGAGATAGCCATATTCCTGTATGTTGGGGTCGGAAAGAGAGGTCGGAATGTCAAATGACTCGATTCCTGTGAGTTCCTTGGCCAGTAGTGATGGGGTTGAGTCTACCGACAATTTCGTGCTTGAGACGTCGATTACTGGTCGCGAAGCGATGTTTGACTTTCAAATAGCTCGGTGAGGCTATTGTTTATTCCACCGCGAGGCAACAGGCTGACATCCGCTGTATCGACCACTTATAAATATTTAGTCGAACTTTATTTGGAGATCTGCTATCGTTTGTCAGACACGTTGAGGCTTCTAATAAAATGGAGAGTTTTAGTTTATAGGCTTTTGAAAGTAAAATTCTTGTAGCCCTGTTCAAGTTGGTTCTTTGTGATGGATAGGTCTCATCTTTAATAAAGAATGTGCTTTCAACCTTATGGTTCTATGTTTTTCTTTTTCTTTCTACAAAACCTACCGTAATAGACTTCATTAGTAATAGGTATTACGGACGATTGTATAAATTGCTCCTTTCACACAAAATAAGGCAAAACATTTTTATAAATAAGACGGTTTATGATCGCGTAAGTGCTGCGCTTAAGCCAATAATCGATATCGATAAAACTAACGACAGCCGCCCGGATCGTATGCGCATAAGAGTTGAGATTAGATACGAAATGCAGCCCGGATATTACACTATAATTAAGAACATTTACGTGTTAGAGGGCGCCAAATTTATCGCTGCCTTTTTTTTGTCGATATGAAGTCATTCTTGGGTATTTATGTTGGGTTCTCGGGGCATGTGTGAGGTCTTGAGGGTTCAGTAGTCAGGTTATCGTGTGGTAATCTTTACGAGTTTCTTGGGGACTCCTTGCTGGGAGCTGTCGACAGTTAATGGTCGCATGAGATTAGTTCGTATGGTCCCTTCGTTGAGTATATACAGAGTCCGTGTTTGTGGGTTTGTTTATAACTTAATTAGGCTATTTTGTTTGAGTGGGAATCGGGATTGGGTTCGGCGTCAGCTCTAGCGAGATAAGGTGTCGCGGTATTTACGATTTCATATCGTGCTGCCGTTTTATAGTGTACATTGTTTTGATTGGCTTTCTTGTTGTTGAGTATAAAAGTCGCTTATCTTGAAATACTGTGCCTGTACTCGCGATGGAGCTTTTAAAAGCTATTGAGGTGTTTGTTTTTTAGTTCTTATTTGTAAGTAATAATTGTGGAAAGCCGTGAACGATCCGAAAGAAGGTTGATTTTTTATTGAAATTTAAAAACATAAGTATATTATTGTAAAAATAATCTCAACTAACAGATTAATGATAGTAATGTTTTAGATATTCATACTTACTATTAATTACCGACTTATAAAATTCTCAAAAATTAACCTCCACTTACACAAAAATAATTAATAATAAATTAACGGTACCAATATTAAGTGGGTAAGTGAAACATTATTTAAACGTTCCGCGGTCATCAGACGGCTGATAAAGAAATTTAAATAAGAATGAAATCCTTTTTTCATTGATAAAGATTTGACACAGAAAAAAGAAGTGTAGCTGGAATGCAGCGACCACGGACTTACTAATGAAAGGAACCAATTAACGATGATTATTTTTTTCTCATGAGTACTGCTGCTTTATACAGGGGGATTTATGAATTTAATTTTGAGTGGAACATATTATCTGCAGATAATTTGACGGATTTGAAGGTTGTTGTCAATGATATTATATTAACAGATATGTTATACACTCACAAAACAACCGAAAAAAGTGTTTCGCGCAGCAGGGGCACACATACCCACGTTTCATTCATTTTACATTTCGCTACAAGTAAAAACGTTACAATTGGAATGTTTTCGAGTCTTCACGATTGCGCGCTTATAACATATCTGTTAATATAATATCATTGGTTGTTGTAGATAAAATGCTTTATGGATCTTTTGGCGTTTGACTGAAATTGACAGGAGGGCGCTGTTGGTTAACATTTTGTGATAAAGGTTTGTGAAATTGTATTGAGAAAACACCATGGCGGCGTTAGTTTTGATTTTGGCCACGCGCCTATGTATAACTAATCTTTGTATAACTATAGGTCTTTAGAGTGGTATTCTAGCAATCACTTTTCTCTGTTAGTTGATGTAACTGGTACGCTTTAGATGTTAATTATTAATGGATCTTTAACTCATATTCTATATGAAACTTTGTTAAGTGAACTGAAAAGAGTCAACTGTGTGTGAAGCTGCTAATAGTCTCTTAGATTCTTGATTTTTCTTGAAGTCCCGAAAATTAATTTTTACCGAAAGGGATGACTATAAACATTCAATCATCTCAATAACTTGATAGAGCGCCAAAAGGTAATTTAGAACCAGCACACACCAATAATTTCAAAGTATTTACCCATAATTAACACTTTAGGAAATATTACAATTTCCCAGCAATTAGAACATTTGAACACATCAACCTGTATGCGTTATTTTTTCTTGTCACCAAGTGATAAAAAATCCGGGACTAATTCAGCTCTGTAGGCCGCTGCGCCCGCGCCACCCATCGCTGTTCGCATCAATTTATAGGCTTTTAACCTAATTTGTTGACCGTACACCCCCCTCGCCCTTCTCCCTCGACACCCGTCCGGACCCACCGCCCACGCGACTGCCATCTTTGTTTTACTTTTTTAATAATTAATTTAGTATTGATGACGTTCCCCCCTTATCTCTCCAAAATGGATTTTAATCCTGGATTTAGAAGCTCGAGAATTCAATTAATAAGATAACGATGATCCTGTTTCGCTAAAAAAGGTGATCTTTTATATGAAACAAAAGCACCAAATTAAGCTATCATGCCCAGCAATAAAGTATCTAAATTAATGGATTTTACATTAGCAAAATGGCTGTCGATACCCAACAAAGTCGTAAAAACAAGCGTTGACTTTTAATATCCACGCGTATTTTATATTTTATAGGCACCAAGCAATAAACAATTTAGGAGTATACATTTTTTTGGTTAATCTGACCAAAAAAGGTGTGGGCACAATCGCAGATAAGTTATTGAAGAATGTTATAAAAGCCCCAGGGTAGTATATTTTATAAATATTTTGTGTGCGCCCAAAATTTTGACAAATACTACTTAATTTACGTTAATGAATCCGAAATGAATGCATGTTGACGACGAATGGCCGGAGCGTAGTGTTGTCACTCTATCGATATTGTGTAGGTGTGGAATTAATGTTCCCGATAACCTTTCGAGCTGTCTTTCTACATAATTGCCAGCTAACTGGAATTCGTTACTAAATTATGAGTGACTCTAAAACAAATTAGGACGGCTCGATTCGATTTTACATCGTCCAAGAATTTGATAAAGCGAAATAAAATTATCATGTTTCTCAATGTCTTTAAAAAAATATGTAAGAATGTAAAATTATAATGAAATCAACTCTAGCCGTTATTTTATTCCTCAGGAAACATAAAATATATTTTATTTACTTTATGACGTATAGAAGGGCTTTGAGGGGCTCGTGGCTAAGTAAAAACAGCCGCATGGATCGATCCATCAGGTTAAGCTACGCTTGCCGGGGTTGGTCCGTGGATGGGTGACCATCTTTACATATCGAGACTCCTCCGTGCCTCGGAAAGCACGTTAAGCCATTGGTCCCGGCTGTCATTTGTGGATCTTTGACAGTCGTTAGGGGTCGTCAGAAGCCCGAAAGTCAGTGACAACCAGTCTTACCAAGGGGTATCGTATTACCCAGTTACTGGGTTGTGAAAGTCAGATAGGCAGTCGCTCCATGTAAAATGCTGGTATTCAGGTGCATCCGGTTAGACTGGACGACCCCAACATAGTTGGGAAAAGGCTAGGCGGATGATGGCAGATGATGAGAAGGGCTTTGCCAAAATCTAGGCTGCAACAAAATCGATAATTCCTAAAAATATTTCAAAACAAAATCATCATCACATCGACATCAGGCACATCTCTAAACCATTCGTATAGATAAACGAGCGGTCGCATAAAAATCAACTCCTTTGGCCTAATCGAATTAGGTATCGATATCCATCAGTACGATTTAACACGTTTTGCATTCTTTTGTCCATCGACTAATAAAGGTAGCAGGTAGCGATCCTCATCCTACAATATCTTAAATGTTGGTGAACTCATCGACGGCGATATCGATAATTTATTTTACTTTTTGACGATGCGTTTTGAATCGATTTGGATCGATACGTTTTGTTTATGATTGTTTTATGGAACTTGGATTTGTAATTAGGGGTTATTTGGTTTCAGACCTGATGGAAACTTTTTTGATATGGAAACAAGATATTCCGGCAAATTCAACCAAACTTTTATCCCTAGTATAGGCACGTAAGTCTAATCCAGCGAATAAATATTAATTTTTTGACAGATTTTCTATACAAAAACTGTCAGACGTCATTTTTTCTTCCCCGAATAAATGATATCTGATGGCTTTGGTTAAATCAGCCCTAATTCTTGCTAATTAAAACTACGTCCGGTTCTAGTCAAACATATAAGTGTTTTGTGCATAGAATTAGATGCATTAAATCCGTTGTTGGGTATATGGTTCATTACAATGAATAGTTCTTTCATAAAAAAAAAATGAATTGACAGATATCATCCCCAGACATCTATGATGTTACCTGCCAGGGTTGCGGGAAAGTCCGAAAGGGATACCGGGATCTTGGCAACAGGCAACTGAAGGAACACGGGTGGGTTTTAGTCAGTAAAAGTCTGACACGCCCTTCCGCTCCACCCAGAGCGGAAGAAGTCATTTGATGATGTCCCACAATAAAAATTAAAAAAAGACATCTATGTTACACATAATCCCGTTCCCATAGATTAACAGACACACGTAACGTGTCTACAACTCTATAGCATAATTGACTGCGGTACAGACAAAATATAAACAAGCCACGACTAACAGATTAAGCCCTCAATTTTTCAAGACATGTATTCGTGCAAGCAGTATGTTTATAACAAGATATTTATTAACAAACCGTGAGGAGCAGTGTGACATTTAATAGATACTCGAGAAGCCTTAACCTTTGTGATGTGAAAGTAGATGTTTATACCTTTCGTAACTATTATAATATTCAACAACTTTAGCATTCACGATTTATCATCATCTTCACTGGTCTACCGTTCATCATCTGCCAAGCCTTTTCCCAACAATGTTAGGGTCGGCTTCCAGTCTAACCGGATCCAGCTGAATACCAGTATTTTACATGGAGTGACTGCCTATCTGACCTCCACAACCCAGTTTATGGGTTGTTACCCAATAACTGGGTTGTGGAGGTCAGATACACCTTGCTAAGACTGGTTGTCAGACTTTCGGGCTTCTGACGACCCGTAACAACTGTCAAAGATCTTAAAATGACAGCGGGACCAACGGCTTAACGTGCTTTCCGAGACACGGAGGAGTCTTGGTATGTAAAGATGGTCACCCATCCACAGACTAATCTCGGCAAGCGTAGCTTAACCTGATGGATCGACCCGTACGGCTGTTATTACTTAGCCACGAGCTTCTCCCCACTCATTGCTCACTGGTCTACCGTTAAACCTCTGTTTACTTAACCAAAGCTCTGCTGATTGAAGTATGTAAATAATGTCTTCTCTCTTACCTCTCATGAGTATCTTCCTCATACTTCGTCTCTGCGTGGTACAATTCCACCTTCTATTCCTGAACTGGTGTGCGCACTCCGTGGCGCCCAGGGTCACTCCCCTGGTTATCTCCTTCAGTAGCCCTGTCTCGTTCCTGCAGATTTGAGCCAGTCGGCCCCTCGTCCGTCGGTTCTTCTTGCAGATCATACGAGGGTCCAATATCACTGCGCTGCCAGACGCCCTGAAACAAAATAATGGTAATTTTAATTAATGTTCGTGGGATTAAATTATTTTATCAGCCATTCGGGACATTATTGTGGATGGATGGATTTTAAAGTAGTCCATTCTAGCCATAACTATTATCTTTCACACAATCCATGTATCGTTTCTTCGGCCTTCCTCTACTCTTATGTTATAATCATCAATATTCATACTCAAAATAGCTGCGACCCGCGGTTTCACCCGCATATGTCTCGATCCCGTGGGAATATCGGGATAAAAAGTATCCTATTTCCTAATCTAGGTCATGGTCTACCTATGTGCCAAATTTCATCCTAATCCGTTCAGCCGTTTTAGCGTGGAAGCGTAACAAACAAACAGTGAGTTCACTTTCGCATTTATAATATTATAGTTAAGATAGTTATCATAAGACCAAACTTAAAATCTATTCATATTAAAAACATTTTCCAATATTTATTTCTGCTTGCTTATCACAGCAGCTGGCAGTAGTACCAGTGTAGTAAGCTAAACACATAAATTGTTGAGTATTGATTCACCTACAAAACTACCATATTCCTATCAACAGATACCCGAGTCAAAAAGTTTCATAATCACAGAATCAGTCATAAAAGTCTACTCACTCAATACGACTAGTGTTGTTCTTCTAACTCGGTATCAATTTACGATCCGCCACGCAAGCGTCGACAAGCGAGCGCCAGGTCGCGCCGACAGATCCTTTGTTTACTCGATTAGAGTTCATTGTCAGAGTATCGAGTGCGAAGCTAGCTCGAATAAATTTAGACCCGTCTGCTTCCCGGAATCGATTCTCATAGAAAGTCTATCCCGTTAAAAGTAAGAGTTAGTTACCCGTCTATCCGACACTGTTCAATCAACCAGATTTGATAGCCATCGGTCTTCATTACTTCAAACTAGAAATGTTTATGCTGCACATTTTTCAAATCTTTCCTTCCTTGAATGTTTTACGTTAAATAGTTTAAAATAATACAAATTCTTAGCGTCTCCATTTTTTAATTTCATTCAGGTTTTCGCAAAAAAAAAATGTTTTGCACTCGTTTCTTGTTTTAACTATGATTAAAAGTGTTATATTTAAACTGAAGTTTACATCAAGTGATACAGTAAATTCTGGAGTGTTCTATTTGTTCTGTTACCATGTTGAAATTTTTATAGTTACTACAGCGATCAACTTTTTCAGTACTGTTGTGATAGTCTTTAACCGCCACACGTGCGTCAGTTTACACAAGAACGTGAATGTTTCTTTAATTTACCGACAATTTTTTTTTTTTTTTAATGTATGTATTAGTATTACAGTAGTACCATCCAATAACATCACATAATCATTTTTACGTCGACAACCACGTGCTTTTCGGTCAAAAATTTTTGTATGTCATACAAAATTTTCAGAAAAATCTAATCACCGTTCAACTACGAAGAACAGGAACTTCTATTCTACAGAATATTCGAGATTAACAGAAATAATTCTGTATTCATGGTATACTAGACGGCCTTGTTACTACTACAGTAAAAATGAACGCCAAGTACAACAGTAAAAGTCAAGGAGTACGTAAGTTACGACCAAAACAGATCTGGGAATTACAGGTTGGTTTACAAAATGATTTTATTAACCCCCACGGTATTAGTTGTGTTTACATTTGTTGAACTGGTGTTTCGTAATACTTCATACAACGATGATAGCGGTAAACGTAATGCCGGCGGTATTCGGAATATGTTTCGGGTGTTTTACCTTCGAGCCGGATTATGGCTGGTGATTTTTCCTGATTTATTTTGGTGTGCTGCGCCTATCAGTTATTTTCTTTAGCTATGGCTTGATCTCGTACTACTGAGATTTGTAGTCATAGGTCGTGGCTATAGGTGCTCTTTGTTTCGGAAAGCAAGGAAAGAAGAAAGAAAGAAAATACATTTATTTAGCACAGACAGGGCACACAACACACTGTAACTACATGTAAACGAATAAAAAAATAAAAATAAAAGAAACAATTTCAAAGTGTAGGTACCTAGAGAAAGAAAAAAATGTCCAACTTTCTGATGAAAAGTGTCTTCTCGTGAATGTGTCACGGCAGTCTTTAAAGGAGACGGTGACCTCTGATTTTGTTTCGGCCTTTCTTCTCAGAGTAGTCAGATAGGAAACGCCGACCTCATCTAGCTTATTTTTACAACTTTTTAATATGACGTGTAAAAGTGATTCCAATACTATATTTACAGAATAAACAATTTCATTTCATTTCAGTCCGATAGCAGTCGAAGCCTTTATGTCTGAGTCTGACGATTCGTCTAATCTTGGGCTTTTTGATCTCTCAAATGGCATTTGATTTGAGTAAAATTTTGGAATGCAGTCTCTTATACGTAGTGAAACTAGCTCTAACCCTAACGAAGTTGAGAGAAAACTAGACCGATGAGTATCAGGTAGAGATTAAACAGTTAACGGTGACCAGAACGATAATCGAGTTGTTATAGCATCTAACGGAGAGTCCTCGTCTCCTCGAGCGCCGATTAGCGCGCGTACTTTCGCTTGTTGTCACTATACTCTTAGATTGCATAATATAGCAAGAAAATGGTTTCAATTCTTGGTTTAAGTATTTAGATGAGTTTAAGCTAAACAAAAACTAAGTTCCAGAAATCAGAATCTTGTAGTTACAGTGAAGGACGCAAAGGAGAACATCGGACGGAGTTATTTTTTTTAAATAATTGGTCCATCTAAATGATCGTTAAGCCTAGAAAGGGAGTGACTACCGAGATGACGACTAAAAGAGAAGTTGGGAAGAAAAGATATGCTGCGCCGCCCACAAATGAATTGGGACATGGGCAGGAAAATTTATTTATTTTTATATAATCACTTACAACTATTATTACAGGTACAACCCAATGCAATAGTGAAGCAGACTTAATAATAACAACTTATTTTCTAAAACTTATAAAATTTATAATTTTTTTAAACTTATAAAATGATGATGTTGATGAAAAAAAAAAGAGAAATAATTAGTATTCTATTCTATGGTTCATTTTAAGAGGTTTTTTCATACCTCCTATAACTTTGATGAAGAAAGTGTCTCTATTTATGTTATAGCGCGGAAAGTCTGAAGTAGACAGCAACTCATCGGAGCGTCAGTTTCTACGTTAGTAAAAGTTTATTTTGGCAGAGAATACGTGACAAGTCTATCTCGAATTAAGGTAAATGGATCACTGCGGAGGCCTTATAAAAAGGACTTCACCCAAATACATTTTTTTTTACTTTCCATGTTTACATAGCAAATCTTTCGACGCGTTATTAGGAAGTTGATTTGTCAGCTATTACAAAACCCGTTGAGAGATGGTTAAAAATAAACCTATTAAAATCATGAGTTGCGTCACATGTTTGATAATCATGAACAATGCTTACGTTAGCTAAATTGTTTTCCGAGGTCTTCCCACGCATGCGTACTTTGAGGATGGTTATGGGCAACAGGATTAGGACAGGTGATGTAACCGAAGAATGTTGTATGGTTCTAAAGCTACGGTTTAGGTACTAGAAGAGCGGCGGCCGCCACATAACGGCCGTTCGATCTGTAATGAAAATTGCAAAAAAAACAGCGGGGTTTGGCTTTACGGTGTCAAAAAACGCTTTCTAGGAAAACACCAACTTACTTTCATTTAAAACGTTTCAGTAACGTTCGCCGGTAAAGTGCAGACGCTATGTGACTCTTCTAGGACACCGTAGGATTAGGGTAGTCACCGTTTTTCTTTCCATGTGGGGCAGTTATATACGTAGGTATATAACTGCCCCTGCTATGCTGCTAATCATACTTCAATCATCAATCAACTTATCAAGTGTGGTCTTTGCGTCATTTTTATCTTACAATGCGTTCATAATAACTTGACCCGTGACGCGATTACTAGCACTGAATTTTGCAGTCATATGCGGGCCATAAACGTTCAAGTAATTTGATCAAACAGGCTGGTTCATGCAGTTTTACCAAATTGATATGAATGTGAGTGGGAAAATTTGATCAAAATGAGTTGTCAAATGGCATGAATAAATATGAATTTTCGTATTTCTATTTAATCAAACTGTCTGAACCAGCCTGTTTGATCAAATTACTTGAACGTCTTTGGCCCGCATTAATTTCAATACTAATATATTTCAAAATGGCGACTGACAGGACAGTACTATCAATCACATGACTGCAAAATTCAGTGTTACCAATCGCGTCACGGGTCTAGTTATAATGAACGCACGGTACTACCTAATATTAATTAGAAATCATAAAATGTCTGCGTTTACCAGAGAGTATATTCTGAGTGTGCAGTTAATATTTGAACGGTTTAAGTAATCATAAAGAAACCAGTCAATAGTTGGCAAAATAGCCAGTATAATTAGGTCAACAACGTAACGGTATGTTGGTTATTATTTTTATAGTTATTTTTATGATGTTGTACTAGCTTTTGCTTGTGGCTTCGCCCGCGTGGAGGTCGCGGATTATACCACGGAAAAGTTCTTCCGTAACGCGTAGGTACGCCAGTAAAACTCCCGGTCGGATTTTTTTCCGATATCTTCAACAATCATCGTCATATTTCCGCCAATTTCCACAAAAAAATAATTAATTCTATAAAAACTTCCAAAAATTAAGAAAAAAAATAGAATTCTAACAATCCATTAAAGACTCACCGCCTTACTAATAAACGTTGTATAGCGCCTGTATAGCTCTTTCAATACACCTAGTATGAAAACCAAACAGTTTCTCATCCCTTAACTACTTAACGCATTTCAAGTTAGAAAATCATCATTACGATCGCTTATATTAGCTGAATCAATCGCTGCGCACGAGTGGCATCTCAATGCGCACGCGCTGACAGTTGGCGATGTATGTCCAATGGGGAAACGCGCTTTATGTCTTATGGGATAGGCAGAGAATCAAGCACTGAGTGAAGGTGTAGCTGTTTTGTTCAGAACAAAAGGAAGATGATAAAGTTTATGTTATAAATCATTTACGCAATGCAGGTTGAATTGTTTTGGAGTTGAACATTAATGCTTGCGATTATTCTTTTGTTTTAGCGCTGGACAAAGGTTCAATCAATCTGCCTAGCCTTTGCCCGACTATGTTGGGGTCGGCTTCCAGTCTAACCGGATGCAGCTGAATACCAGTATTTTACATGGAGCGACTGCATATCTGACCTTCACAACCCAGTAACTGGGTAATACGATACCCCTTGGTAAGACTGGCTGTCAGACTTTCGGGCTTCTGGCGACCCGTAACGACTATCAAAGATCCACGAATGACAGCTGGGACCAACGGCTAGACAAAGGTTGTTATTAGTTTAATTTAAGGAAAATTATGTCAAATGAGGTTTTTACGTTCTTTGGGTTTTGTTATTCGAAAATTGTGTTAAAGGTTAATGTATAATGTACGGACCACCATTCAAATAATGCTGTGACATTCTGGCTACTCATTTGGTGATTTCAGTTTGTAACATTTCACTTTTGAGTTACGGCGTGAATGATGGGTCTAACAGCAATTTCATAATACTTAAAGGTACTCTTTTTACGTTTATCACCCTTTCGATATTTCGATATAAACGTATAATAAACTCCGTTATTTCACGATAAATAACAAAGCAATGCCATATACATTGCCATTTATATTGGCCATTTACATTTTTTTTTTAAAGTGCGGTAAATATCAACAATACTACACAATAAATGGAATGGAATGGATAAATGGTATCGTTATTTTTCAATAAATGGAGTCTATTTAGAAATGAAAATAGAAACCTAAATAACATTTTGCATATTTAATAAATATGCAAAATTGACAGCAACTTAGATAACAATAAACAAAAAGATTAATTATCTTAATTCACTTTTAGTTCTGACGAGAATAAAGCAGTGGGCGAATAATCTGTCATTTTGAATATCAATAAAATATCAAATTGATTTACTGCTTCCATAAAACTAATAAAATTAGCAGCTCTATGTGAAGTTTAGAATTCAATATTTATTATAATAATATTTATTTGCTGGTTGACCTACAACGTAAAGTATCATTTGCTTATCACTTTTATAAGGTGTTAATTGATATCTTCCTTCAAAATGAGTAATCTTAAATATCAGTCTTCGAAAGCATACATACATCCATAACCCTCATGTTAGTTAGTAGCTGTTGAGGAAAGGAAACCCGTATATAGATTGTAGGTGTAATCTGAGGAAATAGGGTCGGGCTTTTCTCCATAAAAAAAGTCTCTCGTGTATTTCCTCCTCTAATATTCGACCAATTTGAAAGATACTTTATAAATTGAATAAGAAGGATATTTATTGCCCTATATTTTATGCCCCTATATTTTTCTTTTTTCAAAAAATAGGCCTCTGATGACATCGATCTATACGGGCAATTTTGAGCATTTTCTGAGGATTCTAGTGCTTCTACAGATAATGTAGCATCAAAACGGCAAACATAGGGGCATAGAACTAGTTGATAATTAATTTACTGTAAAAAATCATTGCTCTAAGCTAAGGTTATGACCTTAGCCAGAGACAAAACTGGCGAGAGCGTTTGTATGGAGAGGGGACCGACCCTATTTCCTCTTAAGCACCTAGTTACAGCGTTTTATCCTATTTTAGTCACTTCAATATATTACTATTTAATTTATACGTCAAATTAGTACAGTTACGATGACGTCACAGAACGAAGCCGAATTTATTTTGGCTAAAATGAAGGTGTTTCTAACACCAGGAGTCTATTCATCCAAATTCAGCGAGCAAAAAAACTAAAAATCTACTTTATCGAAACCAAATTAGAGTTCCATTTCCAATGGAATGACGAAAAATGGAGTTTTGCCAAAGTGGCGACACACCTCTGTATACCCAGACGAATAAATTAACTGTGATAAGTTGTATGTCAATTAATTATTCTTCAAAGCCCCATCTGGTCTGAACGCGAGGAAATGGTTAGATATAATGACACCAATACTAACTAACTGTAAGTACTTGTCGCATAGAAGTGTGCTAAGAAATTATTGAACAATCAACTGTGCGGTCGGTTAAAAGGTAAATGCGTAATGGATTATGATGGCATCAAAGAGGATAGTCTTTGATTTAATCATGAGGAAGTCAGTCTCGTCCTTTCCATTATATACGTACTTTATAAAGGCTCTTACATACTGGAGCGATACGTCGCGCGACGCGACGCCGCCGCATTGTACCCCGTGCAGTTTTCTCAGAAATTGTTTTGTTAAAATTCGCGTCGCGCGGCGAATCGCGCCAGTATGTAAGAGCCTTAAAACGTATATAATTATGTCACCTTATGATTATTAACTTCGTTAGTTTATAATCGATCGGTATTATTTTACTGTAATACTTTTCACTGCCCTTGTTACCCAGAGACGAGGCCTGCTGTGTCTCATCGGGGTCGTGAGTTCGATTCCTAGACAAATAAACGCAACAGTAGATTTCGATACTAGTGTACCATTCAAAGAGTTTTTCGGCTCAGCGTGTTCGCGATAACGACATTCGATACGGCGTTTTTCGATTCAATGTGTTTTCGAACTGGCGTACCATCCGCAATTTTTTTCGAAATAGCATGCGTCGATACGACGTTATTCGAATCTTCATAGGAGACTCATGCTGGATATGTCATCAAAATATCTTCTTCTACAGTTTCACTAAATAACGTCCTGGAATTTTCGCTTTGAGCCAACAAAAAACAAATCTAGTTGCTCATCGGTCATTAGAACCAAAAACTGTCTTTCTCTCACCCACCATATTATGAATCTAGGCATACTATCATATTGATATCACCCTGTATCAGCAACTGCAGAGTAAACGCCTTTTCCCTGTAAAGTCACTCGAACAGTACATATATAAATGTCACTGTAGCTATGCTCTGGGAGTAATGCATCACGTTGATAGACTGATATTAAAATATGACTCTACTTTCGATCATGAGGCTGAGCTACCAATAATGCAACGATGATGCGAAAACGAGCCTTCACGCTTCGACGCCCCATCCGTCATTTGTCACATCACAAGTATCAGGCGGTGACGTACTGACAAAGCGTCAGTTTAACCCTGACCTATGACAACAATGGAGTTGGCACGCGGTCCTGTCGTTTAGAGCGACGAAAGATATTTGTGGCTAACGGGCCCGAGATTTATATGTAATTGTTTACAGGACTGGCTTACTGTCTGAAATACCTCGTGGTGTAACAAAAGCGAAATTGATTCGGGTTTGACTGATAAAAAAAAATGGTGCACATATTCGTGACAGCCATCATGATCAAGGAATATCTAAACCTACATATATTTTTAGATAGAATTACTCTACATAATTATATGCTTCTGCGCATAAACTTGTATTTTCCAAAATTCGTTAGATACGTATCGAAAAAAAAAATGTTAATTGAAAATTGGAGACCAAAATTAAAACAGCTTATAATTGCTTTTTTTGTTTTCCTTTCATTGAAGATTTATGACCTTAAAAGTAATGAAAATTCTATGAAAATAAATACCAACTGTAATCTGAGCATCTAAACGTGACATAATTTTAACATCCTTCACCATATATCTGTATTCAAAACATTAATAACAAACTGAAAGCCTTTTAACCATCCATCAGGAAAATCCTCTATTCAACTAGGGTGACAATGAATGACACTGTTTGCGGACACCGGGCGAGGCGCTAACGCGCGACTTCGACGCGATTAGCGGCTGCATGACGACTTAACTGTAAACATTATTACCATTACTATACACAAATACATTTTAGAAAAACTTTAGAGAAAATGAACTGTATTTTGTAAGCAGTAAGGGTGGTTGGAACAGTTCTAGAGCCATCAGTCAACAATCCGCAATCGTCATACTAGATCGCTCTGTCACTGTATGCAAGTAAACACTTTTAAAAGTTTATGTGCCTATGAGCAATGTTGTCTGTACGTTTTAGCGGCCGCATCATGAACTCTCATGGCGGCTATGGCATGTAGCGGCTATGGTTCTGTTTGACATGTCGTTAAAATTGGGTCTGAGACCGTCCCGTACGTATTGTTAGGTCGCTTTACGCTTTCGAAAGTGTAGTCGTGTTAGCTTTCGATATTTTGTCATTTGAAGTTGTTTTGTAAGTATCACTCTTCAATTTATGGATTGGCGGAGGTTGATATAAAATATTTTTATTCTGTCCTACGTATACACACCAATATCTACATACAATAGGAAGTTGCACACTAATGTGATACTGGTTGCAATGATTGCTGTTTTGTAAAAAGTGACCTAAAACTGAACCAACTTCTGTCCATTGAGAATAGAGTTTGGATGCAACTGACAGCGCAGAAACAGAATTGAGAAGGATTTACGAGTTTTTTCAGAGAATTAGCCTGGAAGTCTTCTGGCAGTGTTTACAATCGAATAATTTAATCTATCCTTCTTACTTTCATTATACTGAAACTTTATAAAAAAATATAATATAATTATGCTGCACTTTTACGCAGTTATTCAAGGCAACACCAAGCACTTCCATTCCTCGTCCGCAACTCTGACCACATTGAAGCCAATTCGTCATCCATGTGGATTTAGCGCCACAGTAGTTTGTGTCAATCCATAATGGTCTGGATGCGATAATTGGTGAAATACTACGCACAATGACGCACGCGCATCCTCTGAATGTTCACCGGCATAGACTATGAAATTGATGTAGATGTGACTTGAATAGGAGGTTGGTCCTGGAACTTGCTCTTTGAGTGAGATAGTTTAGTAGTTATTTGATACACGTACTACTGCGTATCTAATGGATATTAGCTCTGTAATGGAGCGTCTAATCTTCTACGATAATTTTATATAAGTACTTAGAACATTTCCATTTTAATCTCGTGTTTACATAATACGCTAGTTCACAAAAATGTACAACAATTTAGGTTCCTAATTTAAAATTGTCAAAGTAGGTATTAGCTGACAAAAAAGTGAAAGACACTTTTTAAAAGCCCCGACCGAACGATCCCCTCACGGCTACCTCCAAACTAAGACAAATTCGAAGAATCACGAACGGATGGCAGCTCTAGGCTTAGTAATTACTTATGATGGCGAAAACGAAAATAGAGTAAGATTGATAGATTTCCCATCCATAACTAGGACTAAAAATCTTTTTCCAATTCATCAAAGACCGACAATTCTACCTACATCCGCATCTGTCCCCCGTGGCTCAGCTACAAGCAACAGATAGTTAGCGACGCACCGCTAAGCGGACGGCAAACTTGTGCGGGTGGCAGTGCGACAGGGCATCGCACCGAGTGCTAAATGAACTAGTTTCATACGCACCGGTATGCCGCTGTGGTTTTTTATCGTGTAGGTAAAATTGGGTGGTGCTTTGTCATTTGAATGGGCTGTCGTGTCTTTATTTTTTTGTTGTTTTGGTCTAGGCTGTCTATTGCAAGCTTACTTTGAATAAAAAGGAAAGTAATATGCTCGTTGGTGGTTACTGACTTTTCTGGTAGACCTCTTCAACTGTCTTGGTTATTCGTGCAGACAAGTAGTTCCACCCTGACATATGTAGATACTTAAATCCTACTAATATTTTAAAAGTGAAAGTTTGTGTGTTTGGTTGTTTGTTACTCAATCACGCAAAAATGGCTGAATGGATTTGGATGAAATTTGGCAAACAGATAGTTTATAACCTGGATTAACACAGGATACTTTTTATCCCGATATTCCCCCGGGATCGAGACTTACGCGGGTGAAACCGCGGAGCGCAGCTAGTCTGTTGCTAATTTTTCAGTTGGCTTTGTTTTCCTGTTGTCGATGTCAACATCAATTTTAGATTTGATGCCAGGGTTGTTCAGTGGCAGTACCTATAGGCAGAGTGCAGCAGTAGCATTCATCAGTTCAGTTCAGCATCATAAGGAAAATTACGTCGAAAGTTTTTTTTTTTGTTTAAAATATTTTCCTGAAAGCTAAAATTGAAAAGAAAACAGATACATTAACAACAAAAGAATAAGACAAGGAATCACCAGATATATTAATAACACACCAGTCAGTTATTATTTCCAGAAAAATAAAGAATCAGCCTAAAATAATGCAGACATCTCTCGCTATCCTTAGACTGAGTCCCGCAATATTTGATTGAAAGTTAAATAATAAACATAGCGCCAATTAAAACTAACTTCAGCTAAAACTACTACAGAGTATGATGAATAAATCTGTTTTGTATCACAAATTGTTCGCACAACTCACTGTGCAGTTACGTCAGACGAATTCTGATGAACCCGTGGGGATAGATATCTATAGGAAATGTATTAAAAAGTTCATTATATTTTTCGGTGAAAATTATATTGTTTTCCTAGAATAAATCTTCCTTTTTATCTGAAGCTTTCATAGCGTGGGTTACCCCCAATAAAATGGTCCTTAAAAAGTCGGCTGGGACCACCTGGATCCGGAAAGGAGAGGTCATCATTGTGGTATCTTGGGAGAGGTGCAGTAATCGACTGGGCCATCTAGGCATACAAACTACCAACCCGCACTGGGCCGGCGTAGCGTGGGGGATTACGTCCCACTCCCTCTCACAGAGAGGAGGCCTGTGTCCCAGCAGTGGGAACATTATAGGCTGATTATGCTATGTTTATGCTATTGATATGATAAACCGTTAGTAGCTTCACAACTTCCAGAGTGGAAGGCGCAATTCGTCATGACTCCTTTCTCTAAGGGTCTTGGGGTTGCTCTAAACATCATCATTTAATGATCGTCATTATTTAATGTTAACAAAAAGAGTGTGTTACGAGTATAAGCCCAACAAGTATTCCAAAATATTGGTCATAAAGGGAATCATAAATATATGGCAATTTCTGCGTTGATCACGATTTAAGTATTTACAAGACAAGTATTGTTTTGTGGAAAGACATCGTCATTTGAAGACTGATTTCCATATTATTCTCCATTTATATTACGATAGCTTAGTATTTTACCTTAGGCATACAATTTTTACCACCTGAAGTCGAGTTACCAAAAAGTTTCACTATTGCAATATTTCTCCTTCACCCGCTCACCTCATTGACACCAATTTAATTTATCGTACTCTATTTACCCCATACGCCAGTTTAATGACTATAAATAAACAATTAAATCTGATTAATACATTAAACTAATACAGTTTTGTTATGATTATAGTAACAGAGAACGGTTCACTGACAGGTGGTTTTATCCGACAACGCGACTAGATTTATAACGTAATTAATTTATTTACTTCGCATTAAACTGGCTACTATCAAACTGTTAAGGGGCAGAATGTTAGAAATTAAAGGTGTTTACAGAAAAGGTTGACAGAACAGCTGTTGGTCACGACAATGTAACGGTTCCGTTATGCACATTTTGCTTGAATTTCGACAACCCGCAATAATTGATCGGATTTGTATGCGTACCTTCCTTGATGTCATCCCAATTTTAGTGTATACCTAACATTAAAAGTGACAGTATTTACTGGTAATTTAATAGTTTGAAATAATAATCCATGTCTGTCATATTGCTGCAGTATAAAAGAAAATTGTTGACGCGCGTAAAATAAAAGCTTGTAAAAGCTTGACGGTCATTCCGTCCAACAATATTATATGCATTGATTAGTTTGGCAGACACAGTGGCACTTTATAAAAAGTGGCAGTGCTATGCATACCTTGGTAGTAAGACTATCCTGGGGTAGTGTTATGAAGTATTAATGCCATCATTATTCCACTGCGAAAACGGGTTGGTGCTAGCGGCCTTGTCTAGCTCCGTCTCTCTCTCTCACTATTTCATAATACGGCACCTGGGCTGATATAGAAAAATAGATTGAAGTTATTTTAAACAAATCAGGAAAGACCATTCTCAGCAGCAAGCATCAGGAAAGCTTCTAATGATTTGATTGATAAAAACAAAGAAACTCTTTGTAATTTTCACATTTTTCACTTTCTCTTCATCATAGAAACTTAAAACAAAGGAACAGTGGAAACACTAACCCTTAAGTAATATAATAAACACGGTAATATCCGCTTTTGTAACCACGCTGCGGTCAAAACATTCGGATACCGGTTACCCAACGACAATAAAACTTGATAGATAACCCACTGTTAGATATGAAAGCTCTGTACATGTTTAATTGGTTTTGAGGGGAAACTAGAAGTTTTTGTTGCAACTCAAAGATTGTCAAGATACGTTCTCGTGTACACCTAATTCGTCATCGGCCGAACTAAGCTCATACGTCGTCGACTGGGTGCAGCTGAATACCAGTATTTTACATGGAGCGACTGCCTATCTGACCTCCACAACTGGGTAATACGATACCCCTTGGTAAGACTGGTTGTCAGACTTTCGGGCTTCTGACGACCTGTAACAACCGTCAAAGATCCTAGAATAACGTGCTTTCCGAGGCACGGAGGAGTCTCGATAAGTAAAGATGGTCACCCATCCACGGACCAACCCCGGAAATCAACAGATCGACCCGTGCGGCTGTTATTACTCAGCCACGAGCTCCTCATCCATTCGTCATCTGACATGCGGCAGAAATGTCCGGCTCAGTCTCACCGGTTTTTTGAGTAACGCCCGTGATCTTGGGTCTGACTAATCCAAACTATTAATATCCATACTAATATTATACATATTATTAAATTTGAAAGTAACTCTGTCTATCTGTCTGTCGGTCTGTCTGTCTGTATGTATGTTGCCTTTTCACGCCTAAACCACTGAACGTATTTCGATAAAATTTGGCAAGGAGATAGATGGCATCCCGGGGAAGGACTTAGGATACTTTTTATCGACATACCACGCGGGCGAAGCCGCGGGTGGAAGCTAGTACATTATATAGCTAATAGCAATAGTAATCACACAAGGTAATAATATGTTTAATCTGTAATGCATGAGAAGAGGAGTAGGGATTCATGTTTACTATTAAATAGTCCTTAAACGGTATTTATTGCTCACCAAAATTTAAACGTACATTTTCAAATGATCATAGGACAATACATATTAGTTTTAATTATACTGTGGGAGACTGATGCCTAAGCTAGGCGTAAGGCCTGTATTTCAGGACACCAGGTCTCCACCCTTTTGGAAGAACGCCCCTTGATTCATTTAGGGCGAATTTCACTAAACTTTTATACCGAGTATAAGTCTTATTATTGCGAATAAATTTTGAATTTTTGACAGTTTTCCCATACAAAAACTGTCATACGACAATTTTATTCCACGGATAAAAGACATCTGACTTTGATAAAATCAGCCCTTAGAAAGTTATAGCAGGTAGATACTTAGTAGTTTAGTTTCAAATTATGAATTGGTTTGACAAAGGCGCTACGTACACTTCATAGATTGTTGATCATGCGCAGAGAGCAAGCTAACTGTCATCTAATTGGCATGAACGCCATACCCATAGATTAGACCCATTATAAAGCCAAGTATCCTCTAAGTAGAATGTAATAACACCTATTTTTATCTCGCAACACATTGATCAACATTAACACGAACAAAAAATGCAATTAACGATAACATCCCGTTTAGTATGGAATCCGTGGGCGAATGAAATCCGGACACCTACCTACATACGAGACTAATAGATATCGACTTTTATAGTTAAGTAGTGTATCTCATTTAACGCATCATTAAGTAAATTGTACCGGGTTGTGAAACTAGGTTTAGCCCACGGGTTTTCTTGGCTTCCGGAGTTTTGTTGGCACATGTCATTCAAAATGACCGTTTGGAAACCATCTCTGTAAACCGTTCTTTGGTGACGTTATGTTAATAACAACGAAAAGAATTGCTTGTGAAGTATAAAGATCACAAAACAAAAGGAAAAGATAAACAATTTTATATTTTCTCGTTCATCATTTTTTATTTAGTCGTTTAGTTATTCACTTGTTTTTTTATTCTTTTCTTTGAATTGTCCTACATGTTCTACAATTGTGATAATTCTTATCTCGGCGAGGGGGCCAGGAGTCCATAGCAGAGGCAAACCTTTGTACTTCCAATATTTGTTACACCTCTATTTTGTAGTTTGTACTTTGTGGGAGAAATAAATCTTTATTATTGTATTATTATTTTTTATATGTTTGTACATCTCGGGACCCTGGGGTCCCGGTCCCCTTAAATGGAATAAGGCACCTATTATTTGGGTCTGTTACAAGCGTCTTGTTTTTCGGCTTTATAACCTTCGCGGGCTCTCAAAAGATGGAAGAAGTGGAGGGAGGCCTTTGCCCAGGTGTGGGATAGCGTCGGCTAGCAAAAAAAAAACCTTGATGGTGGTATAACATTTTTACGGTACTGTCACAATATTTCTCTCTTGTATTTTGTTTGTATTAGGGTTTAACGGCTATAGATTGTTAGTTCCTAAATTCATTCTTCTCCTTCCTAGTCTATATAAGTAAAGCAGGCAATGTTATGGTGATTATCAAACCCTGGAGTTTCTACAGCCAACATTCGCCTCAAGACATCCACACCAAAAATCAGCAGAATTAAGTATTCTGCGAAAATCTCACCGTGAAAACGTAGGTGAAGTAAACTGTCAACGTAGGTGAAGTGAACTGTCAACGTAGGTGAAGTGAGCTGTCAATAGTAACTATAGACAGCTAACTTCACCTATGTTTTCACGGTTGGGTTATTTCAAAATAGACCGTCGGTATCAGTACCAACTACGTGATACTGTTCTACAAAAGATGGGACATCTTAATGTCGTGTCTTGCGTGTCCTGTCAGCTGCACGTTACAGGAAATGATGGACGCTAGTGATGGCGCCAAACACGTGGCCGAATTTTGGGCCGAGTCTATTCAGATTGCCATCGACACGCTAAGAAGAAGGAGAAGAAGTGCCAACAATATCCATACTAATCCATATCCATAATAATCCACATCCATACTAATTTATATCCATACTAATCCATAGTGATAATAATCCATAACCATACGAGTCCATACTAATATTATAAATTCGAAAGTAACTCTGTCTGTCTGTGTTACCTTTTCACGCCTAAACCACTGAACCGATTTCGACAAAATTTGGCAAGGAGATAGATGGCACCCTGGAGACGGACATAGGCTACTTTTTATCGACATACCGAGCGGGCGAAGCCGCGGGCGGAAGCTTGTAATTTAAATACAAACCACAAATTGGTATATTTATCTATATTTAATTCAGTATTTGCGGACATAGCTTAACCATAGATTTATTACCAGTAGAAACACGTAACACTTGCAACCGTAATGTTAACTTTAAAGTTATTAGAGAGATAAATTGTTGGACTCGACAAGCTTTATTAAGCGTTAAATAGATGGATATCTTAAGGATATAGATAAGTTTATCTAAGGCTTGGTGCTCATGGAAGGAAATCTGGCTTCTTTCAAAGAGGCTTCAATATAAAGGTTTCACTGTTGTGGTTAACAATTACTTAAACAGACTATGTAGCCTCTGACCCTGTTATCAAGCAGTAGACAAAAGACAAACTTTATTTTTAAGTTTTTATAATGAATACGAGGCTTATGGCTAATAACTTAGAATAGAATTTTATTCTTTTTTTTTGTAATGGGCGTTGAGTTTGTGCAGAATAAACATTTTTTTTTAAATATTTTAAGTTAGCATCTATACACACATCGAGGCACACACACACACACACATATCGAGACTCCTCCGTGCCTCGGAAAACACGTTAAGCCGTTGGTCCCGGCTGTCATTTGTGGATCTTTGACGGTCGTTACGAGTGGTCAGTAGCACGAAAGTCTGACAACCAGTCTGACCAAGGGGTATCGTATTACCCAGTTACTGGGTTGTGGAGGTCAGATAGGCAGTCGCTCCATGTAAAATACTGATATTCAGCTGCATCCGGTTAGACTGGAAGCCGACCCCAACATAGTTGGGAAAAGGCTAGGCAGATGATGATGATGATGATTTTAAGTTAGCATCTATCTTGCTAAAGATAATCCAAAATCAGATATGGTAGTCTTTATCTACGTCTACGTAATTCAGATTCAGCCATTGGAAACTTCGAAACTTTCGGTAAGGTGTTTGAGGGAATGGGGTACTTAACCAATTTTGAAATGCAGAAATTTTTTTTGAACCCGCCCTTTTTATCCAGAAAATAATAGTGCAATGTAACACAGCCATATCACGATTCAACGCAGGTTACACTACTTAAAACTACCAACTAAGAAATAAAACCTTTGCCTACTATAGGTGAAATAATAAAATATGCGGGGGACTGCCGATAGAAGTAAAACACTAGATAAGTTATTTGTGAATACACAGTATAAATATAGCTCATGGGAAGCGTGCGGTGACGATGACGCGAGTTTCACGCTTTTTGTTCTCCCAAAAAGTACACATAATATATACACAGTATACATATAACTCATGAAAAGCGTTTGGTGACGATGACGCGAGTTCCATGATTTTTTATCAACCAAAAAGTGCTCAAAGCGCCTAAAGAAGTTTTCACTTCAAAAAAATGCATGCTAAATAAAGTATTATAAACTACCTAGCTGTAGAAAAAACAGTCAATTTCAATTTGTTGTGTGAGTTGTGTTAACACAACCGACTGCAACCGGCCTCAGTATAAAACACTACAACCGCACTCAATTACGATAATTAAGTTAATCCCGTGCAAAATCCATTTATAACCTTTGAAACTTGAATTAACGCTACCTACCAATTTATTTGAAAATAATCGATGTTCGTGGCAGCAAAAAATCATTTATGAAGTCAATATTTTCTCCGTTGGAACATTAACATCAATCCATCAATCTGCCGGGGGGACTTTCAAATTGCTAAAATTGAGTCATTCCTCTCAATTATGGCGCATTCAGTGACCATCGGGGTTTGGACGTCCCATCAGACCCCATTGACTTACTGCCCACCATAAAGTGTGGTAAAGATGCGTATAGAGTGCGCAGGAGTTGGCATTTCAGACTTGTTTAAGTCGATTCTAATTTTTATTAAAAAATCTGACTATTCACATTATTATTGACAGCGCCAGAGGTGACCCTATGTTTTATAGATTAACCAAATCCAGTAATATAATTTAAAACCTTTTAAATCCATAAAACTAATACAACCTACCAAAAAACCAACTCAAATCATAAATCATAATCTTCACACCAGCTATGACTTTATTAGTCCTCCACCATATTATTACATCCAATAAATAAATTATTATTCGAACATTTATTACCCGAATAATGCCAACAAATAATAATATGCATCCCGCATTATGAACGCAGCGTTGCGTACGCGCATCCATTTTTGTTGATCGTGCACGAAACTCCTAATTTAACTCTTGCCTTGATTAATTGCAAATTAAAGTCCCAAGCTCGGTGGTGCCTGTCGAATATGACTTTATTGAATTTCAAGGGAAGTGATTAATGTGCCAATAACAAATTTATTATTATAGCGATAAGGTTTGTTATTTAATGTTATTGTTGTAACTGTTCCGCCGTGTGGTCTGTGGTTACGGATAGGACGAGTTTTTCAGTTACAGGCTGATGATTGGTGATCGATTGGCTACTTTCTACAGGGACTGGTGAAAGGAAATGTCAAATGGTTTTTGAAAGGAGATTTTAGTTATTATTTATTTAATCATTGATGACCAGGATCATTTAAAAGTCTGTCTGCGGAACACCTAAAAGTGTAGTTGATTTTCTGCATCATCATATTTTTAAGAAGTTTTTGTAAGGCTTTAGTATGGAACCAAGCTTTCACAGTACAGTAAACTAAACGAAAAAATACCAACTAAACTATTGACTTTGTTTCCAATTCTTTAATTCTTAAGTGGTACGAAGAAGCAGTTTTACCAATATTATAAAGGTAGGTACATAAATCAAGTCAGGCTATCAGTTTACTAAAAATGTTAAAATAAACGTTTATGTTCTTAAGTGAAAGGGAAATCCCCTCACTGCCTCCTATAGAGCTTTTTCATGAAAGCAAAAGTAGGTATTATGAAGCAAAATGTTCATAAGGTATAAGAATAAAGTATAAGGTTTATAAATTAAAAAGCCCATTCTTGTTGTCACATTAACAAATTCGTACAAATCTATTCGAATTTAAAAACATTATTATAAACAGCGATCTCGAGACAGAACGTGAAAGGCGATCTTGAAATATAACTTGATTAATACTTAATTTTATAGAAACTAAACAACACCTTATATCTCAACATTTTATATATCGACAGCATAGTTTCGATTTTTTTGGGCAACCATTCCAGTTACAAACCACTAATCGATTCTGAACTTAATACTTTTGACGCTAAAGTAGAATGTACCTTAGCATTGCTCTAAGGCATTATAATTAATAATCTCTTCTGATCATAACATAAATAATAATAAGTCATATTAACATCTTACAATATTTATTTGACACTGAATCATAAAGGTAGACGTGTGTTAGGCCGTTGAAAATCATCTTTATTGCGCTTCCTTGTTATAAATCTGATAGTGTAATTACTCTATTACTCGTTGACAAAAAAGCGATTGCTCATAATGACCTGAATTGAACACACCTGGCCGTCACCTGGCTTATCTTGAATTAGTTTACATCTGCAACATTGTCTGCAAGAAAACTGTGGAAAGGCTTGCACAAATGGACTATGGAAAGACTGGAAATAGAAAGGACAATAGGTATTTGTAAGATAGGCGAAACCCCGCAAAGGATAGCAGCGCCGAAGGAACCATAATATATAGAACCATAGCAATCAAGATGGAGATCAGATAGGCAGTCGGTCCATGTAAAATACTGGTAAGTATGCAGCTGCATGCGGTTAGACTGGAAGCTGACCCCAACATCGCTGGAAAAAGACATCGCATAAATGATGTAGCTAGACTTAAGCTTATTCGCGGTGACCGATGCAGGCAAAAGAATACCTGTAAGAATTTCAAGGAGGCCTTTCCCAGCAATGGGACTATTTCGGCTTATTTATCATTGATTAATTTTCTTTTTTTTTAACTATTTAACACTTGCTCACAAATACAACTACTTACTGACTTATAATATTATCTACTTACTTAAAAATAATAATTATGTACAAGAGAAAATGATCAAAGGGCATCAAAAAATTCGTCCGCATCACCGTCAACAGCAAAAATGCCCAAAAGGCTGGCAGCATTGCCACGTTGTATAGCAATGCTGATTCTTTGGCCAAAAAATAGGCCAGCCCTATGGTCACGTGAAGAGTCGACCAACCGCTTGGCGATTTCTTGAAAAACTAAGTGGGCACTCGGACTCCATAGCCCTAGGGTTTCAACCCCAAACGGCTCGAACATATGAAAAATTGCTTGAAATGGCTAGTCAGATTAAGCTCTTGTAGAGCTTGTCTAAAGCTCTAGGTAGTCGGTCGTAAAATTCTCACTGGTTGGTAGTATCGTTGTGCAGACGACAACAAGCAAGTTTTGTTACTTTATCTCACATCGACATCAGTAAGTTCCGGGTGCTAAAAAAAGCTCTAAATCAGGTTGATTTAGAACTTTTTCTTTCTTTTAACTCTTTTGAGGTATTAATTACTTCGAGAAATTAATACAATCATACTGCACTCAGGTGCCATTTCTTTCTTTTACCCAACCATCGAACATATAGACACCATTATAGACAAAAACTAATAAACAAAAGATGAAGACGTCATCAACGTAGTGATAAAATTACTGAATAAATCTAACAGTAGATGCGGTTTTAAAAACAAAAAATTGATTTGGTAAAATTGATTGGACGAAGCATAATAATAATCTCAAAAAAAACTTTTAGAGAAAATATTGTTTAACCAAGAAAAAAAATCTTTTGTTTTATATACATATTTATCAAATAAAGTCGCTTTTCATGTCTGTCTGTGTGACCGAGTTGTTTCTTAAAACTACACAATGGATTTTGTTGCGGTTTTCACTATCATTTAGAGAATTTATTCCGGATGGTTTATGTGCATAATACATTAATATTAAGAATACATATTATAAAGAATTCCCCATGGTTTTTTCAATCCGTAAAAGCCTTGTGCGAAGCAGGGCTGGGTCGCTAGAAGGTACATAATATCGATTCCACTCCAAACACGTGTATTCTCTATCGATCTTGTAAAATAAGTAGGTAATGCCTCAAACGTGAGCTTTAAAGCCGTTAAAAGTCGTTATTATTTATTATTATGACAAACTTTGCCGTAAGAAAGCTCTCTATAGGCAATAGACGTTTATCAAAACTTATTGAACATAAATTCTTAATAGTAGAACAAAATTGGAGAGAGTATGAGTAATCCGTCAACTCGTCCTACATATCTACGGCTCATTTAGGACGAATTGCAGAAAATCAAAATAAATGTGCAGTCGTCCTAAATGAGCTGTAGGCATGTAGGACATCACCTCGTCCTACATGCCCACAGCCCATTTAGGACGACTACACGACGGGTATAGAGTTTTGCTATAATTATTTTGACGAGCTTGGCTCCTACCGAAACGATTGGCTGTTGTAACAGCCAATCGTTTCGGTAGGAGCCAAGCTCGTTCAAGACAATTCTGTCTTTTGCTGTAGCAAAAGACAGAATTGTCTGGAAAAGCTAGACAGATTAGATATCATCATGTTATAATTTTTATTTAGGAAAACGTATTATTTTGACAAACGCAGCTCTCATCATCCATATAACATAAACATCAATAGGAGATTGTCAAATCTAAAGCTACGGTATCCTCGAAGGGATTCCGTCATGAAAATCTGAAGGCCAATTCTCTTGCTTAAAAAACGTTCACATTCAAGTCACAATCTGTCAAACTTGTCAAAAATGTTGGTAAATTGATAGTAATTTTGACAGATTGCGAATGAGAGTATGCGAATGCGAAAATTCTTAAAAATTACGGGAATTGCCCCGCTGTAATGCGACAAAATCAAATATCTACCTATTAGTTTTTTTTGTTGATTATTAGCTTAAGTTGTGTCCCAATGCTGGGCAAAGGTCTCTCCTTTTCCTTCGAAATCTCTCTGTATTTGGACAGCTGTTAGCCGTTCATCGCTTGCTTCGGAAACCAAGATTTTTGTAACCAATAGTTTAGTTTTTCTTACAATCTACAATTAAAGATTGCCAGGCTTCTAAAATTTCATTTTCAACATGCAAAAAATTCCACAACACCTTAAAATTTAAGAACCCAAAAATAATTTAAATTAAAAACAGAGAAAATATTAAAAACATTTTATTTTAATCCTTTAGATCTGAATGTAGACTTTTGCCCTGCCGTGTAGGACAGCAAACTGATGTGATTATGATTGCATTTTTTATGATTAACATTAATTATTAATATATGATTAATAAATCATTAACGTTGTAACCACAATACAGTTGCCGACAAAAGTATTAGTGACATGACAACTATATTAGTAGGTATGTAGAACATTTAATAATGTTTTAAAGTCATTATATCACATTTATGTGCGTGTTATTGCAGCACATACATGCACATTAGGGTACAGGATATGTAATGGACTGACAAGTACTCATTAGGTTAGGTAACTGACCTACAGGTAGTAATTCTGTGAGTACATGAAATATTAATATAATTAATTAAACTTATTTTGTGCTGGAAAATAATAGTTCAAAAGGCATTCAAACATTTATGAAATGAATATCTCAAACAGGTGTGAAGTTGTTTTCACTTTCTATAGAGCTTTTAAAAATGTCATATTATGTTTATAAAAACATTTTATCAATCAACAAATCAATCTATGAAATCTATAGTAAATAAATCTATGTTGAATAAATGATTAATAAATCTTTAATATTTACGTTTATTGCACTAAATGTCTTTGTTCGAATCTGTGGTAGAATTAAAAATCGAATTAGCAAGAGTTCTTTGCTAAACACGACAAAACAAATGACTAATTAAACAAAAATGGCTTACAAAACACTAATTTATAAAATATCAGCAAAATTAATCCATTCATTTAAAAATCTAAATTGAAATACACTAAAGTAAAGTTAAAATCAAAAGTTTCCACAAACAAAATCTCCGCGACGGAGAAGTAAAAGATAATCGAGAATCGACAAAAACTTTTAATAAACACAAATCAGCTGTTTAGGCTCACGATTCTTATTAGATTTCGTTGATCTGTCAGTTTGGTACTGTTTACTTTAGGAGAATGATTTTTACATGCATCGATTTGTTTTCCATAGAGCTTTTTAGGTACTCACCACCAAGAGTCGGTGATGGGCGCGAGCAGCAGCAAGCAGGCGGCGATGACAACAGGCCGCATAGCTCGACGGACATCACTGCCCCGACACCTCGGCTGTAACCATGTCTCGTCACCCGAAAAAAACACCCAAAAATACCCTTTACTCCAAAACTCGCCCCATTTCTATTCTCTAAACGACTCGATTTGTTTTTATGTTATTTTCTTGTGTAGGGAACGAAATGCGCTCGATTTTTCTAAACAGTTCCGAAATTTCGCGGCGTGTCGTGCGTGGATCCCTGTCGGTGGGAGATCGCGGCGCGGACTGACGCTCACCTGAGCCCACCCCGCCGCACGCGCACACCCAAACGATTTTCGCGCTATTTTGGCTAAGATTTTAGCAGATTAGGCTTCGCGTGATTAGAGATATGAAGGTGGGGATATGAATTTGTTATATTAACGATGCGTGTGGGCGAGCCACTAAATTATCTCTTCTGCTGCATTAATTAAATTATGAACCTCTTAATAATCCAGTTTTACAGCTATTTATGCATTCAATGTTGGTTTAATGGCTTCGTAAATAGATTTTACAGTTGCATTAATAGATAAATACATAAATTAAAAAAGGAAGTGCATATTTTTCACAGCGGTGCACAGCTGTTTAACTTTCCATAGGGCAGCACTAATACGAACCAGACATTGCCTGATTTCGAGTGATGGACAGTGAGAAGCGTTCGGAACACATTCTATAATTAGAATACACGTGCGAAACTCTAATTGTGTTAAACAAACAATCTCGTGTACCTACACCTGGCGTTTCTGTGCGTCTTCTTGATATGACATTAATAAAATGTAACTAATTTTACCTACGTGGCTACGTGACATACATTTTGTATAACACGGAACATTGAATGTAAACTGGTATAATAAAGCGTACTTTGATGAGATAATAACACGTTATATTATTTGATGTGTTGCCCATATGAGGGTAATAATGGACGTTTGTATTCAGGCGAAACTTTAGTTTCCTCAACGAATGACGTCATTAGTAGTAGATCATCGAAAAGTTTACTCTAGAAAAACAATCGGAGCGTAATTTGCGCCTTTATTACACCATTAAAGTAAGAAGCGCACCTAATTATAAACAATTGTGTATTTATTACGGTACTCACATTTCGCATCGTGGCGTTTTATTGACTTTACGATAAATTTAAGAGTGTTTTTACCGAGATTGTATTATTTAAAAGCTGTAAAAACGTTGTTTTTGATAAATTATTGACATTTTATTAAGTAATAATCAGGCTTACCTAAAGTAAGCTCATCTTTTGTGTTAATTTATTTCACAAAAAAAAAACGGTTATTTAGTAAAAATGGACGCTCTTAAATAACTCTAAAACAAATGGTGCTCAAGCTTTAATAGTAAATTACACATTGTTCTCGACTGTACGTTGTGTCAGACGACGCGACGTTAGGTGGCTCATATCTCCTATTTCTATTATCCATAATACAAATATCTTTCTCTAGAATATCATAAACTTAATCGGTTTCCCACAACCGGCTGCAGATCTTCAACTAAGAAAATTAAACAAAGTGAATATCAAAGCTGCTGACTGTTGGAGAAACCGTAACAATATCGATCGCAAAACGAAAATATCCTTAAGTAAAACGGTATCAAACAAAAATGCGATGCTTTCGGCTACTTTGAAGTTTGGATACACCGACGTTTTGTGGAACTATTCCTTTGAAGCGTAGTTTTAAACTAAACACTTCACAATTCTAATAGACTTTGTTTGGGTAGCTAATTGCTTATAATATTCGCTTCCGTTCATCGACATTGTCAGAAACCGTTGCTCAACTTTTTTGGAACTGCTTGTGAAGGAAAACAAATGTCTAATCCATTGCTTCATAAGTTCCTAAGTTACGTTGTTGAGCAGATTTATTTTCGAACTTATGCTGTGGCGGTATCTACATCGCCACATGCGAACTACGCATCAAAGACCTGACGTCACACAAGAATCCTGACGTCACATAAATCCTGCATTGCGCAATTAAAGTTAACCGTGCAGTGGGCATGTATACGAGAACCCGACATCAATCGTTGGGCAGTTGCCCGCCAGACACAACACCCGTCTGGTCGGAGGATCCTCCCTTTTCTATGGTGGATGAGTGAACTTTACACCCTGTTCCTCATACCCCTAAAAAGCTATGGATTTGGAATATTTTGTTTCAAATCGATTCCAATTCTGACCAATCGCAATACGATAAATACAGTTACGCAATTACCTATGGTGCTGTTTTTGATGACATTTGCCAGATTGGTAAGTGGTAACCTACTTAGGACAATGCAGATGTTTTTCATCTTGGTAAATTAGAAACGTTACAAGATGCGGTTGGGACATACTACTGCTGACGAGTCGAGTAGAGTTGGACTGCGGTTGGGATAGGGACTGGCTACTGTGACTCAGACTTTATGATGATATTACTGCATAAGCATAAGAATAATCAGCCTCTAATGTTCCCTCTGCTGATACACAGGCCTCCTCTTTGTGAGACGGAGTGGGCCGCAATCCACCCAGCGGCCCAGTGCGGGTTGGTAGATGTCACATGTCTTCGAAATTTTGGTTCGTTCTAAAGGTCAATTCTCTAGCATAAAAAACGTTCATGTTCAAGTCGCAATCTGTCAAACTTGTCAAAAATTTTGGTAAATTGATAGTAATTTTGACAGATTGCGAATGAGATGCGAATGCAACCGTTCTTAAAACTTACGGGAATTGCCCCTCTGTTAAATCATCTCACCGTGAAAACTTAGGTGAAGTGAGCGTGAAGTGAACTGTCATTGTCATCAATATGCAATGACAGTTCACTTCACGTAAGTTTTCACGGTGAGATTATTACAGAATAGCACAACAAGGTGTCTAAGTTTTTGTAGTGAGACCCTTTTTGTATTTCATTTTAGCGAAGCATAGGAGATAGAATTTCTTAGGTAGGGATAATGTCGAGGTACCGCTCAAGCATGGCGTCATGGTTATGTCCCATCGGATAGTAAGAAGGTAAGAAAGGGCCGTAAAAATAAACATTTTAGCGAAGTAGGAGTTTTGTTACCAGGATCTTTGTAAAATATAATTTTATGAATATTATGTGCTATTGCTATACAGTTGAGGGATAATATTCAGCCTCTAGTCTACCTCATCGATAGATAAAGTGCCACAAACTGAGCTTTAGCACATTTTATTTAAACAGGGAGGAAGAACAGTAGACAGAAGATATACTTTATGGATGTCTTCAGCATTCCTTACAAAAATCTTGTACCTAGTAGTTGAGAATACAGCTGTCATGATTGACAAATACAAGAGTGTGCTTGATAAGTAGCGAAAATAGAACAGTAGTACCTTAAAAAATATTATATTATATACGAGTATAAATGACTTGATGACGACTCGGAAACAATATATTCGGACACAGTGTCCGAATTGACACTTTTCTGGAAATATTTGAACGTAACTTTTCTGAACGTGAAATACAAAAAATGAAATATGGAAAAGACATTTTCTGCTAAAATATTAACCTGTGTGTGAAGATAATTATGAATAAGTTGAAAGAAACATACTAATTATTAACTAATTAAAAAAATAACTAATTATTTTGCATTTAATAAAGTATGTATATCGATGGGTTTCCAAAGTGAAAATTAATGGATTATTGAGTGTAGGCATTATCATGGCTGGACATTAAATGAAAAAACTATACTTATCAAGATACAGAGATAAAAAGTAAAACTGCCCTAGAAGAGTTCGTTAAAACTATTTTTAATTTTGTAGAAAAAAAAGTTAAAGCTCCCGAAAATCTTGCCTGCATTTCCTTAACCAATCGTCAAAAACTATAATCCATTTCGTTACAAAACTGGATGGTTTAACACCGCACCACAAACCAACATAACGAAAATATTACACGACCACAAACTGTCATATTCGTCTAGGAACTTAATACCTGTTGCCCACGACTACGAATACGCCAATTATGTAAATAGTGGTCAATTATCACGACCATACTTGTAGCCAACGGTAGGCGTATGCCCCATAAATGTGTGTCTCAAACTTTTATCAATTGACACCTTTTTTGCTTTATAAATATTTGACATGTCTGTCTGCTTAGGTCAAAGTGATCAATATGTATGTTATGTAAAATTGTCTGTTTGATTAGCGTTATTTGGAGTCAACTGAGACTAACTTTATTTGGGTTGTAACTGGTTTATTTTGTTCTGTATGTTGTAGTATTTAATTTTCAACAGACTATTCCAAAAATGCTGCATGATACGTTCGCAAATAACTTACATAAAAGACCAAATCTTACCAATCAACAATGATTGGTAAGATTTGGTCAAACGTTTGGGTGAAACGTTGCCACACCTGCTGAGGTATCCACTGAGTCCTAACTCTTTCATAGCTTTGTGAGGCCAACAGCAAAACCATCGACGGGACAAATGTGTTGGTCTAAAATCATTTGATCCACCAACACGATTATGGAGACACTTTTAGATAATTCTGCAGAAGTAGCATTCTTTTTCTTTCTTTTCGTGTGGTTAGATTAGGTTAGTCAACCTTTGGCGTTGCGGGGGGAGTACACCTCACTCCCCCCGGAGACTTGAGGAGGCCCGCAGGCGCGGGTCGGGGATCGTGGAAGGCGCACTAGTTCCCATGATCCCCGGTGCAAGTGTGGGAAAGGAACACTGAGGTGGTTTTTAGTCAGTAAGAGTCTGAAAGACCCCGCCCTAGGGCAGAGCACATCCATGAGGATTTTCCACCCCGGGAACAAAAAAAAAAGGGTTAGTCAACCTTGACTAAAGAGACAAAAGACAAAATGACAGATAAACAATCGCAATCTATCAGTTTGTCTATTCTTTCGTCGACAAAACCCGTTTCTACGGTGCTCATGCTGCGCGTGCTGGTGTCACAGTTTTAAAGCCGCCCATGGGCCTCTGACTTGGCTTCACATGCCGTCGAGAAATTCTGTCCGGCATGCCGGTTTCCTCACGATGTTTTCCTTCCCCGTTTTTGAAGCAAGTGATAATTATACAATACGCACATGAATCCGAAAAGTCAGAGGTGCGTGGCTTGGGTTCGAACTCAAGACCTATGAGTTGGCAGTCTGACGGTCGCACCACTAGGCTATCACTGATAGTAGCATTTAATTATGCAATATTAAAATGGTTGAACATTGTACGATCGTTGCTGAAATAAGCAATCAAAGAAAAAATTGGTATAATCAACACACTTGGCAGACGGATTGGTAATCTCAGTTTTATGTTATTACACATTGCAGCCAGAGATATTTAATTCAATAAACTCTCTCAATTAAAACCTCTTACTTTTATCAGTTCAAAACCATAAACCAAATTGCAGTTTCACAAGTACAGAATTGCTCTACAGTGCATTAAAGTGATACATTACACTGTCGGGGAAATAAACGGACCTTTCTCAAACTTTCTCTTTTAACATGTTTCTCCCTGTTAACATGTTGAGTACCGCTGTCGTATCGCGTTAATAGCTATAGTAATTACTGTTGTTAGAAGCGTTTCGCTAATTCGCGTAATATTTTAGCAGCAACAAGCTTGGTTGTGGAGTAAAAAAGTCAGATATTTACAAACTTGATTGAATTTTGTTGGGGTTCCGTAAAGATTATGATGAAAATAACGTAAAACAAAAATGTCTAAAGTGCAACTGTAACCTACTTTCGTGACAGTTGAAACGAAAATGAAAAGTGGCCATTGAAAAGGGTACCTAAATACGTAGGTTCGGGCGAAGTTACGGGTGACTCATACCCCGTATCACCTATACGGGTATAAGATTAGTTTGGGGGACCTAAGAATGGATGACACCACGATTTGACAGTTTTACCTTATACCGATGTCTTTTTGCCCTTCGGAAGAAGTTTCGAATTACTTTTGGACTTCGCTGACGGACTTAGACAGTAGGCCCCTGGGTCAAGTCCATTTAGATTGCCATCACCTTAAGAAGAAGAGAGAGTTCGCAATTACTTTGTAAAATACCTACGCATGGTCCACTTTTTTTTTTGAGGGTTGGATATCATCGAATGACTTCTCCCCATCTGGGCGGAGCGGGAGGGCGTGTCAGACTTTTACTGAATAAAACCCACCCGTGTTCCTTCAGTTGCCTGTTGCCAAGGGTCCCGGTATCCCTTTCGGACTAACCTGCAACCCTGGCAGAATTTGGGGGACCTAAGAATGGATGACACCACGATTTGACAGTTTTACCTTATACCGATGTGTTTTTGCCCTTCGGAAATATTCGGATGAAGGCTGAATCCGAAGTTTCAAATTACTTTCGGATGGGCTCGTGACTTCGCTGACGGACTTAGACAGTAGGTCCCTGGGTCGAGTACATTTAGATTGCCGTCACCTTAAGAAGAAGAGAGAGTTCGCAATTACTTTGTAAAATACCTACGCTTGGTCCACTTTTTTTTTTGAGGGTTGGATATCATCGAATGACTTCTCCCCATCTGGGCGGAGCGGGGGGACGTGTCCGACTTTTACTGACTAAACCCCACCTATGTTCCTTCAGTTGCCTGTTGCCAAGGGTCCCGGTATCCCTTTCGGACTTTCCCCTGGCAGACACTTGGTCCCCTGGGGCATAATTATTCTGGTTAGAAGACTTAGTAATATCGTTTCATTCTTGCAGGGCACACTCTAGTCGAGGTTTCACCCGCGTGAGTTTCCATAGTGGGAATATCGGGATAAAAAGTATCCTATGTCCTATTCCAGGTCATGGTCTACCCATGTGCCCAAATTTTATCCAAATCCGTTCAGCAGTTTGAACGTGAAAGCGTAACAAACAAACAAACTCACTTTCGCATTTATAATATTAGTAAGGATTATGCGTAATAGGATAGCTAATTATCGTAAAAACCAGTAGCTAATAATATAGTGTAGTATAATTAGCTTTACATGTTGTAAGATGCTAAACTGTTGAAATAGAGGTAAACTTTATAAGCTGTAGCTACTAACAGATCAGGCAATTAAATATCTGCATTTAATGTGTTTTTTTTCTTATTTTTACTATAAATAATATATTTTTTTATTATAATGAGAAATAATTCCTTTTAATTCAATAACAATTAATAGGTAAATATTTTAGTGGATTTAATATATTTATATATTAAAGCCTTTTTGTGACTGACCAAACCTAGGGTTATTTACTACCAAATGAAGGGTGGCACTTTACTTAAAATTATAGAATTGTATGGCACTCGGAGGAGGCCATGAAACCTGTGTGCTCATAAAATTAATTATAAACCTGATTACTTAGTAGGTACGGAACCCTAAAAACTGGGGGCTAAAAGTAGGTCTACAATTAGCCGCTAAACGCTGCAATTTTATGTACCTACCGCTGTAATTTTCAATTGCTTGTAAAGTATACAATTTTATACATTGACAAGGCACTTGTGACATTTATTTGTTACCTATAGATTATGATCTCCGTTAGATAAATATGCAAGATAGGTTACAAATGCAACAAACTAACGTTAATTATCGGAATCCTAAATATAATCTATTAATGCGAAAGTGAGTTTGTTTGTTACGCTTTCACGCTGAAACGGCTGAACGTATTTGGATGAAATTTGGCACATGGGCAGGCCATGACCTAGGTTAGAACAAAGGATACTTTTTATCCCAGTAGTAGGTATGTTTCCATGGGATGATTTCCGACTTCCACGCTGGTGAAGCCACGGGTATATGCCTACTACTAACAGAATATTACTAACATAATATTTAAAACTTGATTATTTAGATTATGTACCAATTCCAAGTTTCTCATTCTTGAAAATGTGATCAAGTCACTGATTACCAGTAATTCTCATTTTAGCTACTGTAATAACTGGCTAAATAAAAACTTTTTACAAAAAAATAACAACCAACTTTAAAAAAAACATTAAAAAAGTGAAAAATAACTTTAATTTTGGAAGTCGGTGGCAACAAACGAAAATTGAAAAGCAAAGACACCGACTTCCGAAATTAAACTTAGTTTCACTTTTTTAGTTGTGGTACCTACCCCACACAAATTCGAATACCACTACCCGCTATGTAAATAACAGTGACGGAGTCAAATAAAATGTCATCTACATAGACTAAGTGGGAAAAATACGTAATTGGTGTAAGCTAACTCAAAAACTACGCAAGCAAAGTTAATAAAATTTATAAGGGACCACCTCTGAAGCATGACCTACCAAACAAAATAGAATCATCAAAATCGATTCATAATTTATTGGCGGAGTAACCGCGAAACATATACAAAAAAAAAAACGAATTGAGAACCTCCTCCGTTTTAAAGAAGTCGGTTTAAAATAAGAACATCCAAATCACATAATGTTAACAAACTAAATAGACTCCCATAAACCGGGTGTACACTATAGCTACCAAATACATCAAGCCTACATGTATTTTCTTTACTATGAGCATCCACAATCTAAACTAACCAATAGGAACTATGGTGTATTGGATATTTGAATTGATTGTAGTTACGTAGCCACGAACAAGCACCTATCATCCATTGAAAACATACTCCATAGTTCCTTAGGCAGCAAACACACGAGCGTATCGCTACGGTATTCACACAACAAGGGCCACTCGTCGTGGCATGGACTAGCCCTCTCGAAACACAAACATTTCAAGTGTGTACTTGACTTAAAACGATTCCGATGTCCCGTCTTCAGTAGACCAACTTGACGTATGCCTTGACTTAGAACAAGCTCATGTTTGGTTTGGTGAATTGTTTGATTGTACTCCCACGGTTATAAGTTGGTATTAGTTCTTCGTATGCTGGCCTTGCAGTGCAGTGGTAGCGACCCCGACTTACGGGTTTTAGGTCGTGGGTTCGAGCCGTGCCAGGCGCAGTACTTAGTGTAATTTATTTCATCACCGTAGCTCTCAAAACGGTAAAGAAGAACATCGTGACCGGCAGGCGCGGTCACAGCACAAGTTTTTGGGGGAGATGGTGCCCACCATTGGTGCCGAGAAATATTTTTAGGGAAATGGTTGCTTTTTTTTTGTATATGCCCATCGGGGTCACTGTGGCTTAAGTACCTACAGTTTTTGTTAGTAAAGCAAGTGAATCATTCAGTATCTCGACAGCTTGAATGATTTTGGGAGGGGTCATGACCCCCAGGACCCCCCCCCCCCCCCTCGGACCGCGCCTGGTGACCGCATTTCCTAGAACCAATCATTTGAACACATGTGACACCTACCAACCCGCACTGGGCCCGCGTGAAGGATTACGGCTCATACCCTGTCATAGATAGGAGGCCTGTGTCTCAGCAGTAGGAACGTTATATATGCTATGCTTAGCTTTAGATGAAAGATGAATAATATTGTACCTACTTATCCATTCTAAAAGAGAGAAATGTTCACTTAGACGAAAAAAAGTTATTTGTCAGAAAAATCTTGTGGAATGTAAATGGCCCTTTTTCAGCTGTAGGTACCTGCTAAAGACTGATACTATCTGCTATGTAATATATTGCTATGGATGGTACAGCAGTATCAATTTCCACTATTTTCTGGCCAATTGTGATTTGATTTCCGTCAGTCAGGTCTTGTGTTGCGAAAATGATGTAACATCTTTTTTATCACTACTAAAGCGAATGTTGTGCAACCAGAAGCCCTAGACAAAGTGACATTCTATCAGCGATAACGATGATTGAAAAGGCAAAAAATGTGTGGAACTGACATAAGCTATCGAAAAGCTTATGTCAATCCTGTTGAAAGTCGTTGTAGAAATACGGAACGCTTTCGAAGCGATTGTCACTTGTCTAGGCCTTCAGTGCCTACAACCCATGAATCTATGAGCATTGTATATTAAGGTATTTTTCTATGGGCCTGCGTCGCCTGAAATAAATGGAAATAAATTACACTTCTCTACATTACCGTCTTTCTTTAATAACATTCTAAGGCCCCAAGTTGTTTAAAAACCTATAATTTTACCCTGTACAGCTGTGTGGGTTTCAATAAACTTGATCTGCCTAATTTATTAGACAAAAAATACATAATAATAAAAGATAACATCCCGTTACTGCAAAATGCAGTCATAATTGCGAATTTTAACTACCCTACTTAGTTTAAGAATTAATAGACTAGACATCCCAATAAAATACGCGTAAAATATCAATAAAACTTCTATTTGTAGAACTCAGTGAAAATGTACCTATACAAATTACGACTCTATAATACAGTTACATAATATCACGCCTTTATTCCCCGAAGGGTTAGGCAAAAATGTAGGTACCTATCGTACAATTTACAAACAAACACATTTCGCCAGTATTTTTAAGTCCCATGTTGTAGGGGGCGAGCCTATTACCATCAACCGGACACAAATCCAGGCTCCGGGCTGCTAAAGAGAAATTCCAGACGGGAAAACCCCAATAATACTTTGCTGGACCCGGGAATCGAACCCAGAACCTCATGCTCATTAGTAGCGCTTGCGACATTTGGGACGAGTTGATGAATTGCTTCCACTGGGTAATTCGTCAACTCGTCCCAAATGCCTACGGCCCGTCAAAATAAATTATATTATGAGCCGTAGGCATTTGGGACGAGTTGACGAATTGCCCGACCACTAGACCAAATCAAATGTTCAAAAATGCAATTAAATTTGTATTTTTATCGTTTTAACTAGTTCTGAAAAGGATCAACAAATTAAACTACTTCGAAAAAAGGCTTCTTAGGATGTTGCTGAACTCCTCTACAATACGCCATACAGATTTTCCATTGGTAATAGAAAGTACCCAGTCCCAACTACTGGGATTCAGTGGGCCTAAAACGGCCACGGCCAGCAATCTACACGAGCTTCAGCAAACATCCCTTAGGATCCCATAACAAGATAAGAAATATGTAAACGAATTGCGGATATAGCACAGCTTTATATCCAACTACTTAATTTACAGTCGATTAATAATCGGAATTAATTCACCTGACGGGTCAGGTCATGTTTTTTTTACAAATTGAAATCAATTTAGGTGGTCTCGCCACAGCCAAAAGAACGATATAATGTTTTAGAATCTCAATTAAATACGGCTCACTCAACGAGAGATATCTAACAAATCAATTAAGTAATGCAAAGAATTCATTCACCTTTAGTGCTGTGATTGGGCTGGTAGTATTTTGGGAGTGTCGATATCGATGTCCTGCTGACATGCTGGTTTAGTTTTTCATTTCAATTGAGGTTAACCTAGGGTACATGGTGCCTATTGGCAGTGGTAGTTGTTTGTAACAGTTTCAATAATGCACATTATTTATGTACTGTAGGTACAGTCATAATTAAAAATAAAAGAGAACAAAGCCGAAGCTTTGAATAAATCACTGGCACATTTCAATTACCATTATTAAATGCAACCTTTAAATCGATATTTGACATTATTCTTCCATAACTATTTTCATCATTTTTATGAATAAGTTAAACAATCAGAGTAACACACCTATTCAATGCCTATTAATGGACGACAGTCGAATTTATCCAGCCTGCAAGAGTTTAAATCAAACATAACCATTATGATTAGCGATCTAAACTATAAACATTAATTCATACATCCCAAGACCCTCATGAAATATTAACAACCAATACATCATTCACTAAAGAAAATTAAATAAATCATCGATAGCAAAAACTGCTACAAAAACAAGACAAGCGCATCACTAATGTTATCGCGTCATCGATTAAAACATTTTGATTAGCTTTCAACTTACGACCAATGTCATAAGATACGATCTAAACGAAACGTCTTAAACGCCATTACGAACATTCTACAAACTGTCTTTACAGTATTGGATGAGTTTTAGAAATTAAATTCCATACATTAGACGCTTAATATGGTACTAGTAACACAAAGCGACGGAGCCACCCCAGTCAAGTGACTGTGCAGGAATGTCGATAGTGATCGGAGATTATAATGTCGATATGTCTTGCAATAGCAGTCACTCGACATCCCTATTGAAGTCAGTTTGACGATAATTTTAATGAATTGTGACTTATAATGACGCATGGAAAGGATCTTGTGTTGATAGCGTAAAGGATAGAGTGTGGATATGATAGGTTTATGACTACGTGGCCAATATAAGAAAAGTGCAAGAGTTATGAATTGGTTGAAGGTTTTTCTTACATTTGAAAAGCTCAATACTCAATGTATTTATTTGTATTCCACAATGTTAACTTAGGTGGTAGGTACATTAAAAAATATACATAATTTTAGATCATTGTGGACCCTGTCGGGCACAGCAAGATAGGATAGAGGAAGAGGGCTAATATTATATTATTATTTGAAAAAAAAAAAAAAAGTAAATTAATAAATGCTTTTCTACTACTCACTTCCACTATAATTTTAATTATTATTTTTGGTATTTGTTTTTATTTATTCATTAAAATATTCATTAATATTATAATAGCATTTATGGATTCGGTATTGTTTTAGTTTATTTATAAATATATTAGCTTCTGTTTACCTAAGATGGCGTCTATCAATATTATGACATACTTACCTATACCCCATTTGAAATAAGATTAGACATTGAAACAAACCTTTATACAGTCCGTTCAACCGATTTTGACTTCTATACCGTAGGCATAAGGATGGCATTAAAAGCAAAAAAGGTTACACAATACCAACTGTCTACTGCAGCTGCCATTTGTCATGCGACCAACGCAATAGAAGTCAAAATCGGTTGAACGGACTGTAAAAAAGGTTTATTTAAACGTCTAATCTTATTTCAAATGGAGTATAGTATCTGATTTTCTTCCAAGTTCTTTAGATTTGATTCTTAGGTCGAGCAGTGTTATTGGGTTTGTCCAACATGAATTTCTCAGTAGCAGCCCGGAGTTTTGATTTGTAACCGGTTGATGGCAATTAGCGGGCCCCTTATTGGAGTTAAACATAACATAACGAAATGTGGGCGTGCTGTAAGTACAGTACCTACAACTCTGCCTAACGCTTCAGGGATTATGGGGGTGATGTTACGTTGCTAAGAGCTCAAGATTTTTCATTATGTTTGAAGCAAGTCTTTGAGTTTATCGACTACGCAATATGCTCGTGTGTGTTGGATCATTTAGCTCCCTTCAAAATGGTTGAGCTGAATGGTGCTGATCCATGCGTCATGTTCGTGAACGGGCGCCGTCAGTTGTGACTGGTCAATTGGTCATCTCTTAGCTGCCATGGCTTATTTTAATTTTTGATTTGTTTTTATGTTATAATTGCGGACGCTTTTAACGTGCTTTCTACATTGCTCTCACATGTATAATTTCAACATAAATGATGTAACCAATATTTTGTAACAATATTTTGATTTAAAAGAGTGTCCGTGGAGTTTCTTGCCCGTTCTTCTCCATAGGTACCTACTACGCTTTGGAATGGGCAACTAGCTTCATATTTCTGACTGACCGACTCCTTGACAGTTCAAAAGTGCTTGTAAATGGTTTAATTGAAATAAATGCTTTGGGTTTGAGTTTGAGTTTGAGTTTGAGCTGAAAAACAACGAGTGAGAATAACGCATATTAAAAAATGATAAATCTCAAAGATAAACTCAACAGAACATTTTTAACAACAAGCCAATAAACTTAAAAGAGCATTCGTCAAAATCGTGTGAAAGCATCAACATAAAGGGAACAACCCGCAAGCACACATACAAAATCATAAAAGGCCCTTTATAATAAAATAAGAAGTAGCATTTTTCACCTTAATGACCATTAACGTCCGATGGTGAAGGTTTTAAAAGTGAAAAACCTGAGTCAAATCAATTGTTCGCTGTGTTTCTACCAGCAGATTGTGGAAATAATTAGTGCCTCTTGAAAAATATTCATTTACAACGCGTGATAAATATTTACGAGTTATTGTTCTTTGATGGAGCGAAAGAATATTGGTGACCTGCTTTAATAAAATCTCATTAAATATAATTATTTAAAACGATCAGCATTTCAGTTCATTTTTAGGTATTCATCATAAGTTTTTATATACAATCTAACACTAAAATTATATACAAAGCGAAATAAAAATTATTATACAAAGGAAGGGCTCAAACGATGAGCATTAATTATATTTTTCTGAGTTTTAGAAATCGCTGTGTTTTAGACACTCATGTCTGAACATATGGTTATAACTTGTAACTAAAGATCATTCATTTGTCATTCCCATTCCTGCACTTGTCCCAATTTATTTGGGGTCGGCGCCACTTGTCCCTTTCTTCCATACTTCTCTATTAGCCGTCCTCTCGGTAGTCTCTCCCTTTCTAGCCATATCATCTTTCACACAGTCCATCCATCGTTTCTTTGGTCTTCCCCTACTCTTGTAGCCATCGACATTCATACCCAAAACTTTCCTCACAACATTTTCCTCATTCCTTCACATCACGTGCCCATACCTTGGCAACCGATTTCCGCACAACTTTTCAGTCACCGGTGCCACTTTCAGACATCCTCTTATGGTTATAACTAAAGATATTTTGAGGAAAATTGCATGGAAGTCGAATAGTCTTGATGGACCTCGGTATGTAATAATAATTTATATCGCTTCCTATGAAACCTGCAGAGAAGAGGTTAAATAATTATTTGAAATTATGAGGAGGAGGAAGATTGCTCAAAACCTATATCTTTTCTACTGAAAAATGTAGACAAGGACCAAAACTGTGCAGAGCTATTGCAAAAAATAAAAAAGCGTATTCAGGAAGTTGGCAAAGTTGCATCGTCGCAAATAGCTGTCAAATAGTTCGCTGTTTTATTTAATTTGCCAAAAACCAACCTCTTAAAGGGGTGATATTATACGTGCGAGCAAGTACGCGTACTTATGGCTCGGCGAGCTTACTCGCCCGTCTGTCATCGCCGCGAGCCGCGAGCCGCGAGCCACGAGCCAATTTGACAGTGAAATTTTGAGCAAACTTCACGTGTGTCACCGACGCCGACCGCGAGCCGAGTAAGGTCGCGAACTTAAAGACCGCGTACTTTAAGTACGCACGTCTAGCACCCACTTTATATTAACAAACTACAAGTGCATATGGCGCGAAACCATTAAATATTTTCTTCTTTCTACTTTGCTTAACATTTTCCTGTAATTTCCTATTGCTGTCCATCTGAGTAATATATTGGTGCAAACTACTCGTAATATGTCTGACTCCGGCAACGACGGCGTTGATGCCTCGACATGCATCATGATTCAAATGCCCACACACCCATGTCCACACAAATCCAACATGGCCGACAACACACAATTTAATAGCGGAGTAACAAATGTTAACAGTAATTTCTTAATGACATAACATAATATTTTATTAGCCCCAGTTCTCGGTGTAATGAGTTAGTTAATTAGTCGTATTTACAAGCTTTTATTTAAACAATAGCGCTGATACGTTGCCGCATTTATACGTGTTTGAACGTTATTATAGTATTTTAAGTTGGTTGGTATAGTTGTAGTATACGTTACCTTCATTCTGTTATCAAGCAGGAATTTAAAAACTGGCCATTGGTACGGAACCCTTCGTGGGTGAGTCCGAATCGCACTTGACCGGTTTTTTAGTATTTGTTGTTATAGCGGCAACAGAAATACATCATCTGTGAAAATTTCAACTGTCTAACTATCACGGTTCATGAGATACAGCCTGGTGACAGACGGACAGACAGACAGACAGCGGAGCCTTAGTAATAGGGTCCCGTTTTACCCTTTGGGTACGGAACCCTAAAAAACGGCTTATGTAAAAAATTCAGTAAGCATTTTAATCAATGGGAACATTAGATGTGACAGAAGAGTCTCTCCCCAAAACAAATCTGCTGTTATCTACATGTACGAGTATGTTCGCATAGCTCGTCAAAATGTAGGAAATAGCCGATTTTATTTTCGTAATTTCTGGGTTAGCTCCATATTTAAGGTATTCATAATGATTAGTAAAAATGACCCCATAAGATGATGCCCATGAATTAAATTTCACCCTGTATTTGTTTATGACCATTTCAACCATTTGCTTCCCCAGTATTAATCTTGAGAGCTTTTAATGCTGTTTAAAGTAAAATTCTGGAGATCACTTGTATTACAAGTAGCAATTCACAACTGTATCACAGTTTTCAATGCAGACTGCACTTTGATCCTTGGACCTTTGATATCAAAAAGTTTACCTGTTCCCGGGTTTTCCCTGACGGCCTATACATTACTTTGAATAGGTACATGATTCACTTTAATAATAAGCATTCAATTATCGTCTGAATCACTTCCTTCCCCTAATAGTTTATTAGGGGCCAATGACGAATATTCACAGAAACACGGATCTTTTGAGTTTCTGAAGAATTTTTTGGACGTCCATAATGTATTTTCCGAGCGATCACAATTCGTTCTGGTCATAATTAAGTAGTACGTGAATCAGAGGCCATGATTTTGTACTTAATTGTGTGACTAACTAAAGTAATAAATAATGGCAGCATGGAAAAGGATTCAACTACAAAAAACGACATAACAGTATAATAGATGACACACACGTATACGCAGGGGGGAGAAATTACGTAACACTAGGTGCTGCACTAGGTACACACGGCTACACATCAAGCTATACATTTCCAGTTTATGATGATTTCGCATTGCATAGGATTTCCGTACAATGCGAGGTCAGCTTATACTGGAAATGCCGTGTGTACGATCCTTACATACTCCTTTTGCTTCGTTTACATTCATACATCTGTGCCCTGTTTATGAAAATTTACAAGCCTTGTAATACCAAATGTCATTATTTAGTTCACAAGTACTTATATTTCTATACTTTTATGCGTGATTTTGTTTAGCAAAAATTTCTTTGTAAGTTACAACTTGTAGAAAATCATAGCAAATCCTGAGACGGTCCGGCGACTCTCTATTCCGTCTTACAAGTTACTCCTATCCGCCCTACACATTTATTGCGGTTCTAAGCACAACACTACGTAAGTGTCGTGCTTAGAACCGCAATAAATGTGTTTTGATATTCTTTTTCAAAATGTGGTCAAAAGAGAGAGATGACCTGATGCTCGTGTCCCAGCAGTGGGAACATTAAGGCTGATTATGAATATGGAGATGAGCTATGAATTTAACGAAAATTAACATTATAGGTAAAATGTGAACGTGTAGACTTGTAACTTTTGATAAACAGGGCCCTGGTTGTACAGGCACGCCGGTTGCGTCTACTACGCAATGACCTTTCTGTAGAACATCACAAATATAAGGTCACTATAATAATATGTCCTTCTAGGGAGGGCGTCCCCCTCTCGGCGTTTCAGATATAACAGATTATTTTGCAACAAAACAGTGTTAAAAACTTGTTGAAGATTTCCTAAAAATAACGGAAACCAAATCGTACTGTGTGTGAATTTGGTGATGGATAGGCATTTTAGGAAGCATCCTTTTCCTGACTTCTGTATGCTCATTGCCTACCGCAAACTTGGTGTTCGCGATAGGCAATGAATAGCACCCACTTTTGCGGTGAACCACATTACGCTGTAACTAAACCAATAGGCTCGCTCCCTTTTACATAGGACTTCAACAAAACTGGCGAAAGGTGGTTGGTAAAAATCAAAACCAAAAGTCATTTATTCAGAGGAGCTCATGGCTAAGTAATAACAGCCGCTCGGGTCGATCCATCAGGTTAAGCTACGCTTGCCGGGGCTGGTCCGTGGATGTGTGACCATTTTCACATATAGAGATTCCTCCGTGCCTCGGAAAGCACGTTAAGCCGTTGGTCCCGGCTGTCATTTGTGGATCTTTGACAGTCGTTACGAGTCGTCAGAAGCACGAAAGTCGGACAACCAACCTAACCAAGGGGTATCGTATTACCCAGTTACTGGGTTGTGGAGGTCAGATAGGCAGTCGCTCCATGTAAAATACTGGTATTCAGCTGCATCCGGTTAGACTGGAAGCCGACCCCAACATAGTTGGGAAAAGGCTAGGCAGATGATGAAAAGTCATTTATTCAAACTAGGCTGAGAATCAGCACTTTTCGAACGTTAAAATTACATAAGACAGTCCCCCAAAACGCCCACCCTTCACCAGGTAGTATAGGTACAACTCCACGGTAGGTACTATAGCATCTCTGCCTAACCCTTCGGGGATTACAGGCATGATGATATGTCATGTTATATCTAATGACCGCCCGTTCTATGAATTAAGATTACAATGTTCAGAAGTCGATAAATGATTTGACGATGACAGAAAAAATCCTTGAAAAGAAACAATAAATTCTATTGAACACGTTACAGACCGATTCACACCTACATAGACGAGCAAAAAATTTAATTCCAAGAAATTAAAATTGGAGCATAAATCGAGACGCTGTCAATCATTTTGACTCATTTCCGTCTAGCGATCTCGTCAATGAGTCACAAATACCATGACGAAATATAAAGGGGATACACTTAATTCACTTCATTCCCATGAAATGCTTACAGGCATATTTTTGCATGGGAATTTTAGCGCTTCGGAACGTAGCGATTCCCATGTCAACCTACCGCATCTGAGTGGGAAGGAATGATCGGTATTTTAGAGTTTTTTTATAAATTAAAATCGTCGGAGGCGATGCACGATGGTTTGAGATATAAAAGTGGAAATTATTTTTGAGGTTTTTGGGCGCAAAAATAACAAAAAATCGTAGAGATACAAAAAAAAATTTTAGGAATTAAGTAAAAATGTATTGGTAAAGAATCGCATCTAATAACATGAACGTCATTTTCATCACACTGAATACTGTTTGAATAGCAAAAGATGAAATAATAACTACAGGATACAAAAAGGAATCAGAAAAGCGAAAGAAAATCTATCTCAAAAAGCTTGCACTGCCCGGGAATCGAACCCGGGTCGCAAGAATGGGAATCTTGCATGATACCACTACACCAGCAGTGCACGACCTTGACACGCGAAATAGTCCACCGGAATGCAAGCTAAGTAATGCTTACGAATCCTTTTCCGATTCGTGTTGAAATAAAAAAAATGATGAATTTTGCTAATTAGGTACCTACTCACTGAGGTATGTTTTGAAGAACGCGAGGGTACGTTAATTAAAGTATAGATACTACACTTATTTAATAAAAATGCAATTAAAAATCTGACTGTACATTTTGACAACTATATCTCCAAGAACATTTTAGTTCCAATAATGAAAAAGAAAAAAAAAAGTTATGACACTTGGGTTCGTACCACCTTTTCTCACACTGTCATCGCATGCCGAATTCGTCTCGCCCTAAGACTGGATCGTGTTTGCTCAATATTTTACTGGCATTAACATTTTAATTTATCTGCCCCTAACATGACTTTATAGGATTAAAGGACAGCTTAGTGATAAATTCATAACTTTATTTGGATTTTAATTTTATTTGCCCTTTTGTTGTTCGTTTTAATGATTTCATTTGGCTTAGTTTGACGGCTGTTTGGCCCACCCTGCGCGTAGAAGTTAACAAAAAATAAGCGTTTGCAAATCTTCTCAGTAAGACCAAAATGATTTCAACATTCTTGAACTAAATTATCTAAATTTTTCACTCGAAAATTAACGCTTCAATCTCAACTAATTATTCCAAAAATGTATCTAAGATACCTACTCGAAAAAAAAAGTGGATTTACCTCAATATTCGGAGCATGCCACCTACTGCCCAACGCCGAAAGCAAACCGGACGCTTACATGTAAACACTCGGATCAGCGCGAGCGCAATAAAAACGCTGTAAAATTTTGATGTTTCTATTCAAGACCGCCGGTCCCTCCCGCACGCGTTGAAAATCCTAGCTCCATCTCCCTCTGCGCCTGAGAATGGCTCAGATTATTATCAATGCACTTTACACAAAGCAGAAGACTCCGACTGAGGCTGACATTTATGCGATTTTGAAAGTAAATCGTGTAGGTTTAGTGCCTGATAAGTAGTACGTGAATGAGGTGTCAAGTGATAAAATTAATAAATGGAGCTAGATTTCATCGTTACTAGAACATGCCAGTAGAATTATAACATAGCCTTCAATGATACAACGAAGCATCACACAGATTTCAGATCATTTTGAAGATTCCCAAGCACTTTGATGTCGAAATCAATGAATTAAATTAGTCTAAATTGTATTCAAATAAACTTTCATTTTTATTTCGAGATAGGTACTGATGTGTCTATCGGTGAACTACGTCGGTAAAGAACATAATAATATTCAATTGAAAGCCTGTACATCTAAGAAAGGGAATTGTGACTTATGTCGCTTTAGATTCAATTCTCTTTTATTATAAATCTCGAAAGATTGACTGAAAATCCAATCCCGTCTACAAAATAAACAGCTGTTAAATTCCCGCCGGGCACAAATCCAGACTCCGGGCTATTACTGAGAAATTGCAGATGGAAAAACCCAATAACACTTTGCAAAACCCGGGAATCGAAGTGCTTGCGACCACTAGACCAACGAGGCAGTTTCAGGACTTCTGTCAAAAATGGCTGAATGTGGCTACCCTCTGCCTATATCGGAGAATGAAAGCATAATATTATGCTAGTTAGGTTAGATAGGTTATGTTCCCGAGGTGGTGGTGCGTACGCGCGGCCCTCATAGACGTCGCGGGGGAGTCAAATATCTCCCTGCCTCCGCTTGACCAGACGGAGCCTGCAAAGGCGGGCCGTCACCAGTCGGGGGCTGCTTTGAAGAGTGCTAAAGTGTCCCTGTAGCCCCCAGTGCATGTGTGCGAGGTAACACGGGGTGGTTTTAGACAGTAGAAGTCTGACAGACCCCTCCGCCCCAGGGCGGAGGACATCCATGAGGATTTCCACCCTGTTAAAAAAAAGGTAGTATGTTAATAAGAGAAAACAAGATTATATTCCCGCCCTCAATTCTCGAGAAAATCTTAATTATTTTCTACTCTTGCCTCTCTTACCTAGCGAGCGAACAGCGTAGCATCGCAAGCGCATCGAAGCGCACCCGACACAGAATGATGTTAAATAAATTAATTTTGGCTGCAAATTACTCGGCGCGGCCTTTAATCAAGAGGGCCGCGTCATTTCTGACTGAGCTTCTACTGGAAGTTATGAGAATTTGGATATGTTAGTTTGATTTTGATAGATGGATCCTACTTTAATTTTGGGTCTATTTTTGAAAATGACGTAATGATTACGAGGTCTGTCTATGATCGAATCTGGATGCTACCGTAACTTTTTGAAGGGTTCTCATCTGCCTAGCCTTTTCCCATCTATGTTGGGTTGGCTTCCAACTTTAAGAAGGGTCCTAAGGAAGATAATTTGAATAGATTAAGATTACTGAGTGATCTCATTGGGAATGCAATCCAGTAACAATCCACTCACCACCATCAGCAGTGGTAAAAATTTAAGGCTTAACAATATCAAAAAAGATATGGTTATCCTCAAGACGAAGATATGACCTTACTCAATTTATTGGTGCTATATATAATTCCCATCCGCAAAAACCATTGTCCGATCAAAACAAACCCTAATAAACTGAACAATAGAGACCTCAATTTAATAACCTTATAATCAGCATCTTGGCACTTGACCACATTTCACACATCATTCCCAAGGTCCAAGTGCCTCATCCAAAGAACAAAGACTTATATTGTCATCATGGTGACTGTAGGTAGGTTCCCCAGATCCTTATCTGATTACCAATTTCATCGGAATGCGATCGCAGCATCATCGATACAGTTTCTACCTTAATGGTGGGATATTAGCAAACCTATATTTACGGGAAACTAAAATAAAGCCATGTTTTTTTGCAGAGATTAAGATATTTTTCGGGTGGTGAATAAATAGATGGGAGCGTTTTGGCCTCGTACAGGATTTAGTCTTTATTCCAATTTTTTTTATATACTTTTGGGCCGGCTACGTTCGCCGTATGTCGAACGAGTCATGGGCCAAATCTACCATCATGTGAGTGAGAACACGTTGGTCAAGATCGAGGTAGACCCAGAAGAAGATGGCTAGACGAACTTGAAGCTTACAGACAGGACTGGTCCACGCTAACTCAAACCAGAGTGGAAAGGAGAAACTGAGGTCTTTGCTCTGCAGTGGGACAACACAGGCTAAAAATAAGGAATAGGGCTGCGGGAAAGTTCGAAAGGGATACCGGGACCTTGGCAACAGGCAACTGAAGGAACAGGGATAGGTTTTAGTCAGTAAAAGTCTGACACGCCCTTCCGCTCCGCCCAGAGCGGGAGAAGTCATTGGATGATTTCCCACACTCAGGCTAAAAATAAATAAATACCTATATTATATACATTCCTACTTTTATTTTTTTATGTTTCTATTATTATGCTTAGTTTGTGATCTTTCAGTGCGAGTCCCAATAAATACTTTTACCTCCTTTCTTTTGGTTTAGGAGTGGAAAGAAAGAAAGAAAGAAAAATTGTTTATTCTGCACTAGTGAGTTAATGGTTCCAAAGGTTGCGCAGTTATGAGTAGTTAAACATAGTCAGAAACGGTTTTGTTTCTTCATTTTCGTAAATAATATGTATTTTGGTCAGCAACTGGGTGCTGGTGGCTCATTTTACTGCCAGATCAAGGATAACATTCTGGCTTTTGCATTAACTATTTGGCTAAGATTGATGCTTTATTATAATAGTTGGTAGTAAAATCTCTTAACATAATAAACCAGTCTCAGGTGTGGTGATCAGCGATCTATGACACGTGCTATGCTTGGAGTATCTCTGAGAGATAGAATCCGGAATGAGGTAATCCGGCAGAGAACCAAAGTTGTCGACATAGCTCACAGAATAAGCAAGCTTAAGTGGCAATGGGCCGGCCATATTAGCCGTAGAACCGATGACCGCTGGGGTAGACGTGTTCTTGAGTGGAGACCGCGAATCGGAAAACGTAAGGTAGGACGCCCTCAGGCTAGGTGGAGCGACGATCTTCGCAGGGTGGCTGGTAGCAACTGGATTAGAGCTGCCGAGAATCGAGCTGAATGGCGTGCAATTGGAGAGGCCTATGTCCAGCAGTGGACTGCTATAGGCTGATGATGATGATGATGAGGTGTGGTGTGGCTTGCGAGATCCTACGTCACAGGTTGACTGCCATTTTCTGTAACATTTACAAGAAAGAAATAGTATAGGAAGTGCCTCCGCTGCCGACGCCGCCGGTTGCTGAATTGGCTGCCGGCGCTGACTTTGGTTGTCAATTTGGCATATGGAGTATAGGCGGGGCATATTAAAAAACGTCTAATAGACCATATTTTTTTTCCATATTCCAGTAATAAAGTCAAGAGTACTACCCGGAACCGAACTAATAAGATTAGGTTGAATATTTTTAATCGCAAAAAAGGTTAGGTTACGACGAGCCGAGCGAGCGAAGCGAGTCATGGGCGAGCGAAGAAAGCCGGCGAGTGACAAAAACGTCTAGAATAAGCAGAAAAATATATATTAGGTCGGGTAAGTTAGTTGCGGTTCTATATACTGGAAGGGTTTCTATAAACGCTGCGCCACCGTTGTCCATAATGGGAGCCGGCGGTACCGGCAGCCGATGTTTTTAATCTCGGCTGCCGGCAGTAATGTCATTGCCGGTTCCCAATGGCGTTATTTTTGGGAGCCGGCGCCGGCAGCGGAGGCACTCCCAATAGTATAACATTTCTGACAGGTTTGTAAGTATTGATGGGATACCAGATAAAATATGAAAGCTAGGTGGTGCTCTGGTAGATATTTATGTTTCCCTAAATACTTTTTCTGCTTCTCAGACCAACGAACATCATCTGCCTAGCCTTTTCCCACCATTTGGGTCGGCTTCCAGTCTAACCGGATGCAGCTGAATACCAGTATTTTGCATGGAGTGACTACCGATCTGACCTCCACAACCCAGTAACTGGGTAATTAAATTAAATACTTGGGTAATTACATTGGGTAATTACATTACATAATTTATAGTATTACATAATTATATAATTTTATTCAGATCAGAGACTGTACACACGGCTACACGTCAAGCTATACATTTCCAGTTTATGCTGATCTCGCATTGTATAAGATATCCGTACAATGCGAGGTCAGCTTATACTGGAAATGTATAGCTTGATGTGTAGCCGTGTGTACCAGACCGGTTTTTTAATACACCTTTGTTGTAAGAAGCTCCATCTCAATCCTACTGTGAAGTAATATTAAAATACTAGTGCTATAAGATATGGTGGTTGGCCCCACTTCATTTAAAACAATAAAGGTAAACATACAATAAATATGTAGGTGGTTATACCTACATAGTTTTTGTATGTTTATCTGATGACTCAGAACCATTTCCATGAAAATCAAACTTTTCCACATTGTAGACTGTTCTCCAATCTGCTTCAGGTCCATAAGTGTACCAAGAACACATCAACTAGAATCATTACTAGTAACTCTGACCAATGACTCAGAATCAATCAGAAATCATGAGCGTCATTTTAAAGCATCGACTGTAGGATACGCTTTCAGTGTGGAATCGCGTTATTAGTCATGTTCATCCGTGTTAATAACTGCGTAAACGATTAGTCAGTAGGATGATTTTCATTAAATTGATGCAACATTTTTTCATTGATAGAATTTGAATCGATTTCTATTACCTCCTGATCATCTAAACGACGTGAATGCATAGAAACAAACTAAACTTTTAACATAGGAAAATGTGACTAAACTCGCGACAGTGTAAGAGTCCGATTTGACAGTCTATAAAAATACCATAGCCTATAAAAATACTGGAAAAAAAAAGCGGTTGCTTTAGAAATCAATGCTCGAGACATATCGTTTTATCATACTTAGGCCTTATTTTATCAAAGTCAGATAAAGTCAGTTCAGTCTTTTATCTGTGGAATCAAATTGTCATCTGACGGTTTTTGTATGGAAAAACTGTCAAAAATTCAAAATTTATTCGCAGGATATTATGCTCGGTATAAAAGTTTGGTGAAATTCGCCCTATAAGAGTTTGTAATCCACGATTTACGTAAGTACTTTGCTTAAAACTGATTCTTGAGGCGATATGTTTTATACGAGTACGAAACGTCAAATCGGACTTCTTAGATAGTCGCGAGTGTAGTCTTCCAATAATTCAGTAGGCAGCCTACAACTTGTTCTTGGAAGCGTCTGCGTCTGCTATATTAGCTCAAGCCAAGGATGCAGTGTGTTTTTCACTGAATGAGTCCACACTGGTTTGATCATAGAACCTTGAGCCCGAACCGACCGTGTCTCTGACCAGTACGCGCAATAGGTCAAAGTACCTCGACAAGGTCCTGCAATGATCGAAGGACCAAAATAAATGTAGGGGTTTCCTACACTTAGGTTATGATATGATAACAGGGCGATTCTATTGGCAATAAAACTGACCACCGTGAATGTTCGTTAAACACTGATTTATTGAAATACTAGCAGGGCCCCGCGGTTTCACCCGCATAAGTCCTGATCCCGTAGGAATATCGGGATAAACAGTATCCTATGTGTTAATCCAGTTTATAAACATGTGTGCCAAATTTCATCCAAATCTGTTTTCTAGTTTTTGCATGAAAGAGTAACACGCACCCATCCATCCATTCCATCCATACATCCTCACTTTGGCGTTCATAATATTAGTAGGATATTTTTACATTATTATTTGCACTATTAGGTACAAATGCTTTGTGTGCAGAATGCACGACGCGTAAGGCGGTAAAGTAATGTACGGTTCCGTACAGCAGCCTTGATCTGTATTTCCAGGAAAATTAGATATCTATAAAGTGTTTTCTCAACCTGCAATCAAACGGTATAGAATACTTGGTAACTATTGAGAAGGCCAAATGACTACATCTAAAATATACAGCAGCAACTAGTTAGATTAAAACATTCCATAAATAACTCATTCTGTTACTTGGAAGAACGGTTAATTGAAGTATAAGAACCACATCAAATTAACACACAATTGATATAATCAACACATTAAACACAATATATATGAAATCATTGCAAATATATACTTAGAACAGTGGTTGTCCAGTGGAAACGGCCGCGACTTACTAGTGGCAGGTCGTAGGTTCGAACTTTCCTTACTTTGTGTAAATTATTTCATCACCCTGCTCATGAAACGGTGAAGAAAGACATTGTGAGGAAACCGGCATGTCCTAGAACCAAAAAATCGAAGACATTTGACATCTACCACCGTGAACATTAACCATCTCGCGTGATTAGTTACTTATATTCTTTTTTTTTATTTTAATTATGTAGGCACTTACTTTTTATGACTGTTTGTTTTTCCTGTGCGTGTCCCAAATAAAATATTTTTCTTTCTTTCTTTTCTTTCCTTCTTTCTTTATTTTCTTTCATTCTTTTCTTTCTTTGATGACCTGTCGTAGAGTGTCTCAGTAGTGGGAACATTAAAGGCTGATTGATGACAAATAATAACAAGGCTTTGAAAACCCATACATAATGCTAACAAACTTTAAAATCAAAACAAAAACAAAAGTCCATTAAGAGGAGCATGACTCAGCTAACTCCCACAATAATATAAAAATTACACAAGAAATTAATTATACAACAAACCGATATTACCCAATAATCGTAATGTTCATCGTCAAAATTATTGGTTACCCGTCTAGATTTAAAATATTTCTCACGGCGAGCGGATTGACATGATTATTAATAACGACTCAGAAGGAGGAGCGATTGACACGTTAATATACCGTACACAAATATACGAAGAAAGTTGGAAAGGGTAAAAATGGTATCTATTACTTCAAGGGTAAGGGTCACAATGGTAGACTAGGGTAAGCTTGCGCAGCGGCTAAGCGATGGTTATCAGTAGACCACTCCATAAGATATCTTCGTCGTCTGCGCACTGACGTTTGAGACAAAGTGATTTTGACGCGCCGTATCGTGAAGTAATTATTTGCGTATCATTCTCTATAATTTTCAATTTTAGGGTTCAGCTCAACAAAAAAATTAAATGGATCTGATGTGTTGATTAATTTTGACGTAATGCGTCAATAATAATTATGTAGTGGGTAATTTTGAAGCAATTTGATTCTCTAATAGCCTTGAATTATGAGAGAATTTATTACGTTAAGTGGTAACCAATCATGGTAACTCAATATTTATATAGGTACTTTAAACAAATTGGTATACAAAGGTATCGAAATATAATAAATATTGCCACTTACTTTTATATGAAGCTGAATGACAATAACTGCTATTGTTGTGGTGTAACTAGGTACAGAGGAGCGTTTGTCTAGCCTTGAACTAACATGACTTTAATTTTTATTATTTCCCTGACTGCCTCTTTGGTCTAAGCGCAATCGCTACTGCTGAGTCATGTCCTGGGTTCAATTCCCAGGTCGGCCAAAGTGTTATTGGGTTTTTCCAACAGGAATTTCTCCGGAGTCTGGATTTGTGGCAATAGGCTCGCCCCCTATTACATGGGACTTAAACATACCTGGTGAATTGTGGGTGTGGGGACACCTCTGCCTAACACTTCGGGGAATACGTTGCGTGATGTTATGTTAAATTCAGCCCTAAACACACTACAGATGAATGACTACTAAAACAAGACACGTTCATCAATTATCTAATCTTCGACGAATATTTTTATTTAGCACGCCTGAAAATAACTGATAGGTATTATCAACGACGTCGCATTATAGCACCTATGTCGTCAGCCGGCTAGGGACGGCCCCGCCCCAACCACGCCCACCGCCCCCCGCACCCCGCACCCACGCATTTCCAGCTTTTTCAATTACAAATTCCATAGTTTCGAAATTTGAAATTTCTCGCCGCTAAACAATTCGCTGAGCGGAACCAGACTGCGAAACAATGCGACTCGATGACTTTGCTGTTTTTATTTGTAGGAGATTTATTTTTTTAATTAAATTTTTCGTTTATTTTGATGTGCATTCTGTTTTTTCGCTATTATATTACAGAAAGATTACCAAGCTGTATGCAGTAAAACTCCTTGCTGCAGATAATGTGATTCCTGAGAACTTTATCCTAGGATTCGTCAAGTCCATTCCAGGAACATAAATATGATTAGGTGCAGGTGCATAGCAGGTGATAAAGTGGCCAAACGCGAACCTATATCAGAAAAAGATTTCAAAAAAACTTTCTTCAAACACGTCACGATTTCACAGAAATCATATCTAGTGGTACCTAAACGTACTAAGAACTGCACAATTACGAACAAACTGATTAGTCATTCGACCATTAAGTCTGTGTACCTACTCAATTGAAATGCTCTTCAATCTTCACTCCGTTATCTACTCAGGCATCAAACCGTGTACGTCGAGGAGTTTACTAAGAAATTGTAGATGTAGACTAAAATCTCTCAGTTGTAGAGTAAGGTTTTAAAATTTAATATTGACAGAAAATGGCGTCGGTGACTGATAAGTTGTGTGGAAATCGGTTACTATGCCGTCATGGTATGGGCATGTGATGCATAAGAATCAGCACGCGTAGTATAGATAAGACAAGAACAGACAAAATGACAGATCCCCAATTACAATCTGTCAATTTGTCTATTCTTCCGTCGAAAAACATGGTGGTCAACTACGCGTGCAGGAACATGTCGACTATTGCAGAACATGGAAACAAAACATATTGGGCTCTGGGTTTGCGTGGCTATAGTGGACTGGTTATCTAGAACTATGGAAAAGCTATGTCCCCTTATTTTTTTTTTTTAGTGTTTTAAATCGTGACAATGACTTCTCCCGCTCTGGGTGGAGCGGAAGGGCGTGTCAGAGTTTTACTAACTAAAAAGCTATGTTCCCTGCCTGATCAATGTTATGGTATACATGGATAAAATAATGGCAGCGGGTGACTTGCACACTCAATAATGGGCCCGCGAAAACAGTCGCTAGCACATAGTGACGTAGCGACAAGGGGGCAACACTTACTGAGGTGCTTGAGGAGTGAAGAGGTATTCCATGGCTTCAGAACAATCCCAGAGCCTCGATGATGGTCATGATCCCTACGAGCACTTACTGGAATACTTCCTTCCTCAGAGCACGTTTGCGTTTGCACGTTTGCCGGCCAATAAAGGCAAGAATGAGGTTGGAGCTCTGTTCCTCGTCAGTGTTCACTCTTAGCCGGTCAATAAAGGCAAGCCAGAGATGAGAAACAAGACTTCTCCCGGGAGGTAGGGTCCGTGGGGTCGCTACTACCCAACAGCTCACCACATGCTGCCCTGCGGGTTTCTGTATCTCTCTTGGTCTGGAACCTCACACTAGACTTGTTTCGGCAAAGTAAACTCTACCGGCATAGACCGTAGACATACGGCGGTGGGGATATTATTATGGTGTATTGTTGAGTGTCGGACGGACTACTCCCTGTAGTCCTTGCTTCATATTACAGACATGGAACTAATATAGATCACTTTCTCACAAAATTTATTTTGTATATTCAAAAACTACATAATATCTAGGAACAGTCGACCGTACATAACGTCTGTGGCGGTGGTGTTACAATTAATTTAATTATTTATATGCCCAGTTTGGCAATAAAAAATGCTACCATTGGTAAGCAAAACGATTCGTTTTTTCTCATAGAAACTGAGCATTAACCATCCAACCATCTGCACAATTACGTTACGTTAGTTTTGATAATTTATTTACTGACACGATGACCACAATCATACATTAGAATTGGATCCCACAGCGTAAGTACACCATACATAATATCCTACTAATAATATAAATGATATGTTAAAGTTTGTGAAAATGGATGGATGAATGGATGGATGGATGTTTGTTACTCTTTCACGCAAAAACTACTGAACCGATTTGGATGAAATTTGGCAAACAGATAGTTTATAACCTGGATTAACACATAGGTTACTTTTTATCCCGATATTCCCACGGGATCGAGAATTACGCGGGTGTAACCGCGGGACGCAGCTAGTGCATAATATTCGCATTTCATTTCGAACCTCTACGCCATCTTTTGTTTGCTACGCTTCGTAGCTCGTAGACCCCCGCAAATACGAGTACGTCTCGAACGAAGGCCATCTAACACTAAGTTCATTGACTCAAATTAATGATCTATCCATTAGTACTAGTCTGTTCAAACAATTATAGACTGCAATAGGTGCACACACAATGGGCCGATGAATTGGGCCCTGACCACAATGGCTGGTAATTAAAGCACAGTCCAAATACTCTCATGTCTACGCGGACTGAACGCTGGTGGTCGCAACTGTAGGTAATATTAAACATAGATGATGGTTTATTCTAAACTGGGAAACATTTTTACCTACAATTCAAAAGCTTCCTAGAGGAGCAAGGGATTCTATTTTCAAATAAAAATAAAAGTAGTCCAACCCAACTACGAAAAAAAAGTCAATCAACTAAAAAGGTATAAACAAGACATCACAGATAGACAAATAAAAAATTCGGAGTCACACGTGTTAGGGCATAAATCGAACAGTAACGTGACTCCGGATTGAAAAAATATACAATGCTTTGAAATTGATCTAAGTCTTACCAAAGTAATATCGATCCTACAAGATATTGGCAGGTATGAATCTAATATTCGTATCTGTCAACAATGTCTAGATTCTAAATAATAAAAGAAAGAAAATACATTTATATTGCACAGGCTAAACTGCACAAAATACAACGTAACTACAACTAAAAAGAAAAAAAAGGAAACGTGCACTTATAGTAAGAAATTAACATGAAAGTGTGACTCACGGCTGCGCCAAATAGGCCAAGTTCAGCAAAAATGCCTTATTAGAACGAATAGAGAAACCTAATCTATCTGTAAAGTACCTATCTATAACTCATCATGTCATCTGCCTAGCCTTTTCCCAACCAAGTTCGGGTCGGCTTCCAGTCTAACCGGATGCAGCTGAATACCAGTATTTTAAATGGAGCGACTGCCTATCTGACCCCCACAGCCCAGTAACTGGGTAATACTACACCACTTGGTACGATTGGTTGTCGGACTTTCGGGCTTCTGACAACCCGTAACGACTGTCAAAGTTCCACAAATGACAGCCAGGACCAACGGCTTAACGTGCTTTCCGAGGCACGGAGGAGTCTCTATATGTAAAGATAGTCACCCATCCAGGGACCGACCCCGGCAAGCGTAGCTTAGCCTGCTGGATCGACACGTGCGGCTGTTATTACTTAGCCACGAGCTCCGACCTACCTACCTAACTATCTATATCTAAACTAGATAAATAAATAACCTTCTTCATATAACATAGGTGTAAACACCGTACCAATTAACTCTACTCAAATGAATTTAATTCAACCTACACAATAGTCATTAATAAATCACTCAGCCACAACCATTATTTGTCCAGTTGTTTACAATAAATAAATCACTGCATTAATTTGTCACATCTACAAATCAATTGTTACTATTCTATGGCATGACTGGCATTGCGCAGGCGTTCCCACAGCGAACGCCATCGCTCACCGGGCGAACTGATGAAATTAGATCGATTAACATGATAAATCTATCGATTGTAGAATCGATATAATCGATATGCGACTGACAAATTACGCTGTGTCCTGTCTGCACTCGGGTGCTGGTCTAACATTAATTTAGTATTGTTTTGTCTAATATTAGTTAGGTTTTTATGCAAGTTTTTTTACAAGGAAACTTATTTTTAATTATGAATTGTGTGATAGTACAATTATGTTGATGATTATATTTTAGTTTGCCCCCTATTACATGGGACTTAACCATAACTGGCGACATGTAGGTGAACTATAAGTACCTACACCTCTGCCTAATCCTTTGGGTAATGCAGGCATGATGTTGTGTTATGATTATTTTAGTCTAAGTACTCAAATCTTTATTTGTGTGCTGAAATAAAAGCTTGAAACAAAATGAATTCAAACATCTTCATCTCAATTTGAACTGTAGACTAAAGTCAAAGAATTTATTTCAAATAGGCACATTATAGGCACTTTTGAACGTCAAAAATAAAAACAAAGAAATAGAACTGATTCTAGTTGCCCCTTCCAAAAGGTAGTTTTCGTATGGAGAAGAATGGGCAAGAAACTCCACTGTTACTCTTAAGTATGCAAGCTTGATAGTTGTTATTATTTTGTTCAATCAGTTGCAACATCTCACATTTGATTTGAGACCTGTAGGTACCTACTGATCAGTGCAGAGCTAATTACAGGTCTTATGGCCTGACCAAGATTATGTCTGGACTTTAAAAGAGACTGCGACTTCTGAGTTTGTTTCGGCCTTTCTTCTCAGAGCAGTCAGATAGGAAACGCCGACCTCATCTAGCTCTTATTTTTGATATTTTTTAATATGACGTGTAAAAGTGATTCCAATATCCTATTTATAGAGTAAACAATTTTATTTAATTTCATTTTAGTCTTTCATTTAAGGGAGTATTAGCATCAAACCAAAATGTTCTCTTCCTATAGTAAAACATTCAAAAGTCCTCATTAATCAGTAAACAAAACGATTAGTTTTATAGCACAGCATAGCCAATACACACATCTATACATATAATCACGCTGGCACGCTAGCTATGTGAGCAGGGGTAATGAATCAGAGACTGGCATTCGCTGTGCACTGACGAATAACTATCTAATTGACTCCGAGAAGGCCGTACATTTGATTATTTTTTACTTCGTTAGTGACCGGTTCCAATAACGACTCGTAATTCTTACCAATAAAATACAATAGGCGTAGATATATTTAGTAACCAATTCCGCGTAACTATTCCTCAAGAGTCATATAAAAACCCAGATATCGACACATGTTTCACCACTCAACGAGGCATCCTCGGGATAACAATAGATAGACCAGTCGCGAACCCGAACGCGCCTGAGGCCCTAGACAAAGTGACATTCTATCAGCGATAACGATGATGGAAAAGACAAAAATGTATGGGACTGACATAAGCTATCGAAAAGCTTATGTCAATTCTGTTGAAAGTCGTTGAAGAAATACGAATCGCTTTCGAAGCGATTGTCAATTTTCTAGCCCTCGGAATCAATTAACTATTTTTACCAATGTTAGTTCTTAGTTGATCAAACTGGGTTCGTAAAAAGACAGGTAGGACAAACCTAGGAGATTTTCTTTTAGGAAAATTATAATCAACGTTAGACTTGTAATTCTTACTAATTTTAAGTAGTCAAACTGTGTCCGTAATTGTTGATTGTTTTTTGGGAAAATGTTAGTCAACTTTGACAACACTTGAACTCTGAAGGCCCATTCTCGTACACAGAACATTCACATTCAAGTCGCAATCTGTCAAACTTGTCAAAAATGTTGGTGAATTGATAGTATTTTTGACAGATTGCGAATGAGATTTGAATGTTCGCATTCAAATCTTCTTAAAAATACGAGAATTGTCCCCCTGGTGACAATACAAACGTCAGTTTTAAAATGAGTAACTAGCATCAATCTTCACGGCAGTTAATTATGTAAGTACTTGCGTTAAATTCGTTGTATTTATTTGTACCTACGTCACTCATTTTCGTGAAAATCGTCTTAGTATGCCAGACAGGCAGATGCAAGTGGGATTCTGTTATTATTCCGTTTTCCTGTTTTTTCGTAAAGTATGGAACCAATTAATGTTGAGTTGCCAAGAATCGAGTTTAATGGCGTGCAATTGGAGAGGCCTATGTCCAGCAGTGGATTGCTGTTAGCTGATGACGATGGCACCCTAAGCCTAAAGCATGTGTTTGTTTTTGCTACATTTTCACGTCAGAAATCCTAATCCAAGTTTTAGCAAGTAAAAACGTGCCTTTTTTAAAAACACAGGTTGCGTTTCGATAAGAAAAAATAAATTATATTTTCCGTGCCCGCGCCGCCACTCAAGCACAAGTCCGATAGACGCGGCGCTAGTGTCTATGTCATTGCATCAAAATGCAGTACAAAAAATGTAGTTCCACAATTTTCCACCGGACCGCGGGCTTTAGTTTTAAAGTTATAAATAAATCCCATCTTTACTGTCACCAACAATTAAAGTCTTGTGTATGAATGGTAAATTGTTCTCTAGTTGTAGGAACGGAATTGAGAATGCCTCATCGTACGAAGGTGTGTAGTGTGCGACTTACCTACAGTAAAATAGGTTTATTTTAGTTTTCTGTATTATTGGAGTCACTAACAATTAAATTAATCTGAATTAATTTGACTTTTTGAAGGACATTCCAATAATTTTTAATATCCCAAAATGTTTTTATCTAATTTTATTTGTCTCAATGTCAATCTAGATTCTGATTAACCATGATTGTATACATTTTGCATGCCTTACGGTAGAATCACTTGAAACATTTACTTTTATAACACCATTGTAACAGTGTTTTCTGCAAAAATAAAGTTGATTTGATTTGATAACACTATCACTAGGTACATAATTATTATAAAACAAAGTCCGCTGCGTCTGTCTGTCTACACCGATTTTCATGCTGTTTTCACCAATGGATAGAGTGGTTCTCGAGGAAGGTTTTAGTATATAATAATAATAATTTTTCAAGCGGGTATCAGCTAGTAAAGTATTAAATGAAGGTTCGTCTAGTATCCGCAAGCGCTACTGCTGGACTTTAGGTCCTGTGTTCGATTCCCGGGTCGAGCAAAGTGTTATTACTGGGCTATTCCATCTTTTTTTTTTTTTTTTTTTTTTTCCGTGGGGAAATCCTCATGGATGTTATGTCGGACTCCTACCGACTAAAACCCCACTGTTCCTACTTCTACCATGAGTCGGGGGCCCGGGAGATACTTATACATGCGCCGCACCCCCGACTGGTATCAGCCCGCCATGCCTAGCGGGCCTCATCACAAAGTGCGGCCGATCCCACGACCGCACGTCCTCCTATAAAGGCACGCATGATGTTTTGCGTGCCACCTCTTTGGACCTGACTGTTCGGGCGACGACACAGCCCCCAATTTTGCCGCCCGCAGGCCCCTCCTTATGGTGGCCGGAGATCGTTAAGCGCCCTTCGACGCCCGGCTGCTCTTCTGGTGCGGGTGGAATGAGAGGTATGCTCTCTCTCCCTCTCCGCTGCCTCCTTTGCATGCATCACCTCCTCGCAAAAAGAGGCGACAGCATCCCACGCGTTTTCGCTTCCGACCATGGACTGAATCACAACCGGAAGCGAAAGATCACCCGTACCAAGTGTTGAGACGAGGGCACAGCGCTGTTGGGCCCAAGCTGAGCACTCCTCAAGCGTATGTTGGGCCGTGTCCTCAGAGCAGTCCACGCAGTGATGACAAGCGGCCGTCCGCTCCCGACCTATGCGACGCAGGTACTTCCCAAAACATCCATGGCCACTAAGTACCTGCGTCAGCCGGAAACTGAGGGCTCCATGCTGCCTCTCCAGCCATTCCTCCATAACAGGCCTTACCGCCATTATTGTGGCGAGCCCCCACCTGGGTTGCGCAAGCCGCTCCCTCCATTCAGCCACTAGCATCTGCCGGAGCTCAGTCCTTCGTGTCTCGAATTCCCGGGGAACCGGACGCCGTCCACGTTTCGCGTCCAGATCCCAGGGCGTTGATCCGGCCAGGAGAGTTGCTGCCTCGTAGGAGATCGTACGGTATCCCCTTATCACCCTAACAGCCATTGCTCTCTGCGGCCTTTGTAGTATTGTGGCGTTGCGGGCCGTCAGGTTGTCCGCCCACACGGGCGCCCCATACAGAGCCATGGACCGCACGATCCCCACGTACAGCCTCCGACAGGAGGCGTTGGGCCCCCCCAAATTGGGTAGCAGTCGCGAAAGCGCAGCTGCAACGCTCATTAACCTGGGGACCAACCGCTGAATGTGCGGCCCGAAGTCCCACCGGCCATCGAGGACGAGTCCCAGGTATTTCATCGTCGACTCGACACCGATGCGGACGCCTCCCACCACTATGTGTAAATCCCGGGGTGGCTTGTTCCGAGGCCCATGGAAACAGAGAGCCTCAGACTTGTGCAAAGCCACCTCGAGACCCAAACGCCGGATCCTTCCAACGACCTGCGCAACCCCTGCCGTGGCCAGTATGGCTGATTGCCGATGCGTTTGCCCCCGAGCTATCACCAACGTGTCATCAGCGTAGCAGATAACGTCAACACCTTGGGGAAGTGCACCGCGCAGCACCCAGTCATACCCAATGTTCCACAGCAGTGGCCCCAGGACCGAGCCCTGTGGAACACCGCACGACGTCTCTCGCCGTCTCCACCCTTCCCGACCTGGGTAAATAACGGCTCTCTCCGCCAAATAGTCCCCGATAATGCGACGGAGGTAGACAGGCACACGATGATACACGAGTGCTTCCCTTATGCAACACCAGGGCAGGGTGTTAAAGGCGTTGGCGATATCCAGAGACACCGCCAAGACGACCTCGCCCTGGGAAACTGCTTCCTCCGTTAGAGCTTTTAAACGCATGATGGCGTCCACCGTGGAGCGCCCCCGCCTAAAACCAAACTGGTTATCCGCCAAATCTGGCCCCACACCAGTCAAGTGCTGAACGAGGCGGTCAGCGATAATTCTCTCTAATAACTTGCTCGCCTCGTCCAAGAGCACAATAGGCCTGTATGCCGATGGAGAGTCTACAGGGCGCCCCTCCTTCCTCAGTAGGACCAACTTGCCAGCTTTCCATCGCCGTGGAAACTGTCCTCGCTCGAGGCATGCGCTAAAAAGGCCTGCGAATCGGGGCCAGAGAGCCCGCATAGACAAGGCCAGTGCACGGCCTGGTACGCCGTCCGGCCCTGGGGCAGTGTTTTTGGCTTGAAGCCGTAGCACCCCGGCTCTCAATTCTACCTGGGTCACTTCAGGGACGTCGTCGTCATCATCAGCATATACATTAACGGCATCCTCGCCGAGCTCTGCAGTGGGTGGAGTCATTGACGGAGGAATGTGCTCCGCTCTTGAAGGGAACAGAGCGCAAACCACCTGATCGAGAAGTTGTGGTTGGAGACTCTGGGTAAGTGGTGGAGCCCACCGGCGAAGTTTACTCCTAACCATAAGGTAAGGTCGCCCCCACGGATCTTGATCCAGAGTCGCCAATAACTCTTCGCGGGCCTGAGTTTTAGCTCTCCCAATCGCCGTCTTCATGGCTTCCTTCGCAGCTCTGTACCCCTCATACAGCTCCGCCTCTATGGTTTCTGCATTTGGGATGCGAATACGCCTCCTGCGGTGCCTGGCATACCGGCGCCGCGCTGCTACGCACGCTTCGCGCAACTGCGCAATTTCCACCGACCACCAGTACACCTGGCGTTTGGCAGATCCACGCTGCGATCGTGGCATCGCCGCATCACAGATAATGACCAGCGCCTCCTGAAGCCATTCCACTTCCTCGTTAATATCGTCAGGCCTGTCCGGGGCAGACACCCAAGCCTGAACGATTGAGGCTTCCAGTAGCACCTCCCGATCCAGCTTTTTCAGTGCCCAACGCGGGCCCTCTCCTACAGAACTCGTTTGAGCCGGACTACTGGCTGCCTGAGTGGTCACGTTAAAATGGATATATCGGTGATCCGACAATGTCTCTACCTCTTCCATCACCCGCCAGCCCTGGACACGGCGCGCTATAGCAGGGCTAGCAAATGAAATGTCCACTATTGACCCACCTCGCTGACGCACGCAGGTGAGCACCGATCCTCGGTTGAGGACAAGTAAGCCGACCTCTACAGCCCATTGCTCCAACACCTGACCCCGTGCATCTGTTCTAAGGGAACCCCAGGCCGTAGATTTAGCATTAAAGTCCCCAAGGACCAACGCGGGAACAGGATGACAACGACTGACGACAGTGCCCAACTCCGCTACAAGACTCCGAAAGTCGGCAATAGACCTGTTTGGGGAATGGTACACCCCAATCACTACCAAATCGCCAAGGTGTGCTGCCACAAATCCCCGCCCCCGGGTTACGTTTTCGAAGGACGGAAATCCAATGGAAGCCCGTAGTACGAGAGCTACCAAGCCACTCGAGTCACTCACCCAGTCATCCCTGGGTAGGACAAAGTATGGCTCTGCAACCACAGCAACATGGATCGACCACTGTGCCATGCTCTGGAGAAGTAAGTCTTGAGCCCTAGCACAGTGGTTGATATTACTCTGGAGGACACTTAAATATTGAGCCATTATACGCAGTCAATATGTGTACTCTCCACCCCAACGGCCATTTGCGTGGCCCCCGTTGTAGCTGCCTGCTGCGACAAAGACTGTGAAGCAGATATTACCGTCTTGCCTCTTGCTCGACCCATGGCGTTGCCTTTGGGCGCAACACAGTTCTTACTGCCTGCCCTATGTACCGCTGGATTCCCCGCTGCCGCACAAATAAAGCAGTGTGGCGTGGCCTCACAACTCCTGGCTATGTGTCCGGACTGACCGCAACGGTAGCATAGGTTGCTGCGATCAACGGTCGAGGTGCATTGCGCTGCAACGTGTCCATCTTCAAGACACCGATAACACCTCAATGGTCTGGCGGCAAGCAATTTCACTTGCGCCGACACCCAACCCACAAGCATTCTGCGACCTTTAACTATTTTATTGGCCGCTGATACCGGACAACTGACCACTGTAGACCTAAAACCAGCCACACCTGGGCGGATCTCCGAAGCCTTAACATGCTCTGAAGCACACCCTCCGTCTCTAACGACTGCAGCCACAACTTCATCAGCCGTGACGGAGTCATCCAGACCCGATATTCGCAAATCAACACATTTTGTAGGCCTGGTCACTTGAATTTCCTCGCCGAAGGATTCTCTTAATTTTCCAGCTAGTGCATCCGCCAGTGGACCACTGGTGGCACCGGGGACCAACAGCATGCGTGCACCGGTCACTGCATTCTTAGTGCGTATGCCCGTGATGCCAAGGTCCTCGATATTTATGGCATCCTTGGCTCTGCCAATCACGTCTGCGTAGGTCACCTTCCTCGCTACCGCCTCAGGCTTAAGTGTGAGCACTATAGCCGTATATCGGGGGGCTCGAAGTCTGACGGCCTGTTTTTTGGCCTCTTTTAGCTTTTTGGCCTCCTCCTTTTTGGCCTTCTTTCGAGCCTTTTTCTTTGCCTTTTTCGCCCCTGCTGTCCGCCATTGATCCTGCTGACGTTCAAGAGCCGGTGGATCAATTGTAGCTGGTGTAGCCTGACTGGCAACACCTGCCGGTGTAGCCTGGCTGGTAACACCTGCCCTCTTTCCCTTGTTCGATTTTGGTGCCATCGAGGTTACCGATCCCAACGGACCGGGGGTGGCTGACGTAGCCTGGGGTGGCACAGCAGTTTTCGTCGCGTAAGTTGACGCCAGTGTTTGCTGCGTTCTACGATCCGCTGCCAGGGGTGGCCGCAGAAGTTTGCCCTCCAAGGTGGAGAATTTGGCATTCATGCCCACAATGGCTTCTTCCAGGCGGGCAATCTTGTCCACTGTCGGCGTAAGCTGTCTCTCTTCACCACGCGGCTCTCTCTGCCGCTCCTGGTCCAATCTCACAAGATGAGCTCGTATGTCTTCAAGCTCTTTCTGTTGTTGAGCCACCTGCAAAGTAAGGCGGTCATTCTCCGCCTGAAGCCGGGTTGTCTCTGCGGAAGATGTCCGCTCCATGAGCGCTTCTGCAGCCTCCGCTATTGCTGCTAACGCCATTTTCAGGGCACGGTGGTCGGGCCCACTCAAGCCCTTGGATTCCTTGCGCACTCTCTGAACCGTTGCCACAGCGTTTTGGACCTTGGTGTTCAATTCTTTTGCCGATATGTCGGGCATTCCACCCTGTTCCTCCTCCGCTACTTTTTTGAAGTCCTTTTTGGGATCTTTGTACTTTCCCGTTGATGCCGGGCGTCCTCTCCCTCTTTGTGCTGTACCAACCTTAGAAGCCGGTGCCTCCTCTTCACCCGAGGTCGAATCCAACCCCAAGTGCTTCACCTCTCCACGTGTGCGCTTGCGCCAAAGCTTGCCCTTGCACTGCACGCCACTCCCTACACTTTCCACGCTTCCAAAGCTCATCACCGATGTGACGTCAGACTCTGACGCAACACCCACCTCTTCATCTAATTTTGTTTTATTTTGTAAGTTTTCCATAATAATTCCCACGAGTATGGGGGATCTAAAAAGTACACCTAGGGGCACCCCCTGTTCCTAGGTAAGTGTACATTTATAACCCAACCAGGGGGTCCACTTGTACCCTGGCTGGGGGTGCGCTAATAACTGATGCACCATCCGCAACTGAAAACATCAGCTGAAGATGGTACTACTCTTCAGCCATTCATACCCTCGCCGCGCACCAAACTTGATATTAGAGGTAATTTTTGAAGAGGTTATCTTCCTCGCGGTCCGGGCGGTAAAGCCAAGACCCTCGTCCCGTTCCAAGTCATGAAACATGACCATGATTCTCTTTCCGGATTACGAGTTCGACGGTGCAGTCGAGAGAACCACTGCTTGCTCATTGGCAGTATAAGTGCACAACGAGCGCCGTCCTTGCGCCTCCACCATATCTTATGCTAACATCAAATGGGCAAATGGGAAAACTACTTCACCTATGTCCCTACTCGGCCTGAGGGGCCCATTTTGCACGCGATTTCACCCTGACCTACAGCGCAAAATTCTCCTTTTAGCCTGCAGGGGTTGTAAAATGACCCCGAAAGCCCGTCGTGCGGGGAGTACAAGATCCCGCATCATCTCCTTTAGACTGCGGGGTTATAAAATGACCTTAAAGGTCCTTCTTGCGGGGAGTAAAAGATCCCGCATCATCGTTTCTTCCCTGTTTCCCCATCCTCCTTGACCATGACTGGCTTCTTCACCTGTTGGGTTGTAAAAAATGACCCCGAAAGCCCGTCTTGCGGGGAGTAAAAGACCCTCAATCAACGGTTCTGCCCTGTATCAAGGACACGTATACGACCACCTCCTTGACCACGATTAACTTCTTCACCTGCTGGGTTGTAAAATTACCCCAGAAGCCCGTCTTGCGGAGCGTAAAAGATCCCGCAAAGACGCTTCTCCCTTATTTCCCCACCGTGCCTTCTAAAAAGTCAAATGACACGTTAATGACCACCTCCTTGACCAGTACTGGTCCCCCTCCCCTGTCCAGAAGTTCGCTACAGACAGTAATCCCTCATCTCCACCTCTACGAAGAGACTACCGCCTGTAACCAGGATGCACCACGTGGAGGTCTTCTGGCACCGCACCCCGGGCTATTCCATCTGGAATTTCGCTTGTGCTCCTAATAATACAGGCGTGATGTTATGTTATGTTATAAAATGAAATCAATTTGGTAGTAACTTATATAATAAGATTTGGTTGGTAAAAACCGTAGTTTGAACACTAAAGAAAGAAAAAAAAGAAAGAAAGAATAACATTTATTTGGGCATAGTTTGTGAAACACAACACACACTACACACAACACCAAAGCAACACTACACACCAACAAACACACTACAGCCAATTGAAAGAAAATATTCTCTACTTGGGAATATTATTCATAAATGTAGTCTCGTTTCTATACAAAAATATTGGCCTGTCCTATTAAAATACAAAAATAATTTAAATACGTTTATCTTCACATAAATAAACAAATTCAACTTCTTAAAGTTTATCACAACTATAACTAAGATACTTGAATGCAAATACAATTCAAACTAAAGATATTTTACAATCATTAATTTATTCTGAAACGTGTATAAATTAACGTATAATCAGCAAGAAGACAGAGTAATAAAAATATTTGTGTACTTGGTTCATACTTGGGAACACAGAGTATGAAGCAATGAAGTATCAAGGTGATATTTAAGAAAACTAAATTTGGCTGTACGCCGATCAGAATCAAGATAGACTTAAGACAGACTATCTCGCTCCGTAGAATCAATGTGCGCAATCGCAACAAAGTAGTGTCGTGGCCAACGTTTTAAAATCTACTACTAAAAAACTGATTTGAAACAATACAAAACAAATGCAGAAAAAACTTTCTAGACTTTTAAGGGCGCTGCTGGCGCTCTATCTAACTCTTCTAGATGTGCTTATGGTTAAAGAGTTTGTCGTTGGACGACCACAATATTTGATATACGGCATAAGTTATTTTATGTAGGATGCATTAGGAAAGATAAGCCAGAGTCGTCACGCAGTGGGTGTCAGAAGAAGGAAGGAGGCATAGGAAACGCTGGCGTGACGATTTACATACGTTAACGGGAGATTGTTAGGAGAAGGCAACACAGACATAAGGAAACATGGAAGGCTATGGGGAAAACTGCCCAGCAATGGGACAAAACAGGATTAAATAAACATGTAGTTTTAAATGGCAACAGTTGCAGAGACGCTACATACGCAGATTTCGTTTTAAGTGCTAATTCTTTCCATGATTCCTCCATTTTTCATACTACTCCTGGTATTACTGGAGAATGTTTAGTGCCGTGTTTCAATTATCATTCAAGCTGGCTAGGGAGAGTGTTTAGAATGCTAATGGAAGGAAATCGATGGGAGAGATACTAGGTGCTAGAGATTATGTGCAAACAGAGCACGAGATAGGCAAAAATCTGCAGAAGAATCAGGTAATTGCTTCGAAGAGATTTGAAAAAGAAATGATCATGCAAATAGAACGGGTATATTGATAACTAACAAATTGAATACTCATAAAGGTGTCAGGCAAATAAATGAAGTGTAGGCATTTAAAAGCACCTACATTACAGAAAGACTTATATATTGTTTTTTAAAAAGTCATATAACAATGTTTAAATAGCTTCCGTGTAATTAATACCTACAATCAAGATACACTTTTTCCCACTACTCTCTGAACCTTTCCCACTTATTTGTATTTATTTGTGAGAAACAACGCGTCTGCACAAATTACCAACAGAATAATCTACACGATCGCAATGCGTGTAGGGCAGCCGGGGCAGTTTATCAAGATGGCTAAATGCTCGCAATTAGTTCATGTGAAATGTCGCATAAGCATGCTAACGAGATCCCGCCTCAAGCCGTACGCACGGCTGGCTTGCCGGACGCACGCCCGGCCCGATCGCCAGGCTATCGGAGATAGGCGGGCTGTGATTTTGCGTTTAATTAGTCGCAGGTTTTACATTTTGGATATTAGTAAGCTATTAAGACTTGCTAATATTTGTTCCTTTACTAGTAATTAAGACACTTTTAGTTTTTCACAACAAGACTAACTTTTTTCGGTTCAGTTTCCTTCAAAGGAACTTCGGCACCTCAACACAAATATTCCGATACTACTCGTAATAATAATTTTGACAAAACTATAGCTTTCTAAAAATACTTCATAATTAGGTATTGCAATGACCAACCACCCAAATCTGAAAGCTTTCACCTACCGAAATTTACACTATTAAAACACACAAACACACACATTACATTTTTTTATTTTATAACCTTACATATAAAACAAAGTCTTCCGCCGCGCCTGTCTGTCGTCTTTTTCGCGATAAACTCAAAAACTACTACACTGATTTTCATGCTGTTTTCACCAATGGATAGAGTGGTTCTCGAGGAAGGTTTTGGTGTATAAAAACCGACATCCACGCGGGCGAAGCCGCCGGCATCAGCTATTATTTTATATCTAATCTAATCTAACTATCTAATCTAATCTAACTAATATTATAAACGCGAAAGTTTGTTAGTATGGATGGATGGATAGATGGATGTTTGTTACTCTTTCACGCAAAAACTACCGAACCGATTTGGATGAAATTTGGCACAAAGATAGTTTATAACCTCGATTAACACATATGATACTTTTTATCCTGATATTCCCACGGGATCGAGACATGTGCGGGTGAAACCGCGGGGCGATACTAGTAATAACATAAATTGCGTTTTTCTTGTCGCAACATCTGTCGCGCCAACCCTAACGTATGCAAAGAGCCTAAAATATCGCGTTCGACCCTCTGGTGATTTATAGCCCTTTTATATAGCCCCCTAAAGTTATCTAATTGAGTCTGTGAAGCGTCTCTACAATCTTTAGTTAAAAATAATTAGCGTAGTTTATATGAATATCCTTTGATGAATACAAACATGTGTAAATTTAAAAGTATTCGTGTTTATTTTTACTGCAGGTTAGCTATGGAAGGCGTGGAGATGGTCTTCCTGTCGTAAATGTCGAAAGCCTTTGAGGCTTTGAGTTATTTTATCTAAAGAATAGTTGGATTGAAAAGGCGATATTGACCATTAATGTTGTCTAAACCTAGGCACATATGGAAGTTCAGTTAAAAGTGCATTGTAATAAAACAATGGTTATTATGGTGTGTTAGTGTGAAAGAATAGAGTTATGAAAATTATATTTTAGCAATTTGGTGCAAAATCAAGTCATCATCTGCCTAGTCTTTTCCCAAGTATGTTGGGGTCACCTTCCAGTCTAACCGGATGCAGCTGAATACCAGTATTTTACATGGAGTTCTGACCTCCGAAATCCAGTTACTGGGTAACACGATACCCCTTGGTAAAACTGGTTGTCAGACTTTCGGGCTTCTGATTGGTAACAACTGTCAAAGATCTACAAATGACAGCTCCTGTCTATCTGATCTACACAACCCAGTGACTGGGTAACACGTTTTAGTAAGACTGCTTTCCGAGGCACCAACTGCGGCAAACGTAGCTTAACCTGGTCCATCACCTCGTGGGGCTACAAAATAAACAGCTGTTCCATTCATTTCAGTCGAGTACATATTTAAATATTGTATGGGACCAGTTCATAACTTTTTAGTGATTACGATGTAGAGCTCATGGAAAAGGTTTCGGTTTGATAGTCTGTAGGTACCACGCCTTTTAATTTGACCACACCTTCCTGATAGTTACATGCTGTAGAAAGATTTTATTTCCTTCTTTCTTAAATGTATATTAATATAATATTAGTTTATTAATACACTCACATAACCGCAAATCTAGAGGATTTTTTGCTGTCATAAAGGGTAATTTCAAAATGTGGCTGGCAACACCACACGCCGCGTACGTTTCCCAGCCAATATTGCGGTGCCGCGATCGGTTCGCGGGGTAATTGATAATAACAGAAAATGATGCATGACAGTAGCTGCAGGCGATGCGTTGTATGTAACACTTAATCGCTTGTAAGTGCGGATTTGAGTTGCTAGATTTAAAAAAGATTAAAATATTTGAGTTTATCGTAGATTTTTGGACGAGCTCAGAAATGTGCTCAATTTCATTTTCAACAATATCGAAGTCTAGATATGTGTAGTAACTTTGACAAGTTTAAAACAACAATAATGAGATATTGTTCGTTTACGTAAGGAAGTCTACTTATTGCCCATCTAACATTTTCAATATTGGCAACCCCACAATATCCGCGGTAACCTACCCGCCACGTAATCGTCTCTGGATATTTATTTAAATATGAGTGTTTACGTTCTAATGACGGCCCAGAGCCGGCAATTGCCGACAATGAGGCGTGCCACCTCATACATTATTAGATACCTACGCATGTGGAAATCCCAGCTTTGCAACACAGGAGTAGATACGCGACAGAGACCAACCCCCATAAAACTGATCTACGTTGAGAACTTAAGCTACTACATGGTAACACCACAGTGTATCTTCTACTTACAGTAGGACAACTCTCATACCTTGAAAAATGTCTTAAAAAATGAGCAGAACGTTGTTATAAGGACAGAGAAATTCATGGAAATTATACAAATGAAGAATCTTTCGTGGGTATATTGATAGGCACTATCTCGGATTAGATGACCACAATAATGAACACAGTCACAAGTCTAACCCAGAAAGCGAAAGCCAGCGCAATATAAGCTCTGCTTGACGAAAACCTCCGCGTTAACTGACAAAAAAGAGAAAGTTTAATGGTATGCTGTGTTTGGTGTGGCGGTTAGAGAAGACTATGTCTAGCATTGGCCTGAAGGACTGATAATGATGAAGGAGTACGTTAAACAGTAAATCTGGTTAATCTTGTTTACTTTATGCGCTCAAGGTAATGCTGATTTTGTGAAGCTGTGTCTCTTTTGTAAACTTACTCTTGTCATATCCTATACTGCGTAGGGTAAACGTGCTAGTTATGTGCTTGACGGTTTAATGTTAAAATTAGGTGCTGTACTAGGTGTAAACACTACCTTAGGTAGAACGTTTAAAATAAATTTGCAACGGTGCCTTGTAGAGATATTCTATGATTAACTGCAAAAATTATATATGCCCTTCGCAAGAATTTTCTTTGCGTTTTTCCTCTAAAGATTTTTCTTGAAATAATTGATTTTACAACAGCTGCAAGCGAGGACTGAGGCGCTCCCTCATCGGAGCATTTGCCTATAATGTGACCTATTCCCGCAAACTAGCCGTGTTACTTCTACCTATTTAACTAGTATTTCTGCGAACAGTAGACCTCGCGAGCACAAACTTTGATAAGGGAGTAGGAATCGCCCCTAACTTCAGCAAAATCTTTGGATTTCGTGTTTAAGGAGTAGACCTGCTGGAAGAAACCATGAACGATAGCTTGCAGTTCCTATCCTGCTGGCTTCAATCATCTCTCTTCACTACCTCGCAGTTGACAGCCTGCGCAGCCTATTACCAAAACATTACAGGCGAATGCTCCCGGTGAGGGAGCGTCTAAGGCTTGAATTCCTCTTACGCTGATTTCGGTCGCGTACGCGTAGCAACGTAGTACGAGCTGCGGACGTCAGCGTCGCAGTATGGTGCTATAAAGAACTCAATGTATATACGCACGCGCGACGGACGTATGCGGCCGACATCAGCGTAAGCCTTATGTAATTACTGGGAACTGCACAGTTTTTTCTCCTAAACACTTCAACATTTTTTCGTCGATCGATAGCCAATGATTTCACTTGTTTTCCAACCAGAATACAATTTAATAAACTGCAATCAGTCACAGTTTATAACTGAATGAAATAAATATAAATAATGTAGTTTAACAGTCCGACAGTAGATCTGTTAATAAAACTAAACCTGAGTTATTTCAGCTTGCAATTAGACTAAATTGTTATTCTCCATTGAATTAAGACTAACAAATGTTCTAGTCTAGATATAGAGTTGCGTCATCTAGGTGTACTGAATATACTATTGTTTCGAACTGGTTCTCTCGTTTTAAAGATTTTTTTATATAACCTGAGACTGCTGATAACAGACAGAATAAGGTTCTTTTTCGCTGTTTGTGGTACCTACTTACAAAGCTGGTTTATGAGGAACGTTTTAATCAAACATTTTATTCGTTTGTTAAACAGCATCAATGTCCCTACACTTCTTGGATCATTTTATTAGCATACAACGTGCCACTACTACACACTAAAAATAAAAAATATAATAAAATAAAATAATTCGTAGGTAAATAATTTTTTTTTTTTTTTCAATCAACCTAATTGGTTTATTGGTTTATTTATTGGTTTTTTTTTTTTTTTAATAAACGTTGCCCCACACTAAGAATTTCTTCCTGTATCGTGGGTGCGTTTACAAACATAGAAACTCACATACACTAACACCCAAAAAACACAATAAAAACATAACCAAAATTGAGATCACTCAGTGTAAAAGATTCATTCATGAAGCTACCTACCAGCTGGCTTACGTTCTATCGGTAAGGTCCTTTGTCGGCATAATTTCTAAGAAATTGACTGAATGAAATTAAAATATTTTCATAAAACAAATACGCGAAATCGTATACGTGTGTTAATTAATGTCGCCATTGTAGCGGCACGTTGTATACCACCCGCACGGTTGGTTAAAATCATAAGGTAGGTACCAAGAATTCTACAATTATACCTACATACAGACATATACAATAAATGCCATCAATATACACTTTTATAATAACGATGTCAGAAAGAAGCCACCAATACTACAAATGTTTGGGCCAAGTCCCAGTAGAAGTGGCGACGCGTGGCTCCGAGATCAAAGCTAGCATTAACATATACCCTGACTTCGCATAAAGTAACATCAAAATAGCTAGGCTGGCGGCAGATGTTTTAGTTGAAAAACTAGGATGTTCTCTGCTTGGATGTAGAGCGTAACGGTTCAAATAAGTCATTTTTATCTAGTCATGATAGTGGTGGTTTTCTTATTTTAAATAATCTGATTTTCGCCAACGTCTACTTCATAGAAAATCATATTTGTTCGAAGCGATTTGGTCAGCATTAGATCGAGAGTTGATAGTGAGTGTTCCCAGATACATCTGAATTTAATAATACATTTTTTTTTTCACGCAATAATCTCGCATTGCACAGCAGTGCTCCGCCAATTCCGAATTAAAAATGTCGCATACAATTAGTTCCAGCCAACAATAAAGCAAAAATACTATTATCAAATATTTTGTATTCATGATACCCTAGTAATAATGCCATGACATGACCCTCTATCATCATTGACATAGAGAAGTCTATTAAATACTATCAAGACATTGTTTTCTACATAAAAAAATTACCATACTCAACCAAATCAAAAATCCCAGCATAACAACGAGATCGTGTATGATTTTTTTACACTGTGGCTGTTTGAATAAACCATTACCATATTTTTGTACGTTGATGAAATCAGATTTAAAGCTTTATATAGTTCAAATAAGGTTCATAGTGACTGTAATTATAAAATTGTTGGTAATTGATTGTTATTACGCACGCGACAAAACCGCCCTAACTAAGGGGTTGTCGTCGCCCTCAAGTTAAGGGTTATTGTGACCCACGATTATCGCAACCCTCTCGATTATTCAACAATTTGTCATTCATGCTAGTTCGGCCGCTGGACTCGTTGTGGTGACGTCATGTTTTAAAGATTTGTGGACTTCATAGTTATAGCAATTACAGCGAAAGCCCTGGAATAATTAATTGTGTCACTTTAAAAATCAAAGCAAGTAATTACTTGTGATGTGACCATGTGAAGTTAAAATTCTTGAAATAAATGACTGGATTATAAAAAAACTGTGATGAAACAGTGCGCCGCTACATGATGTCCCTACAAAGCATTTAATAGGTTGGTATATAAATTGCTATAAAACTGTAAAATTATGTAATAACTTATTGGAAGGTTCTAAGTATTCATATTGTTAATTCTTTCAGCTTTACAACATTTTTAGTTGAGTCTATGTTACTCATTTGGCTTCAAGAACATCTAATAACTTTACGCAATGGAAAATCAATATCAAAAAATCAAAAAAACCAATAACAACGGGATATTGTTTCCCACAGTCGGGATGACGCGTGGGGCGGCATTTTATACGCAGGGATTGCGTCCAGTGGGCCACTGTCAAACGAGAGCTCACTGTGTTCACACGGCCGTCCATAACACATAAAAATCATCTGTTCCGTGCCGAAATATAGGAAATAATCGCGTAAACGAGGATAATGACGCGAGTAGGTGGGGCCGTTCCGAAGACGCCCCTCTAGCTTTTTTTTTCTCGACGTCTGGGCGGCGCGAAGAGAACGCCTCGCGTCCCACGCGCCGAACGCACCGACATGCGCGACCGAACACGCTCGCTATACAAACCGACGGCAACGCGCCGACGGTACACCGACTAAAAACATAAACAAACAATAAAATGCGAATAAAAAACACGCGACAAACATACACGAAATACAAGAAACGGCGCGAAAACCGCTAGTTGGATCCACATTTAAATATCAAAGAATCACATTTAAATCGTTCTAAAACCCACGTTCTAAATTCAAGTTTGGAGCGAACAATAACATTTGGACCTGTTTCCGAAGATGTTTTGACGTTCAGTGACAGAAACCAGTGCGTTGTGTCAATTTTCGCGGTAAAAGTGACAAGTTGAAACGATGAGCCCGCGAAAAGAGGACCTAGTGTTGCCAACATGAAAAAACTGCGTGTTTCTATTGGAAATAACAGAATGCTAAGGACAGTTCATGCAGCAATACTTTTCTTATTGGTATTTTTGTTGAATATTGCGAGGTAAGTAATTGGTTGAAACTAAATATTTTTAAATTTTTCCTTGACTTAATTAAATATAGGCGCTAGAGAAAAATGTTGCTATTAATAATATTCCAACAAAATGCAATGATAATGATATTAATGAAGCACAACCACATTCAAAGACGAGCACGATAGCTCATTAAAAATCGTGGGGTAATAAAACGGCACAATAGCCACACACATGAACAAAGAAAATAAGCCAACAAGCTTCAAACAAATAGGGGCGCAATGAATACCAAACTAAAACATCACGACACCTAATCATGCAAAACGGTCCTAAGTAGACAACACGGGGACTAATGAATAATGATCCGCATCGCGTAATGTATGGTAATAAATGTAAATTTAAAAGGTGACAATCATTTTGTCGGCCCACCCAATAGTGCCGAGATTTACGTAGTATGTAAATGCGTCGATATGCCACTGCACGCGGTCGCATAATCGTAGCCATCGTAGGGCTGTTTGCTTCGTGATTGATATTCAGACCCGCGGAGTTAGTTGAGACTGGATGAGCTCCTTTTATTGGTGTAAACTGGTTTTTGTATCATTTGATCATTGAACGTTTCATTTTCATAATAAAGTATTTTATGTCAATAAATAAGTCATTTACAGAAACATCAACTTATATTACTTTGTTTTTATCTTGTCTCCACTAAGCATCTTCGCTTGGCAATAAAATTAGATTTTAAGCTTAAGGTCGATTCTCTCTAGTCTTCATTATTTCTCATGCCATTAGGTTCCATTCCAGTTCTAAATACTTGCTACTTTCGTACACTCTCCTTTGACACTCTTTGATACATTTCCAAGACAGATTACTTAAAACCCGGACACCGTTCGAATTTCGAATTGGATTGAAAGGTCAACAACCAATTACGTTCAATTAGTGCCGGGCTATGAAACCGCAAACAGGTGATACACAGATATACACAGTTCTCGTTTTTTGTTTCATTGCCAGCATTGAAAATTTAATGGCTCCACGCCCGTTTATATTCCAACCATACATTCTAGTTCAATCCGATTTTATTCACAGAAAATCGTTTCACACACTCAAACTTGCTAATTTAGACGAAACTTCGTCAAAATGTGTTTTATTGACCGTTATAAAAGGTGCGAAAATCTTACTAGCATGCAATTAGTACACTTTTATCTGTTCAAATATCATAGATAGAGAAATATGTTTGAATTCCGAACGGTCGAACCGATTTCGAATATTCATGGCTGGTTTTGAATTTCATGGTCTTTGGGGAACATGTGAATTTTTAGCTTTAAAAGCATTGCCGTATCGAAGCATTTTATGCTGGCATGGTTTTTTGATTTCCTCGCCTCATAAAATAACCAACAAGTAACTTTTTATCAGTTCATTTTTTTCGAATATCAAAGTTCAAAGTACAATTAGTAGCAATTTTGTATGGAAATCAAAATTTATTAGATTTATCTACACGTCAATTGCAGTTATTTTCAAAGTATTACAAACATAATTTATAAGACTAGACAATACATTTTATGATTGTTGCCATAAGTCAAATTCAAAATATTGCTGCAAAGAGGTTATAACTGGTTCTCTTTATAATTCGTTTTATCTTAATAACTAGCCATATCGATAAACATAAAATAACAGTTACAATTTTTCGATGTTAATGGTTTTCTCAAATATAAAATATTTCTTTATTTATAGGCTGTTGTAAATCAGTCACATTTTTGGCACTTGGAGTGATCTTTCTACTAGTAAGAGCCACTCCTTATTCTCAGCTTAATGCAAAGCTTAGCATTATGTTAAAGTTTATTTAAGTCGGTTTTTAATCCTATCAAATAAGTGTTAAGCCGTTGGTCCCGGCTGTCATTCGTGGATCTTTAATAGTCATTACGGGTCGTCAGAAGCCCGAAAGTCTGACAACCAGTCTTACCAAGGAGTATCATATTATTACCCAGTTATACTGGATTGTGGAGGTCAGATAGGCAGTCACTCCATATAAAATATTGGTATGCTGCATCCGGTCAGACTAGAAGCCAACCCCAATATTGTTCGGAAAAGGCTAGGCAGATTTTTTAATCCTATCAAATGAGGCAAAACATGACTATTTCTGTCATCAGTTTCATCTGATCTTTGCAAAGCAAATTAGTCACTATCAAAAAATTTGTCAAAAGTTAATAAAAAAGTAAATTAGTTACTTAAATTAGCCAAAGATTGGCAAAACCTATAGTCAGCCCACACTACACTATTTTATTTAATTTGCTTGAAGAAATCATTGTTTCAGGTTTTATTTGATTGTTTCGAAATACTCATAAGCATTATAGTATTGCCGGTGTTTTCATATAATGTCGTTTCCACATTTGTATACTTTGAATTAAACTTATCATTGAATTGATTAAAAATAACAAAATAAAATTTCCTGTAAAAGACCTAAAAGGTCATCCATACTAATTTTATAAATTCGAAAGTAACTCTGTCTGTCTGTCTGTATGTTACCTTTTCACGCCTAAACCACTGAACGGATTTCGATAAAATTTGCCATGGAGATAGATGGCATCCCGGAACATAGGTTAATTTTTATCGACATACCACGCGGGGGAAGCCGCGGGCAGAAGCTAGTTCTTCATATATAAATTTTCCGCTGTGGCATCGCCAAGGCGACATAAAATATTCTTACGTCAGTATCCTGCTCCTACCTGCGCGTATTGAAGTCTCCATGACAGTATTGTATGAAGGCGTATTTTAATTGATTACTCATTTATCTTAATAAAATCTTTGCACACGACAACTATTGAATTGCGGCAACCAATTGGTTATGGAACCTTAGTTGTTATTGGTCATTGTTCTCCCTACCGAGTTGTGTACAGTGGTATAACTTTAGAAGATAGACACTGAACTGGCTTCTGAACCGAAATCTTGATTTAAGACGTTTTTTTTAAGAAACCAAGTTTTAAATACCTATAACTTATTTTTTAATTACCCCTTTAAACCATGAACCGTTGCATGCACCCGTAAACACAATGTTTTGCGTGCGTTACGTTGCGCACTACCGTAAACAGCGATTTTTCACACCAAAAATAAAAATCGTTTCCCAGTAATTATTTTTGTGGATTGTTACTTATGTTTATGGTGGATGGTGTTGGATCTTTTTACACCCTGTATGTCAGCTGTTCTGGTTGTCAAAACATGAGAAAATTCCAACATCTCATCCAATAAGACATTGGATTTCAGCTACAAAAAGATGGTCAAAATGGCTGACTTTGTAACCCCTTCTTATACAACGCAAGTTGATGTTCATTTCATTGTTTCGATATTATCTTCACCAGTCAGTGCTGCCATCTAGTATCTCGATATAAAACGAGTTAATTATGTTCACATCTAGTCAAGTTAAATCCTTGTAAAATTAATATACATAATCGAAGTTATCGTGAGGTACCAATATCTATTGGCGGCTTAGCTCCTATGAATATTTTATGTAGGTATTATTTAAAACAAAAGAATTAGTACCTAAGCTTAATATGTTTCATGAAAAGCGGTATTAGTATTCGTAAAGTTATTGCCATTAACTAAGTATTCTGAAGATAAAGGTTCGACCGATTAATCATTTATTTTATTGGTTATTTATAACTTCCTTTTTCAGGGAATAGAGGAAACGTTTAATATTTATTCCGCAATGATATGCATTATTTAACTTAAATGAATAATATAGTATACAGTACTGAAGGTTAAGGCATATGGCCTCTTTTGCTAATAATGTCAAACAGTTTTTTTTAGGCTGGTGAGAAGATGCGAATTAGTGACGCATAAAGAAATAGTGAACAATGCATACAGTATTACAGTGTTGCAATGCGTCAGGAAATTTCAGGATATGTATGGAAAACTCTTTAGTTGTAGATATAACCAAAGAATTTTTCGCTTTAGTGTCGCTAGCACGACAATTGTTATTATTTTATTGAAACTCCGCCACTTTCACTGCATGCGGCAGCGCAGAGGTCACTTTGACTGCATATTTTGGGGCACAGAGCCGTACTTAATGAAATAGATATTTTCTCGAAAGTTGCCACGAGAAAATCGCTTTTGAGTGATGTGTAAGTTTAAGGTATTTATGCTCGTAACTTTACTTATACCTACCTAAGTAATTTACTTAAAGGTCCATATGAGCTAACTTCCACATAAACGGTAAATTACCGATAGCTGTAGCGTGAAGGCAACTTGGTACTAAAGATAGCGACGCGTGCGACAATATTTTGATCTATTTTATTTTTGCTAGGATTTTTATTAAGTTGACATAACCTTGATAATCAGGATAGATTTTTCATGTACAGTCGAGCACATGTCAGTGGTAACACTTCAACCTTGAGCTGGCCTAGCGTAGTAAGGAGTTTCAATAGAATGCGAGGCCAGCTTATACTGGCTTTGTTACAACAGACGTGCTGCGTACTGTACGAGGGTCACAGATGTCCATAATTAAAATTATAAATGAGAAATAAACTCTGTCTGTCTGTCTGTTTGTTACCTTTCACGCCTAAAGCACGGAAGCTAACGATAAGAAAATTTGACAGATAGGCAGGCCACCTATCTATAAAATTTTGGCCTGGAGAAGGACATAGGGTACTTTTCATACTGAATTTTGTATTAAAAAATGATGAAATGCAAAAACACGCAGACAAAGTCGCTACAGCAGCCAGTACTAAATATTCCAACAAGGAAAAGTCAGAAGTCTTGACCGCCGGTGGTCCGAATACTCGACATTTTAATCAGAAAGGGAAATTAAACCACTTTCTAAAGGCAACGAAATAAAAAAACATAAAATACATTTTATCATTACCACGCAAAGAGCAGGACAAATTAATGCATTTTAAATAACAATAAATAGCACTGATTTGTCGATACAACTTGCCACGGTGAAGCCTCGGAGACTCGAGATAAGGCGATATTATCCGATTTATGCACATATTAACACTTATCGGACTAATTGCTACTGTTCCAACATTTTTCAACGTACCACAAATTAAGTGTATCTCATAGGAGAGTATAAATCCTACTATATATACGTACAGTACCTATATACATTGTTAGTACACGGAATTTCAATCAGACTCGCGCGGTTCATTCGTAAAACGTCGTAACTGCAGACCGTGAGCAAGCCATTTGGGAGCTTATGAATTTTAAGTTAGAGTAGGATATTCCGTGGGTGTCCTAAAGGTAAAGCGTTTTAAATCCCAGTGTTAAAGAGGATAAAAGTATTTGCAGAATTGTCGGCACGCAGAGAGAAGCAATGCAAGTAGCTGTAATTTGTATTTGAAATAACCTTTCTGAATGGGTATCGTAGCATTTCATCAGGCCGACAACGCCAACGGATTTATTATTTTTTACCGTCGACGGTATTAAAGTACGAAATTATTGTTTTTATCTCGTCATGTGGAATTTTTAAAGCAATTATTAAGTATCGCCATGTTTTAATTGGATCAGTCGGGTTTAACGACTTCGGGAGAGCTGTTAGGCGTTTTGCTAAATCCTTTGCTGGTTTTTTGGCGGAGCAAACTTATTTTGCAAACATTTGCGTTTATTGGGATGTAAACATTACGATTTAAATGCTTATATTACGCGCGCCTGGCGCATTGTACGTAATTGTATTTAATTTTGCATTCTGCTGGAACAAAAATGGCTTTGTTGGGTTCTTGAGATATTTAAAATTGGTAAGAAAAATATCGTTAGAAGTATCGTATTATTTTTGTCTCCGATCCTATTAAGCGTAGAAACTGTGTGTGCTGCTGGGGAGTTAGTTGCGCCACTTCTTCTTCCCAGCTAAAGCACTAGGAAGTGGTGAAGGGTGGGCGTTTTGGGGGGACTGTCTTATGTAATTTTGAAGTTCGAAAAGTGCTGATTCTCAGCCTAGTTTGAATAAATGACTTTTGATTTTGAAACATAAACCTTGTTTCATTAGTGTAGAATCCTGTTATTCCCGTATTTAAGCTGATTATATCACTACACTGGCTCATCACCACACCAAGCATCTCGTGCAGGCGGCACGCTCCACTTTTCAACCAATTCCCGACATTTGTGGTGACCTGACAGTTGACATTAGTGACAGCAACCTCACTGCTGACGTGCATGAGATAGTGTTTACATATCTATTAACTAGATACACTACAATTAGGTTCTTAATTACTTAAATCTATGCTAATGACGACACTGCAAATGCACTCAATTACGTGATTTCAAATTCAAAGCATTTTGTAGTAAAAAAAGCACTAGTTGTCGTATTAGAAGATACGGTAATTTTAATACCACAATTAGGTTGTGCTCATTACCACTACTCAATTAAAATAATGATGACGCGCAAACTTGCAACAAAATAATGTAATTTATACTTAGTCAAAATTACCATAACCTACAGAAAAATCTGTTTTGCTACAATACCAATTTACCTACTTTGATTTTCACAAAAGTTCAAACTATTTTGACACAAGACCACATTTTTTTAAAACACGACGAAACTGTTTCGATCCAAGATCAAACTCTTCTGACGCAAGACCAAACTGTTCTGATGCAAGAGCAACATTTTTTGATACTAGACTGTTTTTTGTTTAGTCTCTGGTGTGGACACTGTCTTAGTCCCACCCTGTATATATAATGATACGGCACACACCGTGGGAAGGGACGAGATAACTCAACAGTTATGCAAAGACGGAAAACTGTATTTAACTTGAGTTACGATTGTTTTTAGTGTTCCTTTCAAATGAGAAATTAACTGACACTGAGCAAAATTATGGCGTAAGTTTTCTTTTGTTATAATTATGTAATGGAAATGAGTTCGTATTTGAATGTCACAAAATAAAAATAATTGTTATTATTAAACGTAGGTTATTATTTATTTAGTCCCTTTAAGAAAGGCGTTTCTTAAATTATCTTCTTGAATTATTTATTTTTATAATCATATTTAGAAAGAAATATGTATAATATGTACTGTACAATTATATAACAAAATTTAAAAAAAAGGGAAGGAGCTCATTGGGCATCGAAAATTTATTTATTTGTCTCTGGTGTGGACACTGTCTATTTTATTTTTGTTTATTATCTAGATTTCCTTTTTGAACTACTCTGGAATATTTTCAGGATCGACATTGCTAAGCTTTTTTTTAGAAATGTAAGTAAAAGTAGCAATACCTACTAGTCTCGAATTCTTCTACTCGTTAGCCTTTTTTATGTTGATAGGAAGGTAGTTTTTCTTTATCTAAAGTCAAGAAAATTGACTATCAACTTGAATTTTTCGAATGAGTATTCAAATCTAAACCGTCATTCTTTAAAAATTGTATGAAATGGGTATAACACGGCAAATTGACATACCTAGGGTGTCAAACTTCTATTGTGTCCTCGTTCAGTATCCTTCAACCGATTACTAATTAATTTCGCCTGCTGTACCTACCTACAGAACCTTCAATCTTACTATCCGTTCACCCTTGACCATTTTAAATTAAGAACAAACGCCTTTGTGATAAGAAATGTTTGAACACAGTTAAATAGTCACGTATGCCTCACCCTTAGGATATGTAGTAACCAAACAAAGTTATGAATTCATACACCTAACACAGGTTTTATTGTGAAATTAAATTTAGGAGAAAAACTCCCTAAAATAAAAAGGATAATCTTATAGTCTTTAAAACGTTTTTAGTGGTAACCCTAACCGCAAATTTTGCGTTTAGGGTTCCAAAGAATTTATGAAAGTATGGACTTACTATGTGTGTTACATTAAGTAGATAAATCCTTACTAATATTATAAATGCGAAAGTAACTCTGTCTTTCTGTCCGTCTGTCCCACTTTCAAGCCAAAACTGCTGAACCGATGAAATTTGAATGAAAGATGAAATAAAAGATGAAATTTGGTACACAGATAGTCTAGAGCCTGAGAAAGGACATATAATTTTTATCGACATACCACGCGGGCGAAGCCGCGGGCTGAAGCTAGTAAGTAATTAAAACACGGTGCAGTGTATGCCTTAAAGAGGAGCTAGATTTTACAAATTCCTTGGACCGCACTATAGGATTCCATGTATCATGGGGAGGTAGTCAAGATAATTCACCTCTTCTTTTTACTTCTCTAGAGCAAAACCAAGTATCAAAGAGGTGTTATTCTGCACAGGACACAAAAAAAACATTTAAATACATGCTCCATTTTTAAATATCAATCTATCCACAGATAAAAAAATGCTAACAGACGGGTAAATCCGAAACGTTAACACTTAGACAACACGTGCGCAGTTTATCAGTGTTGATCGGGCCACAGTCGCGTACATCTGATGAACCAAGTACCTACGTGCGGCCATAGTTTTATTTAATCTGTGACACTTCCTGTCATGCCCCATCTAGTTCTATGATGTATTTTATTTATTTTTGGAACTAGGTTTTTAACGAGGTTATTGTCACGATTATTTGTGAAGGCATTTTGAACTACACTCCCGAACTCCTAAATCTAGCCACCCTGTTGTAAAGAGTCTATAGCTTTTAAATGGTCATGAATTCTTTGGAACAATTATAACACCAAAATGCCAGGCAGTATGTCGGCTTCTTTCTTTGACACAATCATTATTTTGTTTTTATTTATGTTTGAGGCCTACTTATTTAACTGAAGTTGAAATGCACCGTTTCGATTTAGGAGTCTGGGAGTGTACTGTAGGCGTACCTTAGTTGCGCGAAAGTCCAAAAGGGATACCGGGACCCTTGGCAATAAGCAACTGAAGGAACACGGGTGGGTTTTAGTCAGTAAAAGTCTGACACGCCCTCCCGCTTCGCCCAGAGCGGAAGAGAGTCATTTGACGAGTTCCAACCCTAAAAAAAAACGTGTGCCTTAATAAGTAATACTTGGTTCGTGCCTCGGAAAGCACGTTAAGCCGTTGGTCCCGGCTGTCATTTGTGGATCTTTGACAGTCGTTACGAGTCGTCAGAAGCACGAAAGTCTGACAACCAGTCTGACCAAGGGGTATCGTATTACCTAGTTACTGGGTTGTGGAGGTCAGATAGGCAGTCGCTCCATGTAAAATACTGATATTCAGCTGCATTCGGTTAGACTGGAAGCCGACCCCAACATAGTTGGGAAAAGGCTAGGCAGATGATGATGACTTGGTTCGTTACAACTATAGTATATAAGTAACTACTATAGCTTATTTGCATAAGTTAGAGAAAATACTTCACCTAAAGGCACTTTTAATTAAAGAAATTTTTGTTTGACGCAGTAATGAAAAAATATGCCAAAATAACCTTCTGAAGCTTTCAGGTTCAGGCGCTAAACTTTATATTCAAAAAAAAAAAAAAACTAGGTAGCATATTTCCATTTCAAAGCTAAAGCATCGTATCAAAACTTCACAGCACAAACTTCCGAAGTATCCAAAACTGAATTTAATATTAAATTTCAAAGGTCTGTAAGATTCCTTTGCCCACGGTCCTATCACAAAAACATTTCACAGGCATCCACAGTGAAGCTCATAACTTTTCCATCGAGACTTAATTATAAAATCGCTCGGAACATTTTCACATACCAACGAAATATTGCTACCGACTAAACGAACAAATTGTTTCATTCCGAAACTATTTGAACAACGCGATACCATCGGAAACTCGTATAGATTCACAAATAAATTAATTTGTGTCACTTTAATTATGAGAATAGCCCAATTAGTGGGACATGGTGGTGTGACGTCATATTATTATTTGTTTATGTTGTCAGATTAGTCATTAGGTATTAATTATTGTTATTGTCGCCATTTTTAAGAGGTAGCGATAGTTATGAATAAATTAAACGCTAATTATTTAGTATTGAAGCGTGCTGTGCGGTGAAATTATGTTATTAATTTTGGTTGAATGCGATTGAGATATCAACCGGGTGGTCTTTTCATTTCATTATAAAGAGATAACATTTTTTAAACGCTCATCACTACATAGTATAAAACAAAGTCGCTTTCTCTGTCCCTATATCCCTATGTATGCTTAAATCTTTAAAACTACGCAAAGGATTTTGATGCGGTTTTCACTAATGGATAGAGTGGTTCTCGAGGAAGGTTTTAGTATATAATAACCGACATCCACGCGGGCGAAGCCGCGGGCATCAGCTAGTTAACTATAAACAAAACTCCATCAATACCTACGACTATTAAATCATGTCTTACTTTTTGAAGTACGTTGGCTTTTGGCTTGCAGTAGCATCTCTACAATTGCCAAATGCTAAATCAATCAATTACCCAAAAAAACAGGAAGTTGCCAAGGGTGAACTTGGGGGCTAACTTTCACCTTGCACCTTGTAAGCTTGTAACGGTCAAAAAGCATTACTTGAATAGATAATTTACAGATTTAATTCTTTCCAGACTTACTCCATCCATTGCCTTCAAGTTGTTGGTTTAATCTAACCCCCAGTTTTTTTCTCCAGTTCTCGAGACAATATGCTGCCAAGTCACGTGAAACTCAGCTCATCCCTCACCTGCCGCCTCGTCGGAGGCCTGACCAGGGAACAGAGAACCGTCTGTCACGAAGCACCCGATACTGTCGCCATAGCCTTTGAGGGTCTACAGTTAGCGGTCAAGGAATGCCAGCATCAGTTCCGTTGGCACCGTTGGAACTGCTCCAGTCTTTTGATCAAGAGCAGCAACCCTCATGGCAGTTCTATTATGAAAAGAGGTTAGTTTTATATACCCAAATGAAACACACTCACACCAACACTCCTCACAATTAATCACTAAACCCACTCATAAGTTAAGTATGTAAACATCAGAACTACGCAGTTATAAATTTTTGTAAAACGTGTCAATCCCATCTAGAGAGCACTGTTCTTCAAGATACAGGATTTTCCTAGTTTGAAGGGCAGGGGTCTTACTCATTTATACTAGCCATATCTATTCTATAATGAAACAACACTGATGTTACCTAGGCTAAGTTTTTTGGTAAATAAATGATTACTTACTTACTTACTTTTGTTCGGTATCCTATGAATGTTTTAGGATTTTGTGCAGAATAAGTAGCAGACAGTTGACTACCGACTCCATCCTATGGGTGTCGAAAAAGACAGGCAATTTGAAATGTGAATGTTTATGTCACACACGGCGCTTAAAGTGAGTAAAACTGACAAGGGTCTCTCATAACCTAGTCAGAGATACCTCACTTGATAACCTTGTCACAGTAACACAAACGCCACTATCCTTAAAACTATACAAGCTCAAATAAAACCTTCAAAAACATAATATACAAATGTATTTATTAAGCTTTTGTCGTAACAGAGGACCGATAACATGATGAGATTACTTCCAAAAACGTTTAAGGTAGCAGTAATTGTCGATTAATGCCAAAACCAGTCCCACGTGAACGTAACTCCATAATACTTATTAAAATAAACGCAACTAAAAATTTCAAACCAATCGCGGTCAACCATTACAATCCGAATTTATTACGACGAAAAATTATTCACGCACATTAAGAGGCCACCGGTGAACGGACATATCCACGTATTATGTTCTTAATATACGTATTTACTGAGTCGTCCGTCTTTATGTCCTATCTTCGGGTGTGAAAAGGCTTTGTTGACCTCGTTTTTTCCACAATCATCGCACACGTTGACGTGGAAATTTACGAGCATGGAAGATGGGAGACAACAAATAATAAGCTGGTGGTGTCCAGGTGGGGCTCGCACCCGCGCCCCGCGATTTCACGCTACGTGTGGGTCCACCGGGCCCCCGGCCCACCTCCCCCTGCCCCGTCCCTCTAGCCGCTCAACCAATTAATATCTTAACTGGAATTGCCTGGACTCGAGTACCAACGGAGTTACTCAATTTTCTCCACGCCCTTTTATTGCTGCGCGCATTTTAATAACAGTTTGAAATTCTTCATTAAACCTCATAAACGCAGATTGGATAATACACGTTTTTAAAATAGACACACTCACATGTAAAACGTAATGGAACATTTAAATAGTGAGAGATCAAACTTAAGAATGTTCTTCGGTCCATTGTGTCGTCGACATTATTAGTATTGGTAATGCCCGTAACGACACCTTCCGGCCCTTCAGCGACACGACTGTGTTTAAATTGAAAAATTGTGAAAAAAGCAGCGTAACTAAACAGTTAAACATCTTTCTTAACGTGCCCATTGTTGGGGTCCCGAATTGAAACGCCGACGGGAGAGTGAAACGAAAAAAAAAGTGAAGAACAAATCGAGATGCTTTTAAATAGGATAATAGCGATCGATGATCGAAGAAGAAAGATAATAATGATTCCGAACCGTTGGTTTTTTTGTCCGAACGTGTAGGATCGATGAAAGAGCGCTGTGGACGGATGGCATTCTGGATAGATCACGGGATTTGTTCCGCTTCCCTGAGATCCTCCACACGTTGTTAGCGCTGTTGTACGTGACACTGTTACAATATACCCTACTGTCAAAGATTTAATGACTTTTGTGAGGCTAATGAGACTATTGTCGGAAAAGTTTTTCGCCTCGCGCGTTAATAGTTGGATGGTAGGTGAGATTAGCGTGAGATGTGTGGTTCGACGCGTCGGCTGTCGGCGGACTCGCGTGAGAGAATGGCGCGCGTCGGGGCACACAGGGTGGCGAACATGCGTCGATACAAATCTGACGGCGCTCGCGCACGTGACGTGAATTCACGACGCGAATGTGTCATAAAAAAGTGACATTTATTGGCGTTTTATATCAACAACATGTCGTCAGGTGACGGAGTGCCGACGACAATGTGGTTATGATGTTGCAAAAACATGATGCGTTGTTGTGTTATCTGACGATGTGTCGTGGGAACTTAGTCGGCGAGACGAGACGACTTTATTAAAAGAGAGTCGGGCATTTTTTTATGAGTCTTGTGTCAGGTTAATAATTTGTGGACAAAATATCTCACTTTAAGTGAGACGTCAAAACTGCGACTATAATTTGCGGTTGCGGGGACTTGAACACGGTGAAATGTCAAGACGAATACCGATAAAGCGCCATCATTGACCTAAAATAACAACTCAAAAACTTGGACGTGTCGAAATGTCTCAATGCGATGTAGCTCAACCCTCTAATGGTCGCGATAACATCTTCCTCGGTGCGTTACCGAATCGTGCTCCTTCAGATGCCTCACAACTGTGAGAAAAAACACACAAAAGACCCATAAAAACATGAATTTGTCCAAAGTTCTCAGTTTTAGACGTGACATCGAGTGGGGCTTTTTTTTGTTTGGCCCTTTTTGTTCCCTGTCGGCTTATGAGTCCGCTTTTAAGGGTTAATTAAGTCAAGAAGAGTCTTAGTGATCTTGCAGAAAAGTGGAATGATGCTGATTCATCAAAAGATAAAAATGTTTATTAACTTTTATTTTGCGTCGATTGATTAACAATACTATTCTTTATATTCGTGAATCGAAATAGTTTTATGGATTATATCTTTACATAACACCACCTCCTATGCTGCGTATGTCCCAAACGGTTACGCTGAGGTATGTGTACTGGATACACACCCTCATTTTCCCTGTTATGTTTAAGTCCCATGTAAGAGCAGTCGGGATTGGAGGTATTGCCATCAACAAGTCCAGACTCCGGGCTACTACTGAGAAATTTCTAATAGCAAACCTATTTGTAACTGGCCATTTAAAAACACCGGCAGGTGATAATTTGACAATTTCACAACTTTCTTTCATACATTTTAACCCTCACATATCCGTTTACGTTCATAGATCATACATTCGTTAGTACATTTTATGCTGTATTGAACAGCACCTGTCTTAGAAATGCGACAATCATTTGAAAAATATGTCATTGTCAGATATGTTATTAAATAGGGCCCAGTTCTTCTCAACTACTCCATTTTCGAATTTTTATCACTTCGTTACGTCACAGCCTCTCAATTTCGATATTAAACCAAATCTAATTGAAGCACGTGCGAGCCCTACGGATCGTAAATTAGTCTTGCTGACGTCACAACCGAGTTATCGTCTGGTTTTGGTAATTAGCGATTCGCAACACAAGGCGAAGGTACCAAACGCGCCTTAATTGCTACGAAACCCTTACAGCGTCGTATATCTGCTGCTTGTATTATTTTTTGGTAATTTCAATTTTGGGACTTCACATTTTTATTTAAGAATCTGTAAGATCTCATTTTAAAACTACAGATTTTCGGTTTAAGACTAGGCAGAGTGTAACTTCTTCAAATATCATCTTCAAATGTCTTTCTTCTTCAATGTCATTCATCTTCAAAAAATATAGTTTATTGCTTCAACTTAAATAACTTATTCTAATTACAATGGGGAGAATCCTTTTAAGCTAATAGTATGCTAGTTTTAGAATGCTCCGGTCTTCCCCAGGTTATGTAAGTGTATTTAAGTTATTGAACCTGATCAGGATATAAATGAACGTATACAAATAAAAATGCAAAAATAAAATAAAGTGGGTACACAGTATTTTTATGAGAGACAAATGACGCGCTGTGATGTGTGTTATGTGTGTAGGAGATGGCGTGGAGGTGAATGTGTATGTGAGTAGTGGGTGAGAGTAAGTATGGGAGGGAGGATTGTATCCACATCTTGTACCGGTGGAGATTAACTATCTACGGTGGAGTAAAATGCAGATAGTTCTTTTTTGCAAGCTAACCCTGCGACTAGTCTTGGGATCGGAATTAATGTAGGACATTAACTTCCATTAGTGGCATAAATATTATTGCGTGATTTATATTTAAGTGTATATTACAGTCTCATTGACTGCACCATATTTTCCACTTCGTCATACGTTTTTAGTTTGAGCCATTTAGACAAAGCGTTTTTGCATTCGCGGTAGGTTAGTGGGTATATGTCAAGTTCTTTATTAAGAAGATTGTATAAGTGGGATGATTGCCTAGGGAATTGTCTTTTTGCAAATGTAGACTTTACTGACACAGTGTTTTTCCTTCTGCCTTTTGTCTTCTGTGGGTTGAACGATAGAGTTTTATGCTTATTTAAAATTATATTAAGTATGTAGGTAAAGCTTTCTAACGGTTAGAAGATCCGAAATCCGGTAAAGGATCTCAGTTGAAAACCTGAAGGGTTTAAAAAACATAACTTTCAGTAGGGATCTCTGAGCTCTCTCGAGGTCTAGGAATTTAATCTTTGTGGCACCTCCTCAGACGGGTAGGCAATAAGCCAGGACGGACTGAGCAAGTGAGATGTAAATCTGTAGTAGGAGCTTTTTCGAGGTGACATGTCGTAATGTCTTGAAAGTCCAGATTAACTTCCGCATACGCTTCATTATTAATTCATCAAGTCATTCTTCTTCAAATGTCATTCTTCTTCTACAAATGTAATTCTTCAAAAGTCATCGATACATGATTTTGTATCGATTTGACGTAAATTCAATGTCTTGATTTTTTTGGCTCATAAATCCAGTAGATGTGTATAAAATCAGCTTTCCTACAGGTATATGTATGGAGATTCTCTTAATTTACTGATATATAATGAAACCATTATGTAGGTATGTACAAAAAGCTACTGAGCGAGTAAGTACCTATAGAATCCTATCCAATTCTGTCCAACGATTTAGACGGCATCGACAGGGCTATTTGCACATTCCTTTTACCTACATAAAGATTTGCTTTACTCTACATAAATAGAACACATTTACATAATGGCACCCTTTAATTTTTAGGGTTCCGTACCCAAAGGGTAAAACGGGACCCTATTACTAAGACTCCGCTGTCCGTCCGTCCGTCTGTCACCAGCTGAACCGTGATAGTTAGACAGTTGAAATTTTCACAGATGATGTATTTCTGTTGCCGCTATAACAACAAATAGGTACTAAAAAACAGAATAAAAAATATTGAAGTGGGGCTCCCATACAACAGACATGATTTTGTTGCCGTTTTTATAGATAATAGTACGGAACCCGTCGTGCGCGAGTCCGACTAGCACTTGACCGGTCTTTTTAAATAATGCTGGCTAACAATAAAACTTTAAATTCCATAAACGGAATCTGAACACTTTACAGCAAAAAAGAAAGCTCGGTGATATGGCTCAGCTATATTTGAATTCCAGAAGATAGCACAATATTCTGCTTGATATTTGATTCGCATTTTTATCTAATTTTAATTTAATTTATTTATTTTTAATTTCGATTCCTCCGTGCCTCGGAAAGCACGTTAAGCCATTGGTCCTGGCTGTCATTCGTGGATCTTTGACAGTCGTTACGCGTCGTCAGAAGCCCGAAAGTCTGACAACCAGTCTTACCAAGGGGTATCGTATTACCAGTTACTGGGTTGTGGAGGTCTGATAGGCAGTCGCTTCATGTAAAATACTGGTATTCAGCTGCATCCGGATAAACTGGAAGCCGACCCCAACATAGTTGGGAAAACGCTAGGCAGATTGATTATTATCTAATTTTAAGTAGGTATATGTTACTCTCACAATGCGACCATCCCGTTATCCACATAAAGAACGACAAAAACTTAAGTAATCATTACCAGTAACCAGTAATTGTATGAATATATACCGAGTATTTCCAATAATTGACAAGCGAAAAACTCAATGGAGTTCATTCATTTTGGCGCCAGATTTATAAGCTATCCAGTTGGAAGCGAGAACCTCCAGTAAAAACTGTTTTAAAAATCACAAAGTGCACAATCGTAAATCACGCATGATGCGCGAGCATGCGCGTCGGCCGCGCAGCGCGCGCGCATCAGAAACAATGTTACACAACACGGAAAAAGACGACCACCGCCGACGCTGCTCGGAAAAACCGATCATTATGCGCATTCGATTAAATAAAACGTCCGCGTTCGTATACGCTTAAGAATCGGAAATGAAATAAAACGTTCAATGATAAAACTGAAATTTGTATTTACTTAGGCCCCTGATTTTTTGCAAGTCGGCGCCGCGTCGCCGTATATGGGACGAATGTAGATTTACCAATTTAATCCGTGGTTCGAGGAATCAAGGTGGCGCTGCGGTCGCGGCCGGCCGACGTGAGCTGTCCAACTGTCCTACTGATGGACAGGTATAAGTAATTAGGTCCAGAAGCGTTACTTGTTTTTGCTACGTTGACCAACCGACCAACTTTAAATCGCAAATGTGAATAAAACTGCCTCGATTTCAACATTGTATACCTACTTATGGTTAACGCGAACGCTATTGGACAGATAAATTAATATTTAAATTGCAAATATCGGTCCTATATTAATTATACAGCAACAAATTATATGAGGACAGAACTTGTTGTAGATCGAGTGTCGTAAATCGCCGAACGTTTTTTATTCGTCGACTCGTAACGAAAATAATTACATATCATGCATTATTAAAACAAACACGTGCAAAAAGGTATGGTACAAGTGTAAGGGAAGAATTTAAAATCTGTCACCCGTTCGAAATGCAGAGCATTTCGTTGGAAAAAGTCGAAAACGAATAATCGGAATTCATTAAAGACGATTAAAGAATTCGGCACGGGTATCGGTCCGAACGATATACGACCTTATTGCCGACTAATTGGCGCAAATTGACACTAAAACGTGGGATGCAGGTAATTATAATACGACCGTGGTATAATGCGGCTCGGTTAACTCCCTATATAGATATGTTCCTGTTTGATTTTAAACCACTCGGCTCAAATAATTGTTTGTGTCTACTTAGAATTCAATAAAACAAATTTTCGAGTCATGCTTAATTATTTGTTAGTGTGAGAACATTCGTGTAGACAATACGGCCCATTAACTAACTTGGTCTACCCGACGTTGTTTCAGTTTTATTGTACTTCATACAAGGCATCTCCGCTCGAAAGAATAAAAGTAAAACATGAAATGTATAATAATATCTAAATTTAACTCATCATACGAATGCCGCCAGTCAGTAATGCCTAGACGTCCCTTTGGTAGACACAAAAACTTGAATTATTTGTATCATTACAGAATACAACATTACCAAAGTGGAGCATATGGTCAGATAATTGGTAAGCAATTAAAGTAGAGATAATGTAGTGTTTGCAGTATTCCAATTACATTTTTTGACTGTCAAACATTTAATTTTTAAAATGTACTCAAGCCAAACATATTCGGTCTGTAACACCGCTCTCTTCATCCCGTTACGAAATCTTTCGACAAGAGCCGAGTCCCCATTTCAAGACAAACAAACTTTGGCAAGCATACAATAATTCGTCGATAACAGTACACCCAATCCGATACATAACTCGGAATCATCGAAATCGATCAATCGAGCGTGGTATAAATCGCGACGCATCGATTCTATCGCGTCTCGGTCGATCGACAAATATAAATTTGTCACTGGCCAGTCGGAAAAAGCACGTCCTGGATGGGTAGAGTTTATAAATAAACAATAACATCACCCTATTTGGATGGGACACCGTAACATACATCAGCAGTTTATATTCGATCTCGAGTGATAACCATAGTAAGAGAAGGCTTTTATAGCATACGATTCGGTGATTTCGATTGGTCGCTGGACCGATTGCATAATATGGATAGTTCTGCTTTGAAAGCTAACTAAATACTTAGGAAGCAGAAAATGATTTCTAGAATACTAATTAGTCTTCAATAGGTCAAATTAGGCAAAATATAGCTGTACAATTTAATTGGAGGCCCAATGGCTGCTACAATTTTCAGTTAGGTAAGTACCCACATGAACAATTCCTTCAAATGGCAGTTTTCCAAAACTAATTGATTTATATTTAACTAGCGAGAGCGATCCGCTCCTGCTCGGTTTTTACGACTTGACAACACATTGACATTTCTTAGATAAATGTAACTTTAAAACTAACGTATTTTACACATAAACCTTCTGGAATAAATACTTTAAACGTAATTATTTAGCCACGAGCCCCTCTGTCACATACCACTTGTCTTGAAAAAAGGAAATAGTACCTACTTTTTACAAAATACTGGCACTCACAATTTCAATCTACCTATCTAATCTAATATTTTCTTAATTGAAAAGGACGTTTTATTGAATGGTCCATGCTCACGTGAACGTGGTATAGAGTAATGCATCAACTCGTTCTACATGCCTACAGCCCATTCAATGCAGTCGGTCAAAAAAGAGCCACGCTCCGTCAATATCAAGAATCCTTTATTCAAAATAAGAGTCTCCAAAAAGTCGGACAGTCTAAAAGTCCTTAAAACAGTATTAATTCATCGAGCGAACGATCACTTGACGAAGATATTGGCTGATTTATAATGATTATCATCATATTAAACGTGATTCATCCTAAATCATGCCTGGGAGTTTTTGTGACTGTCCGCCAGCTAGAACTATAAATTACCATTGTGGGGAATATGAGTTGATTTTTCTAGGTTTTTTCACATTCGATTTGCATTTATCACGCTTTAAGCCTCGTGCAAATGGCGCGACAGGCAGCGCAACGCTTGTCGCGCCCGCGATATCGCGCCTGTAGCCTTAGGATCCAACGTATGTAGAATTTGATAGCTAATAATTTAGGTAACATCAACCCCAAAATGAAAACCAAGAACTTCTTTTCTGCAGCCAATCAATATGAGGAATTTAGATTAATAAGTCATTTCTGACAAATTAACTGAACTTTACGGTAATCAGAAGGTACAAACAAAACTTAAAACAGCTGAACACAAAAATATAACATTAAATCACAAGTTATTACTTCGAATATGATGCCATAGATACAAGAAAACGATAGCTTTAAATACCCAAAAATAAAACCCCCATTATTTTAATAAACCATATCTCTGGGTGTCAATTAGGCTCACTCTATAGAGGGAGCCACTAATCCGTAGAGATAACTCGGATCCTCGAATTAATCACTCGATACAATCGTTTTAATTTATTCGATTCATTCGGATCAAATTTATCGAGATAAAGATTCGGGTGCACTCGTGGGAGCGAGGAAAAACATCGATTGAATAAAAAAACTTACTAATTATGGGGACACTTAATTAGTAATTATGAATCGATTATTTTATACCGATCTGAGATAAAGGTTCTTGAATAATGGGTACTTTATTCAGGCACCAAAATCATACTTATCTTTTTTGTCGAAACTGCAACATTGATCGATCGATCGATCTGATTCCGATTAAGATTCATAATGCATTGGAGAAAAATACAGTCTTTTTACTAGTTAGGGAAAACGAAAAGGTTTTAAAAGTCGAAAAAGTTGCTACAAAGACATAAATGGTCTCAATCTGCTTAGCCTTTTCCAAATTATGTTGGGGCCGGCTTCCAGTATAACCGGCTGCAGCTGCATGCTAGTGTTTTACATGGAGCGACAGCCTATCTGACCTCCACAAACCTAGATACTGGGTAACACGATACTCCTTGGTAAGACTGGTTGTCAGACTTTCGGGCTTCTGACGACCCGTAACGACTGTAAAAAATCCAAGAATGACAGCCGGGACCAACGACTTGCGTGCTTTCCGAGTCACGGAGGAGTCTTGGTTTGTAAAGTTAGTCACCCATCCACGGACCGACCCCGGCAAGGGTAGCTTAACATGATGGATCGCACTGTGGCTGTTATTACTTAGCCACAAGCTCCTCTTAAATGGTCTAACTAACGTAACTTCAATGAGCCCATATCACAAGTAATCAAATCGAAATTAAAACCATATTAAAGCTAAACTAATCATCTTTTACATGAGATACCCAATACAGTGCACGCACCCACGAATTAACGGTTCATATAGCTCATGAAACAAGTCACAAAAGCAGGTGGAAACCCCATAATTGCCCATTAAAGATGGCACTTAAAATCCAAAGGCCTATTCAGGTTAACACAATGAAATAGCAAGGATAGCACAATTAATTTAAAGACATACCTTACTCAAATGCAAATCGGTCGTCATACTATTTATGGTAAAAGATTACATTGTGCGGGTTGAACAGCTTATCTGGACATCACGCGAATGGATTCACTATTAAATTTATTGGAATAAAACAGATAAATGTTGCGTTCCGCGTTCCTATAAATCTGTGGGGCCAGACGGTTAGGTTTTAGCGGGACAGTCCTATTGTCCGTGTCCTGGAACGGCGGGATTATAGAGGTTTAATGGTCGAAGATGTTTAAGTGTTTTTATGATTTTGACTTGAAAGAACATGTCCTGTCGTCCGCGACTATGACACAAAAATGTTATACAGAGAAAAGATTGGTATTTTTGTTTGTAATTACTAAACTCAAACTACTGGACCGATTTTAAAGTATCGTTCACCAGTGTAATATTAAATTATCACTGAGTAACATATGCTATTTATAAAGATATCACCCGAGCAAAACTGCTGGCAGAAGCTAGAATTTAATATCTTTATTATTTTCTCACACAGATCTTCACTTTGATATGAATGTAAATATATATATGTCATATATAATTATATGTATAGATATGTCGTAACTCTCTTTGCAGGACTAGACAGCATACCGACGCTTGAGTATGGTTCAGGCTGCCAACTATGTTCAAGAGTGCAGTTCAAAAGCATTTTGTATTTTATTAATTACCATTCCCACATTATTGGCTTTAAATCAGTCACTATTTACAAATCTCTGTTCCGTGTGGTCTCGAAGTAGTTACCAGGCCACCCGCGGGAGAAATAGTAATAGCGATGAATTCCTCTGAGTTCTACAATGACGCTACACAAGAGTGGTGATTCTATTTCCCTTTACTATCTGACCTTTCATTGAAGTATTCAAAATCAAAATATTTTATTTCATATAAGCCTAGATGCACTTATGAAACGTCAGTAGCTAGGTGCATGGTTCCAATTGGTCGTTTCCTATGGAGAAGAGTCGGCAAGAAACTCCACGGTTACTCTTTTAAAAGATAATTGGCTTTTACAATATTTTCGAATTACAGTGTTAATAGTATGGGAGGACAGTGTAGGCCTTTCAAAAATTTTCAGGTAGGTACTTAAAAAAAAAAAAAGAAAATGTTCAAAAAAAAGTCTACAGTTCACTAAGCCTACAACTTTCTCACATTCACAAGGTAGAAAAGAATCTAAAAGATAAATAAGATACTAAAAATAAAAACCTATTTAAACCATGATATGATTGCCATTATAACTGTAACAAATCTGAATAATTAATATGTCCACAAAAGCCACTAATAAAGAGTTGAAATCACATCATAATGAATCATACACATATTATAAATTAAAGTTGTTTATTTTATCGTGTATGTCTGTATTTCCTCATTGTTCTTCTAAACCACGCAACAGATTTTGATGAGGTTTCGCACCATCGTTTGTAGAATTTATTCCGGAAGGTTTATGTGTGTAATACGTTAGTAAATAAATTACTTATAAATATAGATAATTATAACTAAGGAATCTCGATGTTTTGGCAAATCGTAAAACTTCACAACAATTTTTTCTTTTTTATGAATTAAGCTATAAAGTTCAGTAACTTGGATGGCTTGAATGTCGTAATGTAAACCAACCTATTAGTAATTTAGTTAAGTTTCTCTATAAGTGAACTGTAATTAATTGTTCTTTGAGAAATAAATGTCTTTAAACCGAAATCAAATTGTAGGTATAGAATGTCATTTTTTTTTGGAATCCGTTGATCCATATACAGAGTAGAGACAATAGTTACATGCGGTTAGGCAATGACATCAAATCTGGCTCACTGCCGAATTTTTCGAAGCCCACTTTTCTTAGTCCCAATTTAAATCCAAAATATTCTGGTCACGTTACATAAATCGAATGTGGACTGGAAGCCTCCTAGTTTATGTATGATAAATACCGTATCGCGATATCATCGGAATGCGCCGTGTACTGTTGTTGCTTTCGATTTATTGGAAGTGCTGCAGCTATCTGCTAAAGCGGTAATGGACAGCGTTTGAAATTATTTAAATGAAAAAATTCACAAGTTTTGAGACGCAAGTAAAAATTGGAAAGCTGTAATATCCTTTGAAAAGCCGTGTGCCCCGAAGGGATCGTGACTTTCATACAAACTGTCATCCCCTATTTAACCCCTTTAAGGGATGATTTTTCAAAAACCTTTTTCATTTCAGCGGTGCGTTGTCTGTCAACGAATAAATTACTTAACAAACTTCCATACAAATATTCCGTATTTACCCCCTTTAGGGGATAAATTTTCAAAAATCATTCCGTAGTGCTTACTTTCGTTATAATGTATGGAACTCTTGTGCAAAATTTCATGCTTCCAGAACAAGTTTCGGCTGTCCGCTGTCTGCTGGAATTAATGAATTTAAGATTTTTATTACGTAAATAATAATACGTAGATTGGTGAAGCTCTTCCATAAAGTTAAACGATTTTCATTTGTTTTAGAATTATTTTTTTGTGCCTGCCAGTGACTATTCCACTTACCCAAGTTATTTGAATCCTCTTTGGGCAACATTGCAACAAAGTTCTAACCTAAAAAAGAGGGCTCTTAGCATGAACCTTTTACAGTAAGGCCTACATCCTCTAAAAGCTTTAAGGCTCCCGTAAACAGGCGCGCTGTCGCGTCGTGTCTGTCTGCAAGTGCCTTTACAGGTTTCCCTACGTGCAATTCCTTGTTTAAAGTGTCATTCAAGAAGTAAAATATCATATTCACATAACTACACCTATTTTTTACAAAATGGGATAAGGATACATTAACTGAATGTTTTTGCTAAAAATAAACAGGGGGCCTAAACCGGACACATTAGCAATTCCTTTAAAAGCAGTTTATTTCCTGAATCCCAGCTGTCATTAGCAATTCCTCTAATTTGACATAAAAGCAATTCATAATTTGTGGACCCATTTTACGAATCTCCATAGAAAACTGTCAAACAGATGAATTATTTCGTGATATGAATTACACGTAGATCATAATTATGAATTGTCAGTTTGTGCTTTTTCATAATATTTTCATACTATGATTCTGCCTAAGTGACCGTTTAAGCCCCCAGATTCACGTAGATTTTGAACCGAGTCTGCAAGTAAGTAGATACGTGCATACGGTGTGGAATGCTGCGTACGCCTTCCGCGTGAGACAAGCCGACCACACACCGAATAAGGGAAATAAAGAACCAGAGATATCTGCAGACGAGGATATTATAGGGATTCTGGATGCGACTAAAAGACTTATAGCCGATACTTATTACTATGCGATTTTGTAAAAGTAATTTTGGTTTTCCACCTGTTACTTAGGGTATTAACACTATCACATCTGTGATCATAGGACGGGGGATAGGATATCCAACCGTTAAAAAAAGCGCCAAAATGCCCATCTGTCGAGTCATCACGAGGTGATGACTCGACATTCTACGGAAATCCTATATAATGCGAGATCAGCATAAACTGGAAATGTATAGCTTGATGTGTAGCCGTGTGTACAAGACTGGAGCAGTGAGAAGCTTCAACAATATTTTGTACCCTCCTTATCCACTGCCGCTTTTAAAACTAATTCATGAATCAGCAATTTTCGAACGTCAATATAGATAGCGCTTCCTAGAGTTTAATTTGATTGCGTTGGATTTAAAGATTCACACTTAAACAAGCCTGAAATAAATAATCACATCTAGATGCTGTACATCCATGCTATCTGTTTTTAACCCAGCAAACGCGATCACATACCTTTTATACTAGGAGATAAACTAGTCCCTTTCAATATTCAAATATTTATTCATTTTCTTCGATTTACATGAACAGCAAGTACTTGCGATCTGCTTAACAGGATTAGTTTACTTTATCCAGCTAAAATGAGAGCAGTCGCGTTTAGCTTGGGTGGGCCTTTTAGGTTCTCTACTTTATTGACTAGATCTATGCAACGATCTAGGTTTTTGGGTTCCGTAAGCGAAGGGTGCCTAGCGGAACCCTATTAGCCTCCGGTGGCCATCCGTTCGTCTAACAGCAGGCTGTTCGTCTCATGAACCGTAATAGGAGGACAGTTGATATTTTCACAGATTGTGTATTTCTATTACTACAAAATAATAAAAATAAAATAAAGTTATAATTAGTAGGCGTTCACATACAAGAAACGTGTCTTGTTCGGCGTTTTTTTTGCTAAATATTGTACGGTGATACGGAACCCGTTGCGTGCCACTCCGTTCGCACTTGGCCGGTTTTAGGTTACACACTTACGTGTCTGAATAATATTCTAATTTGTATTAATAAACTTGCAGTTCACCGTCCGTTTATGTACTACTTGTGAATAAAAAGGTTCGCGAATACACTTAGCTTTTTACATTTACATTAGCGAATTTACATTATAGCGAACCAACAAGATAATTATCCCCATTGTAATCATAACTTATCCTAACTAATATTATAAATGCGAAAGTGTGTTTGTTTTTTTATTTGTTACGCTTTCACGCTAAAACGGCTGAACGGATAGAGATGAAATTTGGCACATGAGTCGACCATGACCTGAAATAGGACATAGGATACTTTTTATTCTGATATTCCCACGGGATCGAGACTTACGCGGGTGAAACTGCGGGGCGCAGCTAGTATTATAAAAATGCGAAAGTGAGTTTGTTTGTTTGTTACTTACTTCACGCTAAAACGGCTGAACAGATTTGGATGACATTTGGCAGTTCTATAGGCAACAGACAAGCGGGTGAAACCGCGGGGTGCTGCTATGAATTATAAATGCGAAAGTAAGTTTGTTTGCTTGTTACGCTTTCACACTAAATAGGCAGAAATTTGGCACATGGGTAAACCATGACCTAGGTTAGGACATAGAGATTCTTTTTATACCGATATTCCCACAAGATTGAGACATATGCAGGTGAAACCGAGAGGCGCAGCTAGTATGAGATATTATGTGGGTACTTCGGATAGGAATGGGCCCTTAGTTGCGATATTTTGATTTACCTACCCAAAGAAACTGTAAGGCCCGTTTCCACATCAGGAAATTTATATTTGACTAGCTTCCGCCCGAGGCTTTGCCCGCGTGGTATGTCAATAAAAAGTAGCCTATGTCCTTCCCCGGGATGACATCTATCTCCTTGCCCCGTTCAGTGGTTTAGGCGTGAAAAGGTAAAATACAGATAGACAGACAGAGTTACTTTCGAATTTATAATAATTATTATAGTACGGATATTTGATTTTGAGCGGAGCGCCTGCCTTATTTATTTCGCAACTCGTCGGAAAACCATTCTGTCACATAACTATTCTGTCTGCTAAGAATTTTGCCATTTTAAGGCTCTTACATATTGGCGCAATTCGCCGCGCGACGCGAATTATAAAAAAACAATTTCTGAGAAAACTTCACAGCGAACAATGCGGCGGCGTCGCGTCGTGCGGCGAATCGCTCCAGTATGTAAGAGCCTTTATCTTACTTACCGGTTACTTATCGTTTAAGCCATGGACTAATTGTCTCATTGTTCATCTTACAATGTTTAAAATCGAACTAGCTTTAGCCCGCGGTTTTGCCCGGGTTGATGTCAGAAAATATCCCACGGAAACGAACTACCGAGATAAATAGCAGCCTATGGCCTAACCCAGGTCATGCTGTATCCATGTGCCCATCCAAATCCGTTCAGCCGTTTTAGCGTGAAAGCATCACAAACAAAAAAACTCACTTTCGCATTTAGTATATTAGTTAAGACTTCAGCCAGTTATGCCTATTCTTTACAGCCCTCACTAACAATCATTTACTTTCCACAGGTTTCCGCGAATCCTCATTCCTCTACGCCCTAACAGCGGCAGGGGTGGCCCACTCCGTGGCTCGCGCTTGCGCACAAGGCCGCTTGATTTCCTGCGGCTGTGACCCCCTGGGCTACCGAGCCTCCCACGACCCCCGCGGCAGGGCGAAGGTTAACAAATGGGAGTGGAGCGGCTGTTCACATAACCTGGCATATGGCATCGAGTTTTCGAAGAAGTTTCTCGATGTTAGGGAACAGGTGGATGATTTGCAGTCGAAGATCAATGTTCATAATAATAATGCGGGGAGATCGGTGAGTTTTTCAACGTATTGATAATATTTTTAGATTTAGATTGATTTATACGACGGCAATTATTATTTTTTAACATTTTAAATCTTCTACTCCTAAATGGAAGCGGACATAGTATACTTTTATCTACACCCATGCTATAAATCCTCTATAAAAGTTTCTGAAACCGTTAGCTTATTGCCAACATTAAAACATCCAGTGTCATAGTAACCATAATATCATCCAAACGGGTGTTATAATGTTGTACTGAATTTCATAATGCAACTCATATAAAAAAGAACACTGTCATTCACGAGCGTTTCACTAACAAAGCACCGTAATTTAAAAACAAAACACATTCGAATTCGAAAAATTCGAATTCACGTCGTACCGCGCCATTTTTGTTTGATATTGGTATTGCAAAGAAACTTTTATAGAAGATAGAGAGAGATCATGGGTGTAGATAAAATCTTGTATGCAACTGTAAATAATTAGGTATAACAGTTGCATAAATAACGAATAGTAGACTTTTTTTTAATAAAATGAACACTTCATAACCAAACATTAATGAATATACAATACACATGAACACGTACAAAAACGGATCCCTTCAATTATCTTTGATGTCATATTCAAGAGCAAGACGCGAGGATATAAAAGACACCGCAGCAACACGATGACACTTCAATTTACTTCGTTAGGCCACCCTATGTGCCAACCTTGATGTGAGGGTGAATTACAAATTAGATGTTAGACAGGACAAAGGATAATAATGATTTAAATGTCGTTCAAAGTTTTGATTGATCAAGAAACAGGGAGTCTACTCTGTAAGTCCGTCAACGAACATTCGGGTCCATCCGAATGTAGTCGATCCGTCAAAAAACGCGTCAAATTTAATTTTTCGGACGAGCAAAGACATTTCGGGAGTAGGGGCACCTGTCAAATAGTGTTGTCATTCATTTATAGTTTGAACCCCGAACTATTCGTATGTCCATAAGTGATAAGGAGTTGGAATCAATCGCCCGTTACTTCGGCCGTAATTACGGATTCGTGCACAAAGAGTGGACCCCCTGTTCCTGTAAAATATTGTCAGTGTTGTCACCCGCCTAATACCTAATATGTTGAAAAGATTAAGATATATGTATTAAAATCTATAGGTTTATTTATAAACGTTGTGACGTCAAAAATTTATGGTTAAACAGTCGCTAATCATTACTTAACTTTAAGCAATGTTTATAAATAGATAAACCCCCTAACTGCAAAGTCAGTAAAATTCTAGTTTCCTACTAAATCAAGCTTCTTGTCTGCTATTTATCCAAATGGTGGCTTAGAAGAAGAACTGGAGCTCGTGGCTAATTAATAACAGCCGCACGGGTCGATCCATCAGGTTAAGCTACGCTTGCCGGGGTTGGTCCGTGGATGGGTGACCATCTTTACATATCGAGACTCCTCCGTGTCTCGAAAAACACGTTAAGCCGTTGGTCCCAGCTGTCATTCGTAGATCTTTGACAGACGTTACGGGTCGACAGAAGCCCGAAAGTCTGACAACCAGTTTTACCAAGGGGTATCGTATTACCCATAGGTACTGGGTTGTGGAGGTCAGATAGGCAGTCGCTCCATGTAAAATACTGGTATTCAGCTGCATCCGGTTAGACTGGAAGCCGACCCCAAGATAGTTGGGAAAAGGCTAGGTAGATTGGTGGCTTAGAAGAAATCTAGGAAATATTATACTTGTAAAAATGTTTTTCTCTTTACGAACGTATAAAAAGGCATTGCTTTGGACTGGTCCGAAAGCATTTCAATTTTGGCTTCGCTGCAAAAAACTTTCGTAAGCACCATAAGCATGGACTTATCATAAATCCCTGGGCACATAAAAATATGTAATTCCAAGCCTCTTACAAAATGTTTTCATCATAAAAAGGCACAAAATCTCTCGAAATGACTCAATTATTGAAATAAAGCTGCCGTGATCATGCCTCCAACAATGTGACGTGTAATTTACCGACGTGACAACCTAAAATTAGCCTCCGAAGCAACCTTCAATTTTCGATTCGATTTGAATAGAAATACCGATGAAGTCATTACTCGAATAATCGATTATTTCAACTTACCGATTCCTTTGTGGTAGTCTATTAAGACAAGTTAGCTTAATTCAATCTTGGTCATGCCCTAGATACAATACCAAGACTTAATAATCGATAACATAATTCGTTTTTTAGCTTAAACTATCGATATTTAAACTTGACAATAAATCGACAAAAATTTCTTTAATTTAGCGAAATTATGTAGGTGTACAATTTATGAAGAAAATACGTCAAAATAACACCCAATTTATTCATGTCAAATTGGACTCTGAATGGGTGAGGCTTTAATAATTTAATGACCCACGTGTGTGGTCCCTTCGTTTATGGAAACACTTCAAGTGTCTACGTTTTTATTGGTTGAATAAGACTATTGTGTGCTGCGGTGCGTTTAGTCGATTGCAATTCATCAATGGGAGAGCTGGAATAGTAATAAAGTAATAACAACAACTACTTATAGGTCAGCACTGGTGTAGCTGGATTTTTGCTTAAATAAATTAGAGAAGATAAAAAATAGGCCTTTTTAAATATTTAAATATAAAATAATAAGGATTTTTAAAATAAGTTTTGCTTTCATTATTCTAAAGTCAATGGTTTCAAGATGCAACGTTTAAAAAGTAACCATTATTGTCACATCTTAACCACAAAGGTACTTATTAAGTAGGACAAGTCATAACTTTCTGTGTTCAAAGACATCAGAAAAAAATAGTCGATATAAAAAACTGACTAATCGACTATGCCCACGGCCCATCCCTTCATACTCTGAATAGTAACCGCTCACAATCAAAATCGAAAATATCGTAGGTGTCCAAATTAGTGAGCCCAGGCGTCAAACCAACACCAGATTATTTCTTCAAAATTGAAGAGCGGTAAATGGGCGTGGCTTTAGTAAATCGACTATGTGGGTGGTCTCCTGTTATGGCGATACATGCCTATAAAATATGGTATTATATTGCATTGGCCGATCGTTTTGTATGATCACACCCCGTTTTATGTGCTATAAACTTTGTCATATACGGTATTATGTTCTCGATCGATTATGTTTATATGCACATGTTCTCGTGTGATGTTATTTTCTGTATTTAATTTAATAGTCAACATATGGTCGGTTGGTAAAGGAAAATAAAAGACGTATTGATGCTGTCGCAATTAATCAATGCTGCGGTATGTTTCTGACTTGTAAAACATATTGTTTCACAATATACAACCATTTAATCCTATATATTTCTTAGAAAATAAAAAGGACCTTGAGTTTTTAATCTCTGCCATGCATTCATGATTCACCACCATGACCTAGGTACCTACTACATTTACGTTTGAAGTTTTCCGATAACACTCGATATTGTAAAAATACCTAGGATATTGCAAAAATACCTTTGAAATCGCAGTCTGATGCTATAAATAATTGTTTTTGATAATACAATGACCATATCCGCCTTAAAAACAAATAACACACCATTCTTACCAAGGGGTATCTATCGTATTACCCAGTTGCTGGGTTGTGGAGTTCAGATAGGCAGTCGCTCCATGTAAAGTACTGGTATTCAGCTGCATCCGGTTAGACTGGAAGCCGACCCCAACATAGTTGGAAAAAGGCTAGGCAGATTGCAGATTGATCCCCTAACTCGAATTAAGAAAAGTGTGTATATCCGAACATACATACTATATTTTACATTCCTCAATCTCAAATTTCCTCGCTCCAATTTTTTACCCATCCGCAAATACGAAGCCACAGTCGTATCTAGCATTCCAATACATCGTATCTCTTTATAGAGTAGCATTATAATTTCCTCACTGACACCTAAACATGCCGTAAGCCCTGATTTGTGGCCACCAGCTAATACTACAAGCATTCTGACACGAATGCCCGACAGTTGAACCAAAATACCGGGACCTACCGTGCAGGATTACTACAAATAATTTAATAGGCCCCTTCCATCTAATAATAAACATGTCAAACCAAAGTTAAATACTGCCCAACAAAGTCACATTTGCAGATATGACATTCTTAAATTTCACGAAATTGTACCTTATGTTTTAGAGTACAAGATTGGTGATAGATTTTTTTGTGAGGCCCAAATTAAGTTGGTTTCTAATATTATATTAATGTCCGTAACCAAATCTGACATGAGACCGGCATACCGCGTCCCGTGCTTGCTTATTAAGGGGATTTACGATTTAATACAATTTACGTTCATACATTCGTTTTTTTAATACAAACACGACGCTTAAGTACAAGTTATTTAATTTGTAATATGTTTATAGTTGTTAATTATAGTGTGAGACGGCCATTTAATTTATTTCGGACCCACCGGAGTCTAGTGACATTTATAGCGAGATAATAAGGCAGTATCTACACTGTTCTTAATTTATGCCCGCGGACAAAGAGGCAGAGTGTTGTTAATCAGATGTGATCTTTTATTGACAATGAAACATAAAAAGTCTGTAGCCTATTATGGAAGTTGTCACTGGCATATAAATATTGAGCGTGTTCAGCAAAAACATAGAGAATTAATTTAATAATTAAAGCAAAAAGAATGCAACGCTTTGCATTAACCCACATTGCAGGACTAGTGCTTTAATGGAAAAGCGGGTTTACATTCTCAAATTGAACAAATAAACAAAATGTTTCAACGCATTCGCCGAGCGGAGTCCATAATGATAGCAGCAAATACAAGTAATAAGCTTTTCCGCCATTAAATAATTTGTAAAAATGTTAAAAAAGTCAGTCTATCGTGCTGTTTCTGAATATTAAGTCATTTGCCTCAGTATAAAACAGGCAAATCGGTAAGGTCACCATAAACATAATAACTCTAGGACTCATAAGCGCCCGAGTTTTGCGTTGGGGCAACCATGGTTGCAATGGTTACAAATTTTGAAGAAATCTTAGATAACAACTGAAGCCTGAGCGCCAGAGTGGTGACAGTAACCTCGTCGTCATCAACCAATATAGATAGTGCTATCCACGAAGACGCGCTTCACTCCGCTCCGCTCCGCCGTACTAAAGTACTTACAACTACGGGTGCGTCTTCGTGAAAGGCAATATCTATACAATGTTGAAGTAATCTTTCAGTAGGTAAAGGTAACAGATGCAGCTGAGGTTAAGAATTGAACGCACCAGCTTCTGTCATATTACCTTAGAGCAACCTATGGATACAAAACATGCTTTGAGACCACGACCCATCATTAAACCTACTTAGTTTCGTATGAACCTAGACAAGAAGCAACCAACATTATGTAGTAATTAAAAATGATTTACACTTAAACACATAGTTTTATGACATTAATGTCCAAGCGATCGGATGATCTTTAAGTATAACGACTATTACAATGTTGCCATTACTAAAATCTACTACAACATGTCGTAAAAATATTAAATGCTGTAGAATTAATTTTTATAGACGCAATATCTTTCCGTCTCATTAATTTCTCATTGTTTACTACTAGTTTTAATGCAATTTCATGGTCATTAATTTTATATTTAGTACTTATTTAAATATAGCAGTGGTCTTGTGTCAGCTAAAATGTTTAGGTTCATAAATCCACACTTCCATACTAATAATATACAGTATGTTTATTAACAAAGGGCGTTCCCGTTAACCTGCAATAGTATAATGTCTATAGATGCTAAAAAAAATATTTCCATTAAAAAAAAATGTTTTTTTTTGTTTTTGTATAGTAAATATTAAATTGTTACGGAAAATTAACTCTCTGTACACGCCCACTTGTCACACTTGTTTTTCTACGTTGAAATACAAGTGTGCGTGTACAGAGTGTTTCTTTTACGTTTAAATTTAATCGTTTTGTGAACATTACACTACTCAAATTTTAAAAAAAATTTTTTTTTTGGAGTGTTTATATTTTTTTTAGCATGTATACACGCTATACTATTGCAGGTTAACGGGAACGCCCTTTGTTAGTTAACATACTGTATATGCGAAAGTGAGTTTGTTTGTTATGCTTTCACGCTAAAACGGCTGAACGGATTTGAAGGCACATGGGTAGACCATGATCTGGGTTAGGACTTAAAGGATACTTTTTATCCCGATATTCCCACGGGATCGAGACTTATGCGAGTGAAACCGCGATACACAGCTAATAATACTATAAAATAAAATAAACAGGATTTATAGGTACCGAGTATAAGTCTTATCCTGCGAATAAGTTTTGAATTTTTGGCAGTATTTGTGTGGAAAAACTGTCAAAAATTCAAAATTTATTTAGACGACAATTTTATTCCACGGTTAAAACATATCTGTCTTTGATAAAATCAGCCCTTAGTGAGTTAAAAAGTTGTTGTCTCGGACAATTTCTCGCTCGTATCATCATCGTGAAAACTAGGCAGTATTTTCATCTCGTTGAAGTGATTAACAAGGCTTCAGACGATGTTTTTACATATCTCTCTGGCACTGTGGACTATTATCACCAATCAAATGAGGAAAGTGATACGAGTACAGGAAAATCTTCCTTAACAAGCAAGCGTGTAGACGAGACGGTACGTTATTTGCATGTCGGATTAATTTTCTTTTGTCGAATAATAGTATTTTTTCGTTCAACCTGTATTAGCCCACTGCTGGGCATAGGTCTCCCCCACAGCTTTCTACTCTTCCCTATGTGTTGCCTTCTCCGGCCGATCTCCTATAAACGCCTCTAACGGCCGCACCCAATAACCTATTGTCAGTAAAAGACAGATCGCTATTGATGGTAGACAGTATGATTCTGTCTGTCATTGTGTCACATTCCATAAGATTTCTAGTCTCTGACAGATTATTGGTACGTTAAAACCATAGATAGATGAGTTTTTCTATCTCCAGTATGCCAAAACTGGTGATGGATGGGTTATTGTGTTCGACCGCAAATCATCACGCCAGTGTATCCTAGGTCGCCTCCCTCGGCGACCGCGTGATGACTCTGGCCCATCCATCCTGATGCATCCTACATACATGGCCTTTCGAATAGTACCTAGGTATTACAATATTATTTTGTTTTACCCGACTACGGCGAAGAAAAAAGGAGGGTTATGATTTTGACCGGTATGTATGTATGTATGTTCATCTGTTCCCTCCTATCTTCTAAACGACTCATCACAATTTGAAAAATGAAGTATCGTTGGAAGCGTCTTGATCGTCCGCTTGTTATAGGCTAATTATTATTATTATTTTTTTATACCTTTTAAGTCGTAGTTGGGTTTTAGTTTTATTATTATTTTAATTTTTTATTACATTTTTTTTTTTTTAAATTGAAAAATATAGTTGTTATAACAATGAGTTGTTATACCCCAGCATGCAAAAAATAAAGCAATAATTCTTCGCACTAATCTCGACCTCGTCACTACTTCCATCCACAGACACCAGGGGGCTACCACCACTGCTTCCAGCAGTATTATTTTACTATTACTTCAGTGTAGGAAAGAGATAAAGCTCTACAGCAGGCGTAGCATGAGCACCGTTTTGTCGACGGAAGAGTAGACAAAAATGACGTTTCCTGTAGACAGTAGACAGAACGAGACGGCAGCAAAAAAGAAAGAGTCAACTGCACTTTTTACGAAATTCACACTTTTATATAATTCGACTCAGAATTCTTTGTTTTATCATAGAATTTATCGGTTGTCAGTGTGATTTTGACAGTAAGGATAGAAAACTTTCTTCCGAAATAGTCTACCCACATAAAGACTAGACAAAGATCGTTAGAAATGAAAGACAAAATGACAGATTGTAGAAAGATTTCTACGGTGCGATGTCAAAAATGAAGAAACGAACTGTCACTTTGTATGGAAAAAGCTATGTCTATTCTTCGTAGAGGTAAAAAGCACCATGCTACAGCTGCAGGACGTATAGCTCCATCTCTGTACCCCACGAAGTAAGATTAAATTAATACTGCTGTAAGCAGTGCTGGTAGGCCCCCTGAAGCAAACAATCCAAAGAAAAACCCATCAATTGCAACCATCACTGCTCACCCACTTTTTGTCCATATACATCAAATATTTAATATTACATATTACGCATCAAGCCGTGAAGGTAAATTGACCCATTAAGGTGAGAGCGAACCCGGTGGTCCGGACCACACTTGACCATTGTTCCGGAGGGATCCGACATTTTGTTTTGTGGCCACATAATTAACAGCCTCCCAGAGAGATCTGTTAGACACGCTCGCTTATAATAACCCCCGCGATGATATTTTTATTAATGTCAAAATAAAGTCAGATGTGCTCACACCGTTTTGTAACAGGTGTTTTGGCCAGCTGCAGTGGTTTATGGAACCAGATGCAATATGTAAACGAAAAGTTCATTTTTCAAAAGTGTTTGCTCCATAAATGTCTTTCTAGCTACTTATGAATCGAAATGAAGGCAAAGTAAATCACTAGTAACAAGGTGCCTACCTGTATTGTCTATAGCAAAATTATCATAATTTATACATAACTATTAATCTCTGCAAGCTTTGTATCGTTTACAGATAATCCATAGAAGGTAGTCGGTTCTGGTAATTTAGATTAAGTGCTATTTCTAAGACCGATCTAGCACTATTCTCAGTGAATTGATTAATATCTATAAAACCGTATACCTAGCATAATAAATGCCGAAAAGAATTGTCAACTATTATAAATTAACATGATCAAAGTAGGTCAATCTGTTTAACATAAGCCTATTGTTGACAGAACTATCACATATTTTGACGTACACCGACGCTATGTTACCGAACGTAATATTCGCTCACCCTCCAATAGATACATCATGGTGTAATAGGCGGTAACCAAGGCCCCTCAGCGGAATCTATAAAAGATCTCGCTTCGACCCACACAAGAAATTAGGTACCACATTAGAGCCGAGGTGATAATTATGTTATAAAAAATCTATACGATGAGTTAATATTTCGTTGTTTCGATGAGTCCAATATCGATTTAAATATGTATGGTTTTATTTCAAATTTTTGAGTTTTTGTTACGTAATATGAATAAGAATCGATGCGAGTTCCTTAATTATTGTTTGAATTACTTTTTTGTTTCTTAATGAGCGTCTGATTGATTCATGCATATAATTACATATCTGAAATTCAGAGCAATAGTATGTAAGTAGGAGGAGCTCGTGGCTAAGTAATAACAGCCACACGGGTCGATCCATCAGGTTAAGCTACGCCTGCCGATGTTGGTCCGTGGATGACCAACTTTACATATCGAGACTCCTCCGTGCCTCGGAAAGCACGTTAAGCCGTTGGTCCCGGCTGTCATTTCGTGTTGACAGTTGTTACGGGTCGTCAGAAGCCCGAAAGTCTGACAACCAGTCTTGCCAAGGGGTATCGTATTACCCAGTTACTGGGTTGTGGTAGTCAGATAGGCAGTCGCTCCATGTAAAATACTGCTATTCAGCATCCGGTTAGACTGGAAGCCGACCCCAACATAGTTGGGAAAAGGCTAGACAGATGATGAGTATGTAAGTAGGTAGGTACTACGTAGCAGCAGCGACGGTATGTTCGGCTCTGCTGTTTTTATTATTAAGTTTTATGTAACGCAATGCCAATAAAAGGCTTATTTGAGAGCCAAATACCTACGTTGTATAATTCTGCAGCTGTAGGTTATTAGCCCCTCTTAGGCGGAACCGCTGACCACGGTTACTAAGATTTCCGATGTTCTAAATGAGATTTTGAAGTCAATTCCATACTTGATACTTATCTCTTAAGCTTCTTTTTTACGTTAAGACCTGGGGGCCTACCACCACCGCTTACAGCAGTATCATTTTAATATTACTTCAGTGTAGGAAAGAGATGAAGCTCTACAGGACGTATAGCTCCATCTCTTTCCCTCACAAAGTAAGATTAAAATATTACTGCTGTAGTAACATGGGTCAAAATGACCTATCACCGAATTGGACGCAAAATTAATGCGTTTGCTCCAGACTAGTGAATAACCAAATAAATACAGTCTCGGTTTGGAACAAGTTTAGGTACCTACTTAGGTCATTCCGTAACAAAATTCCAATTTCTGTTAGGGTTGTCAACTTAATAGAAAATACCTTTGAGTTTCGTTGCCGATGCTATATATATTTTGAAAACCTTTACCTACGTTATGATGTCGTTATAAGTAGTTAATCGAAGAACTAGTATTTTACAAAGGCTCTGCAGCGAAATTTTAGATTTAATTATTGCTGTTCCACCAAAGCTTTTCCCAACCCCTTGGATTCTATTACTTGCAGTCTCAGACTAAATAAAAAACCAAGACAGAGCGCTGTTAACTGTGACGTGAGGCCGGTTTCGTAAATATAAGATAGTTAATTGATTCAGGCGTGACTTTGCGGAAATCCATTATAAAATACAATAGACGCTGATATATTTAGTAACCGTTCCTCAAAAGATTACAGGTCCTACAAGTTTCTTAGTTAGTGGAACCACGAAAACATTGATTTGCCATGTCTATACATCAGTATGGCTGTGGCTGGTAAAGAGCTGGGCACAATAGTGAATCAGATTTTGTTGGCCCAAAACTTCGCCACTCCTACGGCATCGTCTGAGGCAGTGCAGAAGTTGATGGCTGCATTTTTAAAGGGCTGAAGATTGACCAGGGGCCTAAACCGGCCACATTGGCAATTCCATTATAAGTAGTTTATTTCCTGAATCCCAGCTATCATTAGCAATTCCTCTAATTTGGCATAAAAGCAATTCATAATTTGTGGACCATTTTACGAATCTCCATAGAAAACTGTCAAACATATGAATTATTTCGTAATATGAATTGCACAATTGAAAGGAAATAATTGCTAATCAGCACAAATAGCTCGTCATCTTCTCTTCCTCGACAACCCTATCAAAGTTAGAAGCTGCGCCTTCTCCGTGTGCGGTTTAACTAATGGTTAATTTGCCCGTCAGATTAACCACGGTCATCTTAAACCTATTAGCGTGAGTCTGTTAATCGGCAGCGAGATTATGTTGTGATTCACATTTCACAACGTTAACGAAATGCCAGGCTATTTGTTTTTCTATGCGCTTCTTTACTTGTAGGGTAGATTGGGCTAAATGGTCCAAGATCTATTCTTGTAATTACGGGTGAAGGGGGGACGGGGTTAAAAACAAATGACGCGCACGCGCACCTGATCACACCAGGTACTGCGTTGTCAATGATGATTCTGCAGACTTATCTATTAGGTAAATATTTCATGATTTACTTGTCAACAAAGGAAAAGTCGTCACATAGTACTTGGATTTAAAGTTTATTTTATAATGTAAAGAGAACAACATGTTTCGTCAAATCAAAATGCTGGGGCTACATTTTCGCGTTCGCGCTCGACGTCTCGCTGACCAACAGAGACGGCGCGAAGTATACTTCGTGATAACGCGACAATGTAGCCCCCGCAAAATAATGGGTGACACTTGGTGATCTAAAAGAAATGTTTTTTTCAAAGATGTTGAGACTAATTTGACAGTGAATGTTTATAATACCTTTGCTTCTCTTAAATTTGCTGTTCAAAAGTTTTTTAAATTTACTTCTAAACATGCCTTATTTTGGCATCTTTAGTATTTCATCTGAGACGTAATTATTACGTGAGGAAATTATATATTTATTCAATTAAGCAAATTGGCCATGGGCCCGAGTGCTCACTTATTATTATCAAGACATCGCCAAGCGGTTGGTCGACTCTTCACGTGACCAGAGGGCTGGCCTATTCTTCGGCCAAAGAACCAGCATTGCAATACAACGTAGCAATGCTGCCAGCCTTTTGGGCACTTTCCCTGCTGACAGCGATGCGGACGAATTTTTAGATGCACTTTAATAATTATTTCCTCCCCCTTTTTACATACTTGTACATATTATTAGTATTGTAGTGTTCGATGTCAAATAATGTATATTATAGAATAAATACAAATCATTAAGCAAAACATGTACTCCTAAAACGGAACTACTTAACACATTTTCACACAGTATTTTTTTCTCAATTCGCTGTTTTTTTTTTTCGAAATGATACCTATGCATTACGCATATTCCCAGTTATCAAAACAAACGTCAATGAGCCATTTCTCAGCAGAGCACAAGTAGCACATAAATAAACTATAATATTTTAACAGCACTTTAATGATAACATGTTTAGTCTGCACTTAAGGGCCTGCAAGTCAAGTCATTAAGTAAATAAATCAACTAAAGCGCTTAAAGGTAATTTAGATTGATGGTAGGTACCCGATGATTGAGTCCTTCGAGGCTCCTGGTGTTTAATTAAGCACGGTGGAGTTCTCAGATGTGCTGTTTATTTTTAGCACTTAAATTAAATGATTTATAGAGTTATTAATGAACGTAGGTGGGTAAAATACCATAATTAAAGGCATTCTCATGATTCTATAGGGATTAAACGGAGTTATAATGACATCGAACGTGTTTTTGGTGTTGGAACCAGTAGCGGTTGATACTCTCTGCACACTTAGTATGACCACAATAGAAAGGGGTTTCGTCGACGGAAGAATAGACAACATGACAGATAAACAATCACAATCTGTCATTTTGTCTATTCTTCCGTCGACAAAACCCGATAGAAAACCCGTTTCTATAGTTGTCATGCTACGCGTGCTGCGGTGAAATGTGGCCCACCTACTTAAAACTACATGATTGGGTACTGCTGGTCTAAAATGGCTACTTTGGCAGAATCTTAATAGGAAAATAATTATTATGAGTCATCGTAAAATGTCACAAACTGACAATTCATATCTGCATACTCATAACTGCGTGCTGATTCACTTTATGCATTAATTCATCTATTGGACAGTTTGCTATGGAGATTCGTAAAATGGTCCTCAAATTATTAATTCCTTTCGTGTCAAATTAGACGAATTGCTAATGACAGCTGAGAGGTCAGGAAATTAATTACTTTTAGAGGAATTGCTAATGTGACTGTTTTAGGCCCCCTGTTCAACACCTATTAAATCTTATCATTAAAATCAAATCTCACCCTTCACAATCTGAAAATCTGCATTTAGCCCCAATATAGTAAATTCTTGCAAGATAATATCTGTATTAGTCTGCGAAGAACAGGTTCCGAAGAATCAAACATAAAGATCCCCCATCACGTATCAAATCGTGATCAAGTGCTATAAAAGTGAATTGAGTCGAGTTGCATATAGCGCCACAATTAGGAACTTATTGGTAGTGGCGGAGGCCTGAGAAGCCCGGGGCTCCGTATTAGCCGGCCGTATTTCACGAGTCCGCCGCCCCGTCGAGGTGAGAAAATAATAAGCGGTTCGGAACCATTTTTAATATTCCGGCTTCATTACAACGTATTACAAACGTCTTGGGTGGCGAATTCTATCGCGAACGCTCTTAATACTACGCTATTAAGGTCCGGGGTTCAAAGGGGCGTGGAAGATGCCGATTTATTTGAATTTTTGCTCCGACTCAATTTGGGAAATTGTTCGGCCGGCGGCTCTGGCAAAATTAAGACGTCAGTTTGATTGCAGCAAGGCGTTTAATTATGTAAATGTGAAGCTAGCGGTGGGTGGCACAATCAGTATGGAGTGTCGATGCGGTCACGTATAGAGACAACAGATTTACGATTCGACGCGATGTGAGAGCGTGTTCGTATCATAATATTATTGTTTGCGTTTTTTTTTGCGTTCGGTTGCGAATAGTCTGTTGTTCTGCTGATTGTGTGAGCAATTTGGTTCGTGATATGTGGATTGAGATCGATTTCTTGGTTGAGATTCTTTCCCCTTTTTGTTTGGACAGGTTGTAATATCTAAGAAGGTATGATAATTATGCTGGTTGCATTTTTTGGTGGGTAGGAGAGTTACACGAGTATTGTGAGGCTAATTATTATAGTTCCTATGCATGTGATTTCTGCAACAGTGTCCTTAACTCAGTAGATACCGTTTAAATGTCATCTTGCTTATCACGATGACATTTAAACGGTTAATAATAATGTAGCTTATTAAGAAGATTAATTAATTACTTACCTGAGGAGCTCGTGGCTACGTAATAACAGCCGCACGGGTCGATCCATCAGGTTAAGCTACGCTTGCCGGGGTTGGTCCGTGGATGGGTGACCATCTTTACATACCGAGACTAATCCGTGCCTCGGAAACCATGTTAAGCCGTTGGTCCCGGCTGTCATTTGTGGATCTTTGACATTCATTACGGGTCGTCAGAAGCCCGAAAGTCTGACAACAAGTCTTACCCAGGGGTATCGTATTACCAGTTACTGGGTTGTGGAGGTCAGATAGACAGTCGTTCCATGTAAAATACTGGTATTCAGCTGCATCCGGTTAGTCTGCAAGCCGACCCCAACATAGTTGAGAAAAGGCTAGGCAGATGATGAATTAATTACTTACCTACGACTTCAATTTATTTATATTCTCTCTTGGTGTTTTGTTTCCAGATTCTGTCGTCCCACATGGAGGTGCGATGCAAATGCCATGGATTATCAGGTAGCTGCCAACTCAAGACATGCTGGAGAGCAACGCCAGACTTCAGGGCAGTCGCGTCTACCATCAAACGACAGTATAGAAAGGTAATTACAATCATCCAGTAAAATAAGAACCTAAGGAGTATAATAGTCAATAGGGGCACTAAGTATACAGTATGCAAGGGTAAACACCGTTGTCACTCAAACCATGGGTAGTTGACTTAAATATAAAAATAAATGACTCAGTAACAACAACAAAAAAAAACATATTTTCATTAAAAGATTTTAAAAAGTAAATATCCGTCACTGTCCCGATACTCATGGATACGCGTTTGAGAGAGCTGCGAAACAGCTGACGGCCGGTCATGTATCGTCTCGCGCGCCCCGCCCGCCCCCGCCAACCGCCGAACGCCGTGTTGAGACGCAAGTTCGTTGCCCTTACGTGTAGGGTGAAATATTCTTGTGGAAATTTTTTGATTTTCTTTAAAAAAAAAGTTGTATTCTGGTTTCAAGGATAACGGTGTTTACACTAACACCCTGTATGAGGACTTCTGAATCAGAATAGTCGTTGACACCAATAGGCTGTCCTACTGCAGAGTGGAGGTATCTTTATGTGCAGATACAGGACGATCATGGATTCCACCTGACCACTCTTTCTTGCCTACATCAAAATTTTATAAAGAAAAAAACTAGATTGCTAAAACATTTTATATATAGAAATCTGTAACATTTCTGAACATGAACATTCCAAATCCAATTCTACAGGCACTTTTGGTCGCTCAAGAGGAATTGAACAATAATCCTTCTGTACTAAGAGGTCGACCCAGAGGCAGGAGGCGAGGGAAAGCACGACCAGCGCCTAAGACCAGCCTGCTATTCTTCGAAAGGTAAATTCATAAAAAAGATTTAAGTATTCCAACAAAAGGCCTTAAAATAACTACGGACATGTATACGTAGCTTTATTAGCAGCAGACAAGAGTTTTTGAAGACTGTTTAAGCAGAGTACAGACCTTCACTTAACTTTAAGCGAATAAAGAATGAGAAAGGATAAAATCAGAGTAATTTCGGAAAACGTGAAAACTGTGGTTGGCCGGAAAATTAAGAAGACAACTGACCACCAACGTAGCCTAGATGCAAAAGGCAGAAAATGTTAAGCTAAGTACATACCTAGCTGTGTACGAGTATGTCCATTGAAAATATGAGTTACGAAAATTCCAGTAGACTTTAAACTGTTTTAGCCAATGAATTCCAATAACTTTGGAAAACATTTAACTTTCTCATTTCTCTTTTATTTATCTATTACTATTGGCTACTTTGTCTGAGTTCGTGGCTAAGTAATAACAGCCGCACGGGTCGATCCATCAGGTTAAGCTACGCTTGCCGGGGTTGGTTCGTGGATGGGTGACCATCTTTACATACCGAGACTCCTCCGTGCCTCGGAAAGCACGTTAAGCCGTTGGTCCTGGCTGTCATTTGTAGATCTTTGACAGTTGTTACGGGTCGTCATAAGCCCGAAAGTCTGACAACCAGTCTTACCAAGGGGTATCGTGTTACCCAGTTACTGGGTTGTGGAGGTCAGATAGGCAGTCGCTCCATGTAAAATACTGGTATTAAGCTGCATCCGGTTAGACTGGAGCCGACCCCAACATTGTTGGGAAAAGTAGGTAGGTACGTTATTTCTGCAAAGAAAAAAAAAAAAAAATCGTTTAACTGTGAATTCTGTCTTCTAGATCGCCAAGTTTCTGCGAGGTGGACCCTCGCACCGACTCCGCAGGTACATCAGGCCGTGTCTGCCGCATCGGTCGAACCTCCAGGACCGGCTCCTGCGACTTGCTCTGCTGCGGACGAGGACATGCCCTCATCAGGAAGTCCAGCATAAAGCCATGCAACTGCACCTTCCATTGGTGCTGCCGAGTCGACTGCGAGAGGTGTCGTGATGACAAGTGGGTTGCCATTTGTAAGTAGTACCCGTATTCAAGAACGTTCTTATTCTAAGGTCCGTATTACAGAAGGAAACTCAAGTATTGATCTCTGTTTAAAACTAGTTTTAAGTCCGCTTTTAATTTAAGAACGTTGCTCAAGCATAGTTTCATTGATCTTAGTTCAACTGAGTTTGGCTTTATTTTACATCGCTACTCAGTTACTCAATCGAACCCAAGCAGTGATTAAATCTGTAATCACCCAAGTGTGGTCGAGACCGCGCTTGAGCATAGATTGTCATGTCAAATTGTCAATATTTCTTCTGTTCCAATAGTACAATGTCGAGTTCTGTTGATATTTTTTTAAATTAGGTTCCTACTATCAAAATCATAATCAATATATTTGAAGAGGTAGATAATTATAATAACTTATTTAACAATAATTCTATTATAAGGTTGAACTTTTTCCAAAGTACTAAATTTTTTCTTCCGTCCTTGTATTTTAAAAGTCTTTAATATGAATAAAATCAGCTAAACAAATAATTAAAATAGACAAACAACAAACGAATGTTTTTCACACTGATGTTTTGTCATAGGTATCTACTGACATTTTAAATAGCATAAATTACTTATTTAAGGCCACAAATACAAGTCTTTTAAGCTTGACAATTTTGCTTACAAAATTACTATACTTCACTTCAAAGACCTTTACTTCTTCAATAAATGGGGCCTTTTACTATTCAGGAATGAAATAATAACGCTGATTTCCTAAATAACTGGGGTTCTATGGTGTATTTTAATATTTCTAATCCAATGAAGATCGGATCAAAGTCGGTTATTATAATAAATCGTAAACGAAAACAGGCTGATGCATAGACAATACACATCTCTGCTTGAGGCTCGATTTGAGTCTCGATTCAGCTGAGTATAGATTGATTGCCGTTCTGGAATAAGACCGATGCTCAAGTACTGATTCTATACTCAAACAGTGATCAACTGATTGCAGATCAAACTGGACTTGAGGAACGTTCTGTAATACGGACCTAAATCTGTCAAAAATATCTCTATTTTTTGACATTAATGAAAGTGAGTCGCTGAGATGAGATTGCGACTAGATTTTGAATGTTTTTAATTACGGGTACTGTCCTTCAGGTGTTCAGGTTGTGACCTGTGCCTTAGTTATAGTAGTGGAGCGACGATCAGGGAGCCCACCACCACCGCTTACAGCAGTATTAATTCAATCTTACTTCGTGGGGTAAAGAGATGGAGCTATACGTCTTGTAGAGCTTCATCTCTTTCCTACACTGAAGTAATATTAAAATGATACTGCTGTATGGACTGCTGCGACTGGATTAAAGATTTACCCCAGTGCCAGTGCAGCTTTAAACAAACACGGCAGCGATGCAAAGCGCATCGCCCCGCTACCGATTTTTGACCTGTTTCCGCCTATGACACAGGCCACATCCGAGAGTTACATTGTCATACAAGAGTGTACCTATGTCTTCTTCTATAATAATATTATTCCTCGATATATCAATTTACATTCCTGTGTACATTCCATTAGGAGATTATACAATACTTAGGTATCACTGCAAATACGAATTACCAAATAATGATATTATTTTTGTTAAGTTAATTTTACCTGTAGACTATTTAGAGCAAGGATATAATATAGAAGGGGCGAATGTATGATGGGCTAACGGGGCAGCCACGGGGCATGGAAAGTATTTTCGCCGCCTATAGAGGCTACCAGGGAGCCTACCACCACCGCTTACAGCAGCATTATTTTAATATTACTTCAGTATAGGAAAGAGATGAAGATATAGGACGTAGAGCTCCATCTCTTTCCCCGACGTTTTCAAACGCAAAAATCAATCTGCCTAGCCTTTTCCTAACATGTTGGGGTTGGCTTCCAGTCTAACCGATAACCACGTTTGTTCAAGATGGGTTGGCGATTTCAGCCTCATCAGACTATCTCAAACTATATGGTCACCCATCCAAAGACCCACCCCGGCAAGCGTAGCTTAACCTGTTGGATCGATCCGTGCGGCTATTATTGCTTAGCCACGAGCTCCACACACCATACAATTTCCACTCAATTTTCCCATTTTCTTCATAGATATACAGACACAAGAATTATCGCGAAAAAAAATCAGCTATTATTCCCTACAATTATGTTCGCATATCTCGTTAAAGTTTAGAGAACAGCCGATTCTTTTTTCGCGATTTCAGGTTTGGTCCCGTGCCATGGCGTCCCCACCTTCCGCCTGACGCGAGTTGGTAGTGAAATTTGTTCACAATGATGAGTACAATGACCCCTTAAGAGGGTGTAAATGAATTTAATCCTGTAGTTATTAAGGCATGAAACTTGGCAACGCAACGTCGCAAATAACTGTCAAATATTTACCTATTTTGATTAATTTGGCAATATTACTGTATGGAACTATGAAATATGGCTAGACAACTGTCTAAAATATTGATTATGAATTGCAATTATAACACTGAATTTAAGTTGTAACCGGTTTTAAGTGTCAAAAAGGCATTTGGAAAGTTTCCAAATCCTTTTTTTACAACTAAAACTAAATATTCGTTACGATATTATTTATTGCATTTCAAAAAGTTACGATATTTCAGACAGTTGTCTAGCCATATTTCATATTTACATACAATAATATTGCCAAATTAATCAAAACTGCAAAATATTTGACATCTATTTGCGACGTTGCCCACTTTCAGCGTAAACGCTCTAAGTCCACGTAAGACATTAATATAATGCAATTTTCTTCAAATATAAATCTTAAGATAAGTTGTTAATCAAATCAGTATTAACCTTAATTAATGTACTTATGTGTTTGCTAGAGGGATAGTACATAAGTATCCACATTCCATTCTGTAAATACCTACTCACACACGTAATATTGTACTTAAGGGGGATGCGCTAGAGTGGCCCGCGAAATTCAAATTTTCTTACGTTTTTTGCTTGAAAGTGTATTAAATGACTATTTCATGAAATCATGACATTTGGCACTTTCATGAACTTAGAGAGTTGTATTGCTGATTTTAATGTTTTTAATTCTGTAAATCCATATTTGTTACGAGCGCTAATAATATTTAGATCAACATACAACCTGATACTGACCTGCAAATTGCAAAAAACGTAAGAAAAATTGAATTTCGCGGGCCACCCTAGCGCATCAACCTTAAGCATTCCTGTTCAGTGATATTTATTGAATTACCTAACTATTTATTGTAGATCTAAGACTTTGTACCGACAGTTTTTATTTAATGAAATAAAAATTATGGAGGAATATGTAGCTTTTTATTCGTAATGCGGACCATTATTTTCCAATCAAAATATATTTCGTTTGTTTATTTTGTATCTTATATATTTACATTTTTAAATATTTTTATAAGAACATAAAAAAAAATATTATTATTAGTTAAAGGTAAGTAGGTACACACGGCTACACATCAAGCTATACATTTCCAGTATAAGCTGACCTCGCATTGTACGGAAATCCTATACAATGCGAGATCAGCATAAACTGGAAATGTATAGCTTGATGTGTAGCCGTGTGTACTAGAGTACTACTCTATCGGTCACGAAAGAGAGGGAAGAGAGAGTGCACCTGTGTCTGCGCACAGTAGTTATCTCCCGCGCTGAAGGCTGGTCTCCGCTGAGATTGGTCGCCATTGGCCCAAATTCTATCGAATAACTCTATCTGTATTACTATGTAATAAAAATTCCAACGCTTTATAAGCTAACAAAATACACAGTACCTACAACTATTTACTTAATGTCCCTCGGGAATCATCGCATTTCCAAATACAAACGAATACTACCTAATTTCCATGTCCATCAATTATTAGATTTATAAACCTAAGTACTTTATTGTTGTTTTGTTTTGATTTCCGTGTGAAAACTATTTCCTTCCATTTTTAAAATAAATTAGATACATTCTTAAAGTAATTTATTTTAAAAAAAATGGGTATGTGTGTAATGACTAATGAGTTAATGAGTATTAACAACTCTATATACTTCCAAGTCGACTGCGTCCGGTCTGCACTAAGTGCAAAGGGTCGAGCTATAACTAAACGTGATATTACCTAAATGCACCAATAGTGCGAAGACACTAAAGATTTTTAAACTTTCTATCCGACACCGTGCTCGCTAGCGAAACAGCTGACTAACTGAGGGAAGGTTCGCACTCGCGGCCGGTTAGGTCACGTCCCGCACTCCCAGCCCGTGTTGAGATGCAAGTTCGTCGCCACAAAAGACGCAAGTTCGTTGCCCTATGCGCTAGGGCTACGAACTTGCGTCTTTTGTGGTAAAATGTAGTTTAAAAAAAAAGAAAAAGAATGTTGTAATTTTCCATTGATTTTACGTTCTATAAATGACACCAAACTACTGGTTTCTAGGATAACGGTGTTTACCCTAACACCCTGTATTTCGCAGGATAAGACTTATACCTACTAGATATAAAAGTTTGATCGAATTCGCAACAAATCAATATTCGTTCCTCAAGTTTATTGATAACCATTCTTAAGGGCGCACCCTACCTCAGATTTTATCCCGCTCGCACCATACGATTCGCGACCTGTGTGAGAACGAGACGGAGTGGGGCGCTAGCGGCTCTAAAGCGTCGAAAAGTTTAGGTGATTGCTGTTTTACGGTGAAAATAATGGTAATGAACAAAAAATGACACACATAAGGCCTGCTTTATAGTTAGTTCAGTTATCTTGCAAAGTTTCATGATCTAATTTGAAGTATTTTTTGAATACCAGCGGTTTATAATTCTGTGCAGAGGTAACTTTGGTTTTTTTCTATTGAGAAAATTTTATGAAATCGTGTTTTCGCCTCACATAAGACCTAGCATCAATCCTCAACTTTGACATATATTTATTTCAAAATGAATGCTGCAGTATTTTCGGCATAACAGAGGATCATGCTAAGCAATTTGTGATTGGGTGCGCCCTTAACAAAATCTTATTCAATCTCATGCTCACAAACACTTACAATCTCAAGTGGGTGCTCACACAGAAGCGATATTTTCAAGTAGGCCCACAATTATCGTGTTACTTTCCGCTGATTTGACCTCTCGTCTGAAGAGCTCTCGTGCTTGGGCGCTTTGTTGATGGGTATCATTTCAACTAATTTCAAGCATTATAAAAGAGACCTTTAAAAATACGAAATACGTATTTAAAAAACGAAAGAGAAGAGGAAGATGTCAGAATAAATGAACGAGTGTCCGTACAGTTTTTTTTTAAATTGTAGAATGGAAGTTTAAAGATTGGGGCTTTTTCATTAATTTTATTAAACAACATTATTTTTTGTTTATGCTAAACCCCAAAAGGGGTCATTGTACTCATCATTTTGAACAACGTTTTCTATGGGACCAACATTGAAATCGCGAAAAAAAAATCTGCTGTTCCCTACATTTTGTCCATTTAAGTGAACACAAATGTATGGAACAGCAGAATTTTTTTTCGCGATTTCAAGGTTGGTCCCATAGAAAATGTTGGTCAAAATGATGAGTACAATGACCCCTTTTCGGGTTTAGCATAAACAAAAAATAATGTTGTAGAGAGCTGATGGAGCAAGATATAAAGAGAATCGTTTTACGAAGGAGGTACACACGGCTACACATCAAGCTATACATTACCAGTTTATGCTGAACCCGCATTGTAAAGGATTTCCTTATAATGCGAGGTCAGCTTAAACTGGAAATGTATAGCTTGATGTGTAGCCGAGTGTACGTGGGGGTGGTATAGTGCAGAATAAATAAGTCTTTCTGACGTTTAGAGATATGTCTGTATGGTGTTCTGAATGTTGGAGTAAAACTATTAGGTCCCCAACTATGAAATCAGCGTTTTGTATAGGGAATTTTAAAGAAGTTGCATTTTTCATACAAACATTTTCTTAATTTATTGATCAACCATGAACACTAATTAGTTTTAAAACTTTTATGCACTAATGTTTTAACACTAAGATAACGTATGCCACTTAGAATAAGCAACAAAATACGTTTTGCCTAAGTTAAAAAAAAAAATTGTGGTCATTTCTGCTAACTTAGGAGTCATTTTTAAGGTATTTTTTATGTTTAGAAAATTACAAGTAATAAGGTTTTTTTACTATTGGTGGTTGTCTATGATGGTCATTATTCGATACAGTACCAAGCAATTGATGAATAATTTAAATCATAGAAGTGACGAGGTTCTCTATTTGTGAGAAAAAAACGCCAATTTCATGTACTGTAAGTTGTCGAACATTTAAAACGGTCGTCGGAAAGAAGATCGGGCGAAAGGTGGCAACTGTAAATAGGGCTCTGTGAGCGATCTCTATAGGCTTCATCACTGTCTTTGCAGCTCCACCCCAGCAGGAAATACAGTAGGTGACTAGTGATTGGCAAAGAGCGAAGTATACATTCCGGATAACTAAAGCGTATGCTATAATATTGAATTGCTTGAATTGCTACTTAGCCATCTTCCTGTCTCCTAATTTTGCTGTGCCCGACAGGGTCCATATTGATCTTTTACTTGTTATACCATGTAACATAATTATTATGGAATGGAATAAAGAATTGTGTATTGAGTAATTATCTTGTATTTATTTCTATACTTAAACATAATTTATTTTTGACGTGCTTTTTTGAACCAATAAAAATAAATTCAATTTATTTTTTTAATTGTGTTTTAAAATTAGAGTCCAGACATAATCTCGATCAGGCTATGAGAGGACCATGCATGGGGCTTAAAACAGTCACTTTGGCAGAATACTATTAGGAAAATATTATGAATCATAGTAAAATGTCACAAACTGACAATTCATGATCTGCGTGCGATTCATATTACGAAATAAATCATCTGTTTGACAGTTTTTTAAGGTTATTCGTAAAATAGTCCACACATTATGAAATTGCTAATGACAGCTGGAAATTCTGGAAAAGAATTGCTTTTAGAGGAATTGCTAATGTGCCGGTTTAGGCCCTCTGATTAATGTCAGAGATTGCCGAACTGCTTGACAATTATCTGAAGCCCTTGTACTTGGGGCTAATCACAGCTCTTTTTAGACAGCCATGGCTTCCAGTTGCCACCTGTGCTGGACCGCTATTCCCCATCAGCCTTCTTGTCACAGTCATGACGTGCAGCTGCCAATTATTTTTTTACTCGTGATCTCATATTTTTTTTTTTTTTTTTGTTTAATATTGTTGATTACTGTTAACTTTTTGTATGCACGTGTTTCTGTGACAAATAAACCCATTTTTCTTTTTCTTTCTATTGAATTGTGATCAGACCCCATGTAATGACACGTGACAAAACGATGTAGTCATGCAATGGCATGGCTACATCGTTTTGTCACGTGAACATACATTTGTTTGTGTAACCGGGTGTTTTATCACCCTAATAAAACAGTTAATTAAACGCAGATAATTATAGCCGGTGCTTTTAGACTCGCCGGTTACATGGAGTGCGCAGTGTGATGTGTGAACAACGTGGCGGCTTGCCGAGTCCAGTCCACAAACCAGGTAGGTACTTACATAATAGCTATTTGTATTTTTAACCGACTTCTAAAAAGGAGGAGGTTCTCAATTCATCTATACAGTATGCAAGGGTACACACCGTTTTCACTTAAACCATGGGTAGTTGACTTAAATATAAAAATAAATGACCCAGTAACAACAAAAAAAAAACCTTATTTTCATTCAAAGATTTTTAAAAGTAAATATCCGTCACTGTCCACTGATACTCATGGATACGCGTTCGAGAGAGCTGCGAAACAGCTGACGGCCGATCATGTAAAGACCCGCGCGCCCCGCTCGCCCCCGCTAACCGCCGGCCGCCGTGTTGAGACGCTAGTTCGTTGCCCTTGCGTGTAGGGTGAAATATTCTTGTGGAAAAACGTAGATTTTCTTTAAAAAAAAGAAGTTGTATTTTTCATTGATTTTACGTTTTATAAATGAAACCAAACCACTGGTTTCAAGGATAACAGTGTTTACACTAACACCCTGTATATACTTATTATTATAAAGGAAGTTCGGGCATACAAAGTATTTGTTTATGAACAGATTTTTATAATTCTTTCATTTCGTAGAAGAAGCTTGCTCCGGGGTCCAGACCACATAAAAACCAAGACAGAGCGCTGCGAACAATACAGTAAAGCATGCCAAAACTACACCTCCGCTATGTGCATACACGCTCACACGCACACATTTACAATCAAACTGCGATCACTATCAACTACACCTCACTAAGACCACACATGTTTACGAAACCGGCCTCAAGTCACTGTTGACAGCGCTCTGTATTGGTTTATACTTGGTCTGAGGCAATATCCTTCAAAATTATTCAGATTGGGATTCAAAGTGTGTTACGGAGCTGGGCCGGCCGACAAGAAATTCCGTCACGATCTATGAATTAGCTCGAGTCGTCCTGTGGCATTAAATCCGTTTCTGTTCATATAGTGTGGTTGAAATATTAATTTATAATATAATAAATCCACAGCCCTCACTGAACAAAATGCGCTGGTAATGTTTCATTTTCTGTTCAGGGCATAGCGCAATGTTTTTCCTGACCACACCACTGCGTAAGTATGATTTGATTCATTTGAATTCGGATGTAAATGATAAATGATAAATGATTTTATTTCTGTAAGTAGGTTTGTACAAACACTTTTACACGTCAATCACATTTTGGTCGGCGTTTCCTATCTGACTACTCTGAGAAGAAAGGCCGAAACAAACTCAGAGGTCACAGTCTCTTTTAAAGTCCAGACATAATCTTGGTCAGATTATGTGAAGACCATGTAGATTGGTGTCTGAAATGGTCTTTTGAGGAAAGAACCACACAGATTGAGTGGACCTGTCCAGTCAGTGCACGCATTTGTCAGTAATCGTGCAGCTCAACTCCGAATTTAAGGAGCTCATCGATTTGACGAACAATACCAAAGAAAGGACATTTGGTTAGGCCGCATAAATTACTCAAACTGCCAGACTATGATTAATTAAAATTAAGAAAAAATAAATCATAAAAAAGAAAAGAAAGATCCACATAATCTTCACATTCACAATAATTAAAAATAATATAATACTTTACAAAGTAAATATTCATGTCAATGTAAATATAAAAATCCGGAAATAATCTTGGTCAGATCATTTGAGGACCATGTAGATTTGTGTCTGAAATGGTCTTTTGAGGAAAGAACCATACAGATTTGAGTGGACCTGTCCAGTCAGTGCACGCATTTGTCAGTAATCGTGTAGCTCAACTCAGAACTTAAGGAGCTCAGCGACTCGACGAACAATACCAAAGAAAGGACATTTGGGTAGGCCGCCTATAGTACTCACAATATGTAATAACAATAAATTGAATTGTGATAGGTAGGTGCACGTTTGAGCAGGAGGTACCTCAGTGGGAAGCTATGACGACGAAGCCAGCCGATCTATTCTATAAAAATCTCACCGTGAAAATTTCGGTGAAGTGAGCTCCCACCTGACGCTAGGGCGGTGAGCTCCTGACGGTAGGCGAATGTAAGGATTGACAGCTGACTTCAGCTCAGTTTTCACGATGAGATTTTTACAGAATAGCACTACAGGTCACAAACTCGCGAAGCTAACAAAGTGCATGATTGACAGCGTGAGCAAGCGCTGAATTTACTGAGTTACTTCGGATATCTATGGTTATTTCCGACACGTAGGCTATGGAACTATAGGTACAGTACAACACAACTTGGACGTAGCATCGGCAAAATTCGTAAAACCGATCACCATCCGAGTTATGGGCCTTTGAAATCAGCAATTGCTTTAGGTGAAAATCATCTTTACGCAACCGCAATAACTTGTAAAGTCATTTATCCAAATACATTCGTAAAATTAAAATTAATTAATGCAAAATGTATGCTACATCTAAGTTGTGTCGTACTGTACAGTAGGTGAGAACCGCCTCCAAAGATGTCAAAATCAAACGTCAAATAAACTGTTGAAAAATTTTGAGTCTGCAATTAGCAAAGACGACGACATAAGGGCCTAAACACATAACCGCCTTGCGGCGCCGCAACGCAAAAATTAGCGGCGGCACCCTAAGATTTTCTTAGGAAATGGCCTGAAGTCGCCGTTAATTTTTGCGTTGCGGCGCCGCAACGCGGTTATGTGTAAATGGCATTCAACAATCTGGGAGTGTAACCGATACCCAACATAATGCGGTTCCCAAAAAGATAAGGCAAATATTCAAGTACCGGGACCACATCTTTTTGGCCTTTATAATAGTATTATGGGAGGGGTAGACAGAATGGACGAAAATGTATATATGTATAGAATAAAATGTATTCTGAGGTAAAAAATGGTATTGGTCATTGATGACTTGGATGCTAGATGCAAGTATTCAAAATGCCTGCAATTGCAATAGAAAGCTGGGCGACAAAATGTCAACTTGATTTTCGACGGGAATTTTTTTAATTTGAATAAATGCAAAACATCTGCAAAGGGCCCAGGAAGACCTAGTGCCTCTTCACTGACCGCCACGCATCGATTTGACAGAATTGATCACTATATTCATAAGTTTATTTGAAATAAATGCTTTGAGTTTGAGTTACTGAATTTTAGTAGGTAATTACCATTCAAAGACTTTCAATTACATTACAGTGTTCATTGGATTCTTTTCGCCAGCCTACAGTAAGTATTTTTGATAAGAACTAAATATTAATACGCATTGCATCTGTGATGACAAATTATGACATTTACCCACGGAGTAGATATAGAAAGTGCTTCTTTCTATACTCCGTGCATTTACCCTAAATAGGTATTTGAAATAAGTAACCATAAAAGCAGTAGTGGCACGTCATCTGCTACTACTGTCCAACGCTGCCATCAGCTGCCGCGTCACTGTGTCCACAAATGCACGATAAGCTCTCTCTACCTCAGACCAAATAAACACCAAGACAGACCGCTGCGAACAATACAGTGAAGCATGCCAAAACTACACCTCCGTTTGTGCATACACGCTCACACGCACACATTTACAACCATTTACAATTAAACTACAATCAAACCGGCCTCACGCCACTGTTGGCGGTGCTCTCTAACCGTTACGGTTTTTAACTGGAAATCACAATTTAATATTTTATGTAAGAAAATGAGTACATACACTATCGTAATAGACACGAATGCATTCCTTACTGCTTACTTGTATAGCAGAAATGTTTTCACCATTGTCAAATTATCTAGTCGCAGGCAGATCGTATGATTCGTCATAATAGTTTAGAACTGTGCTAATTGGACGGATAATTCTTGAGTGAAAAAGAAATAGATACATAGACTGCAATGTTTAAAAAAAAATCAAGTAATAAAAACTAAAACCCAACTACGACTTAAAAGGTATAAACAAGACACCACAGACAGACAAATTAAAAATCCGGAGTCACACGTGTTAGGGCATAAATCGAACAGGATTACGTGTGACTCCGGATAATTTATATATTTTTGAAATGTGCTCATTAAGCCCTTTCATTTGATACCCAACATGGTACGATTAAACCATATTTTTTTTTAAGTTTCTCACTTTATGTCCTCTAGAGGGCGCCATTTTAAATTTAATCTGACTTCACATAACCAGCGGACAATCACGACGCTTCTACCTCATTTGTCAAATTGTGATAAGTGGTTTGGAAGATAGGAGGGAACAGATGAACATACATACATACATACATACCGGTCAAAATCATAACCCTCCTTTTTTCTTCGCCGTAGTCGGGTAAAAAATAAGAATTAGGTAATTAATAACAAATGTTTGGTTTTTGTTTTGCGGTAGATTAGATTAGTTTAGTGGATTTTGTTTATAATTTTGTAACTTCTAATGGTATTGCTATGTATCGTACCTATACAGTATGCAAGGGTAAACACCGTTGTCACTCAAACCATGGGTAGTCGACTTAAATATAAAAATAAATGACCCAGTAACAACAAAAAAAAAACCTTATTTTCATTAAAAGATTTTAAAAAGTAAATATTCGTCACTGTCCCGATACTCATCATAATTATACGCGTTCGAGAGAGCTGCGAAACAGCTAACGGCCGGTCATGTAACGTCACGCGCGCCCCGCCCGCCTTTTTTCCATTGATTTTACGTTCTATAAATGAAACCAAACCACTGGTTTTAAGGATAACGGTGTTTACACTAACACCCTGTATTTGTAAAATAAAATATCTTTATCTTTTATAACCGGAATATAAACTAATTCCAGGTGTGACTGTGGATTCTAGCAACAAGAAATCGAATGAGCATCTAATCTCATTACGAGACTATGACTTTGTGGGCCCCGACCAGAGGCTGGCGGCGCTGCTGGCGGAGCGCATGGCCGTGCTGCAGGCGCCTGTGGACATGCCGGAGCCGGAGCCGGAGCCAGCGGCCGACCTCGCGAAGCCCTTGCCGCAGGGCCCCCTCCCCATAAAGTTCAAGCCCGACTATCTGCAGTCAAACGTCAGGGACCAAGTGTAAGTAGTTTGTATTCGACCAGAGGCCTTAATGCGAGTTTCTTTTAACTATCTTCACTTTACGCATCGAGCGCGTTCGGCGCTCCGATTGGCCCTTCACCAGTGAAGGCCAGTGAAGGGCCAATCGGAGCGCCGAACGCGGTCGATGCGTAAAGTGAAGATAGTTAAAATAAACTCGCACTAAGGCCTCTGTTTGTACGTAACTCGTATTTATGAACTTGTTATTTTCGTGTATTTGTCCTTTCTTTGCGACATGTTTTCCGAAAATAAGCGTTTTTTTTTTCAATATGAACTTATGTATGTTTTCACTTACGATAACGTACACTTTCGGAAGGTTTCATTATATTATAAATATAAGATATTGATTCTTACGTCCAGTCAAGGAGAACATACTCTCTAAGTGAAATTAAATAACGATTTTCTTCTTAAGGGGCTGACAACAGGCAAACGGTAATAGTAGGACTGACTTCAACAAAAAATTGCCAAATCTGTACATATTGTGGTAGCTTTAAAAATATAAGTATCTTGAACATATTTCACAGAACTAGGTATTTACCAAAAAACCGTTTTGAAAAAAAAAAACTCGATACAAGTTAACGGTAAACTAACCTTTTACCTTGACCTTGAGTTCTAATTCAAAATATCTGTATTAAAATATCAACGTACGTTGGTATTTTAATTAATAACAAGAACATCATAATTGAACGCAGAACTTGGTTCTTTTTAATTTTCGATTACCTATTCAATTCATTTTTGAATATTTATTCAAAAATCAAATTATCGATTTCGATAATTGCTTCATATTTTGCAATAAATTACAAGAGTTATGTCATCGCGCTTCTCTTTCTTTTCTATGCAATCCGACAGTGACCGCGGTTTATCTGTTGTCAGCGTCTTAAGTACCTATTGATAATATAAAGCGTCTTCGTATACATTACTACTTTTATAGAATCACTTAAAGAATTACATTTCACATCTCGTTTGTTTAGGGTTCCGTAGTCAACACCGTCTGACTGTCTGTCTGTTCGCGGCTTAGCTCAGAGACTCTTAGTAGGTACTAGAAAGCTGTAATTTCGCATGGGTTGGGTATACATATTACTCACGCCGACAAAGTGGTAAAATATAATCAGGAAAAACATTTTTTTTTGGGTGAGATAGGCAAAAAAATTTTTTTTTTCCCTACACCCCTAAAGTGGGGATGTTATTTTTTTCTCGTCTATCCCATGGTGTGGGCTGTAGTTTGAAAGGTATTTTAAAACTAGTGAGTTTGTTAAAACCATTTTTGGATTCAGGGATACGTTTGCAAAATATTCAAATATTTAAATCGCTAATTTTTGTTACAGTCGAGTAAAAGTAAACCCCCTAAATGATTGGTTCTGGATATTTAAAAAAATTACGGCAGCAAGTAGTATACAATATGGAGACCACAATACAACAATAAATGAAAACACTGGCAATACTAATGCATAAGAGTATTTTGGAACTATCAAATAAATCCTAATATCGAAATTAAAAAAGTCATTTTTTCAAACACACTAAATAGTAGTGATGGGCCGACTATGGGGTTTGCCGATCTTTGACTAGCTATCGTAACTAAACTATTGGATATATTTGATTATTTTTTTGTATGTAGACCGAGAACGTCATTAGATATAAGTAGTTTCATTTTTTGTTGTATTGTCGTCTCCACCTTGTATATAACGAAATTAAAAGGAAAACTATCACAGCTAAGTTAACGAGTAATAATCGACTAACTTACATTTGCAATTGCAAAAACATGTTCTTTTCTAACTACAATGTTAAGTTTGTGCTTGGGATAAATTCATCCCAACTACGGAACCCTTCATTGTGCGTCGTCTGACACGCATTTGCCGATTTTATTATTTTCGTCACTGTATCTCTAATGCGTACGTTGGAATAAAATAGCTAATTGGACACCAATACAGGGTCAACGTGAGCATGGACTACGGCCCAATTGACTGGCTCCTCGAAGTGAACGCGTCGTCGCCCCCAGCCATGGTCCCGGGACCCGGCGGGCCCCCGGCCATGGTCCCCGGACCCGGCGGGCCCCCGGCCATGGTCCCCGGACCCGGCGGGTCCCCAGCCTCTAGAATCGGCAGGATTTCGGAACCAAGCCAAGACGCGCGACGCGGCAGCGTGGACGGCCGCCGTCAGGATGCGTATGACAACCCCAATAATGTAGCACACAACAGGAAGCTATTGGAGATGATGAAGCAATGTGTCTACACTGCGCAACGTAAACTCCTAGAACTAGAAACTTTTATGCTGAAGTACGCGCGCGACCCGCGGTTCCGCATGGCGTTCATCTACCACCGGCTTGACGAGTGGTTGCTCAACATGCGCATCATTTCAAGATACATGGACACGAACAGTTGGCCCTGGCGGGGAGTAAAGCGGATCCTGTGGTACTACGAAAACCAGCTGCGCCTCAACATTGACATCACGTACAGCGTCGAGCACATGGTGTACCTACACGGCCAATTCAAGAAGAGAATGGACGTACTCTTGCCGCCTAAACAGCGTGAGGATCTTAAGAAGCAGAAACAATTACAAAGGAAATTACAGAGAATGGAAAAACTTGGGCTTACTACGGCCAAGCCAACTCGTGGACCATTAAAGATAACCATGCCCTGAGGTATGTCGGTCATTGTTAATGATTATTAAAGACCTTCATTACAAAATTGTATCTAAATTGTTGCAAAGCTTAATATTGTTGTATTGGACACAGCCTTCATCCGCGTGAAGTTTCGGCCCCGACCCACCGCATCGCATCGCATCGCCCGCCCGCGCTATTACTACGTTTTCGCTTAGCGTTCTTTCTGACTTTTTTTTCTTTTTGCTCGGCTCCTTAGGGTCGTAGCGTGATGTTACATATAGCCTATAACTTTCCTCAAGCATAGGTCCTCTATCCAATGCAAAAATATTTTTTCAAAGGAGGATGGGCAAAAATTTACGGGACGCGTCCCCAGCTACCAATAATAACCAGACATATTATGTCGTTGAAAAGCTCTTTTTATGCCTATCATTAGTTACTATAGCGGTCAGTCTCAAATCGCTGTGGGAAAAAGTTACAGCTGAAAAAAAAACCTGTACCATTCTGACAAAAAAAAACGTTTATTAGAGTACAACCATGGGGTCTCAACTCGAACAAATTATAATTAGTCTTGAAAAAAAATCATAGATGGCAGCATAAGTAACAATTTATGAAATTAACAATCACTAAAAAGCGTTATACGACAAATTGTGGCTGAGGTAATATTAGTAAAAATCAAAACATCTTTGTTTAATGCTGATTTATGTATTTACACTCATAAATCTCGGATTTTCAACAAAAAACTTAAATTAAGCCGTTTACTTTAATTCGAACCCTTAGAATGATAAAGTAGCAATCTATAAATCATTTTGTTGAGAGCTCTTTGCAATAGATGGCGTTTTACTCAAGTGATGACAGGGTCACTTTAAACTTGCGTTTATGTCGTTTCATTAAGGAAAATCAAACAATTTTTTTTTTTTAATCTAGTACTTTACGTAGAAATATAAAAATTGAACACCTAAGAAGAAAAAACGTAAAAAAGGAAGAAAAACATCTAGGAGTCTTGCGTAGTATCTAGGCAAGACTCCTAGATGGCGTTGAAAAAACTACAGTCTCTAGCAATTAGTGAGTCGCTGATGCTGCCATCTGTTAAAAAAATGGAGAACGAATAATAGCCAGCTGAATAGCCAGACTTAGGGTGGTGTCATTTCTTTGTATGTGATTGGGTATCTGTACGTAGTATTATAATATCTGTGGTACAACGTAAAACAGAGTAAAACGGAATGAGCTGAACTCCTTCAACAATAACTGGTCCTTAGCAGCTTTAAACAAAGAAAAGTGGAAAGTGAAAGAGAGAAAGAAAAATATTTTATTTTGGACAAGCACAGGAAATAAACGCAAAAACAAACGTTAAAACTAACCAAAGCATGAAAACAATTTTAAAAAAAGACATTAGCTTTAACTCATTACTAAACAAAAGAACTTTGCCCTGCAGTGGGTTCCTATTGGGTTTGATTTCCGCACTTAGTCCTCTTCAGGTGGACCATTGTGCGTGGGTCATGGCGGCCGTCACAGTCGTCGACCCAACCAGCCCACCTTCCTCTAAAAGTTGATAAAGTCTCCTGGTTTGTTTAGAACATCTGTAAAATATCTGGGTGACCCGAGGGTTTCTGTTCTAATCTGGGTGACACCTGTGCATTGAATGAGCACATGCGCAACGGCGTCCATGCATGCCCTGTATATAGGACTGTCCGTTATGCCTATTGCGTGCAAGTATTTGTTTAGCGAGCAGTGTGATGATGTTCCCCGTCACCAGGCACAGGCCGTTCCTGTCCAGGTGTAATAAACGCTCAGTTGCCCTGGACTGCCTGCACCCCGGTGTCGAGGTCCACCAGTTTTCCGCTTGTGTGTGTGTGAACTCCTGTAGCTACCTGCGTAACTGGTTGAAGGGGATGGAAACGATAGGTTCGGGTGCACGTTAACTCGTTGACGAATTTAACTAGTTGACGAACGTAAATCAACGTTGACATTTCGCTAACGGAAAAAAAAATCAAGTAATAAAAACTAAAACCCAACTACGACTTAAAAGGTATAAACAAGACACCACAGACAGACAAATTAAAAATCCGGAGTCACACGTGTTAGGGCATAAATCGAACAGATTACGTGTGACTCCGGATTTTTAATTTGTCTGTCTGTGGTGTCTTGTTTCGAAGTTTTAACGCGCGGTTCGATTAACTCCAAACTCAGAATTAGACTTATGACCGAAAATAAAGAAAAACGTGTATCAGGGTTTTTCGAAAATCTACCCTTAACGGGGTGAAAAAGGATAGTCAGTTTTACAGGGGAGGATTCTACTGTGTGGCTTGTTTAACTTGAAATTAACATTTTTCATCATGGCTATCGGTTTCATAGTTTTCGAGGATGCTAAAGCCGAAAGTGAGGTAAGCATGTAAATACAAGATGGCGGCTGCTTTTCTGGCCTTTTATAAAGTTCCGTGTTCAATAGAATCTTAAAATAGTAACAGCTATTAAAAATACGTACCTAGGTAAGTTCTGAGAGCAATATCACTAAGCTACAACTCTAAAAAGAAAGTTAAAAAAAACACTATTCGAAATTACTTTTACGCTTCCGTTTTCATCCCCCAATAAATACAAAATACACATCCTCATTCATACATCTTTCTCTAACCGTTTATTGACAGCTCTCTTTTGAACATTTTGAATACTTTGGACAGGCTAACGGTATTCGGCCATTTTGTATTCATTGATGTTCCGCTTTTAGCAGGTATTAAATGCGCTTGATCGAATACTTGTTGGCATGACGGATCGATATTTATAAAGAAAAAGATAGATCATGTAATGGAGTGGATGTTGCGAATTAATTTCGATGATTGTTAGGTACCTAAACACGGATTTTACAGTCGTTATTCGGAACGGCGAATTTTATATGGTAGTTTATTCAGATTAAACTTACACGAACAAGATTCTAGTTTATTCTTGGTGGAAAGAAGTCTTTATGACTTTGCAAAACACAAAGAATTTACGTTATTAGTACCTAATCTAATTTACGTGTGGTGAGTGAGTATAACCTGGTGTCAGAGTTTTAAAACCACCCGGTATTTAGAGGTTTCGGTACCAAGACCCCTAACCGGAACCTAAAACTAAATTGGAACCGTTAAGAGCCTTTATTTTACCGGTATACCGGTAAAGAACCGATATTTAGTAGTTCCGGTACCAAGAACCCTAACCGGAACCTAAAACTAAATTGGAACCGTTAAGAGCCTTTATTTTACCGGTACACCGGTAAAGAACCGATATTTAGTAGTTCCGGTACCAAGAACCCTAACCGGAACCTAAAACTAAATTGGAACCGTTAAGAGCCTTTATTTTACCGGTATACCGGTAAAGAACCGATATTTAGTAGTTCCGGTACCAAGAACCCTAACCGGAACCAGAAACCTAAATTGGAACCTTTTTTTACCGGTTCTTCTTCAAATTTCTTCTTCCATTTTATATTAAATTTATTAACGGTAACTGCTGACACTGTACAGTACTCACTTCCACCCGTCAATATTTCGAAAGCGAACTGAAAAAAAAATGATCCATATCATATCCATCCAGCCACGCGTCTTACATATCCCTTTCTTCAAGAACCTTTATTTGGAACCAGTACTTTCGAACCGGTAGGTACTTTGGAACCAGAACGGAACCGGAACCGGAACCGTACCGAAAAGAAGAAACTTTTTAAGAACGGAAATGAAGAAGCGTAGGGGTCTATTCCGTACCAGTTTTCAATCCCTGCCTCTTCGGATGCCGTCGAGAAATATCTCTCAGGCATGCTTTCCTCACGATGTTTTCCTTCACCGTTTTTGAAGCAAGTGGTAATTATACAATACGCACATGAATCCGAAAAGTCCGGTGCGTGGGTTGGGTTCGAACTCGAGACCTATGACTTAGGTCTGACGGTCACACCACTAGGCTATCACTGCTCTGTTATTAGTTATTAGTATTGCATTAATACCTGCATTCTTATATTAGGCCCCCACCTATGAAATCAGCATTTTATAAGGAGAATTTTAAATAAGGTGCATTTTTCATAGTAACATTTTCTTATTTTTTGTAACAACCATGAACAGTAATGTTTTAAAACTTTTATGCACTAATGTTTAAAAACTAAGATAACGTATGCCACTTAAATTAAGCGACAAAAATAAGGTCAGGCGAAGTAAAAAAAAAAAATAGTAGTCATTTCTGCTAACAAAATGAGGAGTCATTTTTAAGGTTCTTTTTACTATTGGTAGTTGTCTATGATGATTGATGAATATTTTAAATCATAGAAGTGACGAGGTTCGAGTAGGTCCGGTAGGTTGTATCATTTGAAGAAACTCTATCGGCAGCCTATCTTCCAAAACACAAAATAAAGTCAAGGACTAGCAAAAACATCGGAATAAGCCCAAAAGCATGAAATTCTATGAGGTACTAGATCTAATCTCCTTGGGATCGTGGCGCTTTTATGATCGAAACATTCGTGAAGATTGATTGGCAAAGCTATACTCGTACACACAAAACCTCAACAGTAACTACCCACCACCTACCTACATCAATCTGCCTAGCCTTTTCCCAACTATGTTGGGGTCGGCTTCCAGTCTAACCGGATGCAGCTGAATACCAGTATTTTATATGGAGCGACTGCCTAGCTGACCTCCACAACCCAGTAACTGGGTAATACGATACCCCTTGGTAAGACTGGTTGTCAGACTTTCGGGCTTCTGACGACCCGCCACGACTGTCAAAGATCCACGAATGACAGCCGGGACCAACGGCTTAACGTGCTTTCCGAGGCACGGAGGAGTCTTGGTATGTAAAGATGGTCACCCATCCACCGACCAACCCCGGCAAGCGTAGCTTAACCTGATTTACTTATTACTTAGCCACGAGCTCCTACGTAATGAAACGAAATAAAAACTAGTTACAATTAAACGCGTCCCCAATTAAATTGTATCCAAGGCATGCAGGAAGGTCGTCGGGCATTATGACCTAATACTATTATGGGGATTAACAGTGTTCTTAATACCTACCGAAGCCCCGGCACTTGTGAGCTCTCCGCGGTGGATGGTACACTCGGCCCTGCGCCGTTGTCCATGCCGAGTCGTTGGAACTGACTGGCGGGAAACTTGGTGAGTCTACTTTTATTTATTTTTAAATTAAATTTTTAAAATGTGCATATTTAGTTGAAGGAATTGAATAGCTAAAACCTCGTAAACTGATGATCTATAACCCCTCGACCGGTACGTTTTAGTTTTATGAAATGTAATGTAGCTAAATTGTGATTGTTTGACCAAAATAATAACAACAATCATTATGTATGTCAACAAATTGGGAAGACGGGGGCAGTCCTCATCATTATCTGCCTAGCCTTTCCTAAATATGTTGGGGTCAGCTTCCAGCCTAACTGGATGCACCTGAATACCAGTAGTTACTTGGCAGTATATGGGCCATAAATACGTATTCCTGCAAAGATATCTTGCGGCCGTTTGCAAACAACGTCTACGATAACTGATGCTGGTGGCCTAAACATTTGGAATTCATTATGTACATTCGAAAAACTAAACGCTAGTTTAATTTAAAAAAATAAGACAGGTATTTGCAGTAACTGATCATGTACATTCGAAAAAATAAACGATAGTTGAATTTAAAAAAATAAGACAGGTATTTGCAGTAACTGGCAGTGTAGTTAAGTGCGAATATATCGAAAACAGGTTAAGTAGTTTTTTTCATAATATCCAATCTTATAGAACATCGCTAAGGACCATCACTTAATATAATTAGAAAGAAACCCCAGCACATAATTTCAAGCCCTCAACAGGATCTCTCTGCTAGCTACATGATCCGTCGACCATGAAGGACGGACTGAACGTGTCGTCCCTGCCGAACCCCATCGACCGTTACAAGCTTGAAGGTAAGCTCGGATCCGGCATCTTCGGCGAAGTACACCGAGCTTCGGACTCACAAGCAGCCGGCAAAAATGTCGCAGTCAAGATCCAAACGTATTCAGACGAAAATGAAGATCACATACAAGAAGAATATAAAATACTCAGGGATTTCACAAGTCATCTCAATCTGATAGATTTCTATGGAGTGTTCTGTGACAATTCGGATCGTGTGAAGAAAATTTGGTTCGTGCTTGAGGTGAGTCAGACACTTTTATTTGTATCTAATACTATACTGATTATAAAACTCCAGAAAAAATGGAACATAAACAACATAAAAGTTCTACAACAAAGCAACGGAAATCAATAGTCTGCATAATATTATAATGTCCGAGTATCTGCAGTTACTTTTGCAACAGTCGTCATTATTCAAATAAAACAAAGAATCATCTATTTTCCAGTTGTGCGAATGTGGATCTGTCATCGATATTGTCAGAAAACTGAAAGAAGCAGACAGAAAAATGTCCGAGGAACACATCGCTTACATCCTCAAATATACGATCAAGGTAAGACCATATTCGACTGACTATAAACATGTCGCTCGTCACATACGAGTCGAGATGGCTGTTTATAAAACAAAGGGCCTGCCAGTCCAGCTTTCAACGGCTGAATCAATTGGTAGGTACTTTGAATGCAAACTCAATTGTTCTTGGATCTGTGTCCCGGCTATTTTTGTTGCTCGCGTGACGTCGAATAAAATATTGCCAGGAGAATGTCCACGTACGTTGAAATACAATCTAGAGCCATTACTTAAAATGCACGCCGCTTTATTTGATGTGATTCGCGACGGAACAGTCGAACTTGTCGATGCGAATGTCGATGCGCGCCCGACAACACCATGATGGCCCCCCATCGCGGCGCATCGCTCAATTATCGTAAATAATGCTCGCGCACACAAGATATACGGATCTCAGGCGCAGTAGCCGATGATCTCTCTAACGCGGATCAGTCAATCGAAAATCTTTCTTATGCCCTTTCCATAAGGTTCATTCAAAACGATGTCTGTTCGTACTTCGGGCTCTCAAGTTATCGGAGAGGGTTAAATGCGTATTATCTTTATGCAAGCCACTTGGTTCACAATACCGGTGCTCTGTCCTCTTCGTAAGGCAGACCTTCCACGCATATCTATCGATGTTGCATCTCGTAAAGTACGATCAAAGTTGAATTTGTGATGTCATCTTTGTCGATATTATGATTAAATACACTGGCCGTCAAAAACTAAGTATCACAACCTTTTAAAATTGCAATAACTTTTAAATTACACAAGATATATTTTCGAATTAAGAAGGATTGGAAAAAGTTTTTTTTTTTTATAAAAACTGTATAGCCGATAACACTCCTTTAAGGAATGGCTAAAAAAACATTATAAACAAAAACACTCTTTTTCAAATAGTTTTGACTCTTTCTGTTACTGTTTTTGTTTTCACATTTATTTCTTGATCAATGAATTTTGATTCAAAAGCTAAGGTGTCCAAAAAAAATGTAAATGAGGCGTAAAACTGTAGTTATAAATGTGGTTTGTGTTTTGCCAGTAAGTTAAAATAAACTATACATTCCAAGAAAGCTGATAAAATTTGCTATAAAACGTTTTTTATTTCAAAACTCTAGCTGCAGTTTAGGAGAAATTGTAATTTTAAAAGTGTAGTATTAATTTTTGAAGGCCAGTGTATAACATCGATTGTTTTTTCTATTACCTCTAATGCAAGACAACAGTTTCGGCGGCAGATAAATTAACACAATAATAATTTTTCCAAGTTAATGCTCCTAACAAAAAAATATATTTTGTAACGCAATATAAAGTAGCAAATCATTTATAACAATCATGGTAGGAATGTTATCCAAAAATTCAAATCACCCGTGCACTGACACATACTTAATGTTAATGTAAAAGAGTTCGGCTTCTCCAAAAATACTGAAAGGCAACCGAAATTAAAAGAACCAATACAAAATGTCGCCATCCAAAACTATCGATACACAATCCTTACATCACTAACAACTAAACGATCGTAATGAACGCATTAAACAAGCTGATATATCGGACAGCAGAGAGCGCGGACAGCCCGCCTGCGACAGCACTGAAGCCCCGATACGTATGCAAATAGGCCCCAATGAATCTCCGGGGCGTGGGGACTTGATTGACGCTGACGTTGCTATCGCCCAACCGTCTTAACAATCCACGAGTCCTCCGCGTTAGGGACGGTCACTCCATCACTCCCTGTCAAACTACCGTGTTGACTGCCTCGATTGGTGTAATCAATTCTACCTCACTCATTTGTATTCTAGGCGCTCGTTTACTTGCACGAGAACAAAGTGTTACACCGCAATATAAGATGCAGCAACATTCTGATTACGAAAGACGGTGACGTGAAGTTGACCGATTTTGGATTGTCTTGCAAATTGAATGGAACGCTGGATACGAGTACGACGAATATTGGATCGCCGAGCTGGATGGCCCCTGAAATGGTGACGTGTGGTGAAGAAGGTTACGGGAATAGGATAGATGTATGGGCTTTAGGTATAACAGCAATAGAAATGGCTGATGGGAAAGCGCCGTTTCAAGATATGCATCCAACAAGAGCGCTTTTTCAAATTGCGCGAAACCCACCACCAGGGCTGGTAAAACCAGCCATGTGGTCTAATAACATTAATGATTTTATTACCGAGTAAGTTCTGACTGATATTAATTTAATTATTTTTCTAATCTAGCAACATTTTTTAAGCAGTCTTATGTTTTCAGGTGTCTCGAGAAGAATCCTGAACATCGACCATACATGATCGAATTAGAAGAGCATCCTTTCATACAGTCTGTCCCAGAAAACGATTTTCATGTAAGTTTATTACAAATATACTCTCTAAGTATGTATAACAATAACAATTATTAAGTAACATGTGTTTTTCTACAGCTTACTACAGAATTAAAAGTACTAGCAGCAGACATGAAGTATATAACTCTAGCGGATACAATTCCTGAGAGAATGATGAAAGACGGTCTACTTACAACACAAGGAGTTCTCGAAGCAGAGACCATGCAAGTGGAGGATTTAGCTGCATTAGAAAAATTAACAGAAGATAATATACTGACTGAGTTGCAAACTAAATTATCCAAGGGAGCATTTACGTCATTTATTGGCGATGTTCTCTTAATTCTTAATCCGAATACGAGCGATGATATTTATAACGAAACTGTGAGTAATAAAACTTCTTAAATAATAGGCCTTGTAGACGCATAACTGCTTTGATTTGTTGAACATTTTCTATTTTGTTAAGTTCCTGATACTTGTTCGCAGGCCTCCCATACCTAATAACAGAGTAATTTGAAGATATTGTAAAAGCCAATTATTTTAAAAGAATAATCGTGGAGTTTCTTGCCAGCTCTTCCCCATAGGAAACTACCAATTGGAACCGTACTAATAGCTTATGACGTTTCTGCCCACTTAGGTTTATCTGAAATAAAATAATTTGAATTTGATCATAATCATTCTCTTGCCCTCATCCAAATTAAAATTTAAAACATCATAAACATTCACACTTCTAATTTCCCACAGCTGGGACTCTTCCCAGCCTTTGCCTCCCTCTCCTTTTCCATACACATCAGTCCTCTGCCAACATGGGCCAGTCCTTTCGGTAATAAACTGCTATTAGTTGATTTAAAGAGTAACAAATGTATTAATTTACGATTTCAGTACCACCAAAAATACGAATGCAAATCAAGATCTGATAACGAGCCCCACATATTTGCGGTAGCAGACAGTGCATATCAAGATGCCCTTCATCACAATGAGCCGCAGCATGTCGTATTCTCTGGAGAATGTAAATCAGGAAAGACTACGAATATGCTACATGCGCTAGACCACCTCACTTTCTTAGGATCAATGAAGAATAATACAGCTGAAAGGATTCAAAAGGCAACCAAAGTTATACAAGCTGCTATAACTGGAGCAACTCCATCAAATGCTCACTCTACAAGAGGCATCTTCCAAATACAAGTCACGTACGGCAGTTCAGGAAAACTAAGCGGGGCTATATTTTGGCTTTATCAACTAGAGAAATGGCGCGTCTCGTCCACTGACATGTAAGTCGAATATAGTGATATTTTTTGGTACATTTACCGATAGAAATAAAAGTCAATTAAGTGTTTCAGGTCTCACGCCAACTTTGATCTACTTTACTATTTTTACGACGCTATGGAAGCTGCAAATCGCACGGAAGAATTTTGTTTAGAAAACAACAGAAAACATAGATATTTGAGGATACAAGATGAAACGACTAAAGCTATAAAAGGAGTAAGGGAGAGTACAGAAAATAACTTGGCACTATACAATGAATTTATAGAAAATCTCAAAACTCTTGACTGGGAAGAAGAAGACATAACATTTTTCGAAACAGTGTTAGCAGCTATTCTAGTTCTTGGTAACGTAAGGTTCAAAGATGGAAAAAGTGGTACAGCAGAAATAGAGAATCCTGATGAAGCGAAGAAAGTTGCTAAACTATTATCTCTAGAGGAAGTCAAATTTCTTTGGGCGTTGCTTAATTATTGCTTGATAGAAAGTGGAACTGCTGTGAAAAGGAGACATTCCACTGATGAGGCGAGAGATGCAAGAGATACTTTAGCCAGTGCACTGTACAAGAGGCTTATTGACTGGATGATTAATTTAATAAACTCCAAGCTATCATTCATGAGATCTGTTTTGTATGTATTATTATTATACCATACATAATTTTAGATAAGTAATATTTTGTGGCACGAGAAACGAAATCCAAAGAAAAATTTTAGAAGCCTCTCTCCAGGATCTCCCCGAAATACCCCCATGATCGTTCAGATACTATTTATAGTTTAGGAGCTATTAGCTTATTTTCATTTAATTCTGGTATTATGTTCCTGGGGGATTATATCTGATCTCCAAGCGGGCGAAGCCACGGGTAAAAGCTAGTTTTCCTATAATTTCCAGACTACCAACATTCCCTAATATATTTTTCAGAAATACAACACGATATCCAAAGGCCAATATTTATTATACAAAAGTTAACTAATGTTAGTCCTAAAGAAAATATAATGAACGAATTAATTTTACAGCGGCGATAAATATTCAGTGAGCTTGCTCGATATGTTTGGGTTCGAATGTTACCACAGAAATCGATTGGAACAGCTTATTGTTAATACAACGAACGAACAAATACAGTTTCTATACAACCAGAGGATGTTTGCGTGGGAGATGCAGGAAACGGCAGAAGAGGAGGTTCCGGTGGTATCTTTACATTTCTATGATAATAAGAATTCAGTGGACCAACTAATGGGAAGGCCTCTTGGGCTATTTTATATCTTAGACGAGGCCAGTCGCACTGGTAGCGGACAAGAGTTTATTATGAGTAAGTAAATTCTACAAGTTTTCTTGCACATGTTGGAGATGGAAATTAATATCTTTCTTTTGTTTCAGGTACAATAAGAACGACCTGCAAAGGACCCTACATCAAACTATCAGGAAGTCACGAATTTAGCGTAGCGCATTACACAGGAAAAGTGAACTATGATTGCAGAGAAATGGGAGACAAAAACAAGGATTTTCTGCCTCCAGAAATGATAGAAACTATGCGTGCTTCCACCAATGTAACAGTGCAACAGCTCTTTAGGAATAAATTGACCAAAACTGGAAACCTGACTGTTTCATCCAGCCAGCCAAAAGTGACCGTCGTGAGGTCTAAATCTGAAAAAGAAATGGAAAATCTTAAAGCCAGAGTAAGTCAAACTAGCATGAAACAAATAACCGTGCGTTTGCACTGGCGAAACATTCACATAAAAACATGTTGAAATCTCTGTTTTCTGTCAGTGTATCGACTCGCGTTCGCATTGTCACGCAACTTGTTGACGCGAAACATGTTTGACGTTTCATATCACTCGACATGTTTCGCCACATGTCTTTACAAACCAATTTCGTATCAAAATGTATCTGTATGAATCTAGTAACATGTTGTTAGATTTGTTTTGAAACTTTGGTCGGTTATTATAGTCCACACATTTTGTATTCCACAAACATGGAAAACCTTGCCAAAGCTCTATAAACTTCATCGTGTCTACTTTGGACCACTCTATGTTTCGATATAAACACGGGATGTTTACCACCATACTCGGATAACACTAAACATCAAGCAATAGACAAGTTGCGAGACATAATTTGACATAAACAAACAACAGTGCGAACGCAAACGTGACAAATCTTTATACAAAACATGTCTATTGTGTATGTTTCTAGACAGTGCGAACGCAGTTTACAACAAATCTTGAGATCTGTCTTAAGACTTACTCATGTTTCGTGCGAACGCAAGTTCAACAATACAAGTAATGAGATTTGTTTCATGTGACAAGTTTCGAAACATCTACATGTTAAATGTTTTCTGGTGCAAACGCATAGTAAGTCATTATTTATACGTGACATTTGTGGGCCAGACATCAAAATAAATAAATCCTGTGCACAATATTTTTGTAACATTTCAAGACTTTCCATATATTTTTTTTTCAGAAATACAACACGATATCCAAAGGCCAATACTCTCAAGTACATCGAATGAGGACCGCTGCAGCGACCTACAGAGCCACCAGTTTGGAGATCCTCAAGCAGCTGTCCGTAGGTCCTGGCAGTGGAGGCACCCATTACGTCCGCTGCATCAGGGCTGACCTGAATGACAACCCCAAGGGGTTCCAAACTGAAGTGGTCAGGCAGCAACTTAGAGCCTTGGCAATATTAGACACGGCGATAGCAAGGCAGAGTGGATTCTCAAGTCGTATTCCATTTGCAGAATTTATTCGAAGGTGAGTTGGTAGGATTAAGGCGAATTTCGAATTCGACCATACTTTCATACCTATGTAGTAAGTCTAATTCAGCGAATAAATTTTTAATAGATTTTCCATACAAAAATTGTCAGACGTCAATTTTTCTTCCACGGATAAAGATATAGGCTTTGGTTAAATCAGCCCTCAGAAGAGATAGATTTACAGTTTTTACCCTCGTCTTAAATATTACCAAACAAATTGTTATCAGAACCAGTTTTTATATGATCAAATGGATAATAATACTTAGATTGTCAAAGCTTTAAGATAAACCTACATTGTTAAATAAATAAATAAATAAATAGGTAGCCGGTTCTCATTTTAACCGACTTCTTCAAAAAGGAGGAGGTTCTCAATTCGTCTGTATGTTTTTTTTTTGTATTTATTTTAAGCGATTACTCCGCCAATTATGAATCGATTTTGATGATTCTTTTTTGTCTGGTAGGTCATGCTTCAGAGGTGGTCCCATATAAATTTTATTAATTTTGCTTGCGTAGTTTTTGAGTTAACTTCAATAATTACGTATTTTTCCCACTTTGCGTATGTAGACGATATCTTAGTCTTTATTTACATAGCAGATAACGGTATACGAATTTGTGTGGGGTAGGTACCACAAATAAAAAGTGAAAAATAAAAACTTTTTACAAAAAAAAACAACCGACTTCCAAAAAAAAACACTAAAAAAGTGAAAAAAAAACTTTAATTTCGGAAGTCGGTGGCAAAAAACGAAAATGGAAAAGCAACGACACCGACTACCGAAATTAAAGTTTTTTTTAGTGTTTTTTTTTTAAGTCGGTTGTTTTTTTTATGTAATTAATATGGCTGCACTTTGATCGAATAGGTACCGATTCCTGGCATTTGATTTCGATGAAAATGTGGATGTGACGAAAGAAAACTGCAGGTTACTGATGATTCGCCTAAAGATGGAAGGGTGGGTCCTCGGGAAAACTAAAGTATTTTTGAAATATTACAACGAAGAATTCTTATCCAGGTAAAAAATAATTGGTTACTAGAGAACGATGGATGGGAAGATGTAAATGGTAATGGGAGTCTAATCTCATATTAATTACAGGCTTTACGAAACGCAGGTGAAGAAAATAATTAAAGTTCAATGTATGATGAGGGCTTTCTTGGCAAGAAGAAAAGCTAATAAGGACAAATCGAAAGCGCAACATAGTGAGTATAAATCAATAAAAACTTTAAAACGTTCAGCATAATCAGCCTATAATGTTCCCACTGCTGGGACACAACTGCTGGGAGACAGGCCTCCTCTCTTCGAGAGGGGTGAGCTGTAATCTACACGCGGGCCCAGTGCGGGTTGTTAGATGTCACATGTCTTCGAATTTTTGGTCACGATCTTTTCGTTCACCGTGTTGCAGTGGTGATGAAATTATTTAGGTACACGCGGCTACACATCAAGCTATACATTTCCCGCCTTACTAATAATCGTTGTATAGCGCCTGTATAGTTACACAACGTTTTGTCTTCTTCTTTCAAAAGTAATTTGACTTTTGAAAGAAGCAGACAAAGCGTTGTGTAAACTATACAGGCGCTATGCAACGTTTATTAGTAAGGCGGTTCCAATATAAGCTGATCTCGTATTGTATAGGATTTCCGTACAATGCGAGGTCAGCTTCTACTGGTTATGTATAGCTTGATGTTTATCCATGTGTACCTACACACCTTACTTTTAAGGTGATAGTGCCTGGGTTCGAACCCACGACCTAAAACTCGTAAGTTGGGGCAGAAGTACAATACTAGCTGATGCCCGCGGCTTCACCCGCGTGTATGTCGATTATTATATACTAAAACCTCCCTCGAGAACCACTGTATCCATTGGTGAAAACAGCATGAAATCGGTGCAGTAGTTATTGAGTTTATCGCGAAACGGACGACAGACGCGGCGGAGGACTTTGTTTTATAATAATATAATTATAAGGATGTATAAATACCTATAACATACTGTTTGTTTCTCTTTTCAGTAAAGGAACTCAAGAAACAACAGTCGATGAACGTAACCGAAGACGAAGCTGCGTTATTGATACAAAAAGGTAAAATAATAAACATGCTGCTTACATTTTTTTTTCACGCTTTTCTTTTTAAGTATCCTTCATCTCAATTAACTGTGCTCCACAGATGCAACCCAGCTTTTAAGGCATTCTCAAGTTGTGTCATCATCATCATCATCATTTCAGCCGAAAGACGTCCACTGCTGGACATAGGCCTCCCCCAAGCACCGCCACTTCGACCGGTTCTGTGCTTCTCGCATCCAGCGCATTCCCGCGGCCTTCGCCAGGTCATCGATCCACGACCGCTTCAAGCCGTCAACTGCATGACGAAATTCTATCGTGCCGTCGACTGCTCGCGAGGCATACACCGACTGCCCGAGTCGTTGACTGCGCTAGAGCAGTCGACAGCTCTCCGACCTCGTCAGAATCCATGACTCGACTGCGGTAGAAAATCAACTGCTCGAGCGGTTGGTAGCGAGCGACAGCTCGAGCAGTCAACAACCGACCGCTCGAGCAGTCGACGCCGACCGCTCGAGCGATCCGTGTACGTCGCTCAGCCGTTAACTACTCGTGCAGTCCGTGTACGGCCGCCCTACAGTAAATTGTCCTCTAAATAAAAACACCCACTTTCTACGCCATTTCCATTATTTTGTTTATACCTACCTACTATGTTTTTGTTAATTTATATTATGTTATAGATTTTATACGCTTAGATTAGCGTACCTACTTGTCATATTGTTATATTAATACTTAAATTCAAATATCCAAAAATGTTGCATGGCCGTAGAGTACCTAAAATATAATTTCTATGAAATACATACCTGAAAAAAAAAAACATCTTATCTGTCTATGTACCTACCTACATACAATGAAGCGAATACAATTTTCTATTTTTAATTTCTTTTGTTACAGCTTACCGTGGATACATAGTTCGCAAAGCGTATGGGCCCCTCATAAACCGAAGTACGGGGCAGATAGACGAAGAGACAGCCTCATTCCTAAAGAGATTCGCCATGAGATGGAAAAGCCGTTCCATGTTTCAAGTTCTGTTGCAATATCGGGCCGTCCGATATCAAGATCTAGTGCATTTTTCACAGCAGGTAAGACACAGATCCATCTATCCGATGTAATTCTGTGTCAATATTGATAATATGCTAGGTATAATCTACATTTATAAAAATGAATCCCTATTTCCCTTGGTTTCCCACACCATCACGCGTGAACGGCTAGACCGATTTCGCATATTCTTTTTCTGTTGTGTTTGTTATTGTCAGGAGGTTCCTATAAAAGAAAAAAATAAGAAAATTGCGCGGACAATTAGAAAAATTAAGACAGGATAACGTCTGTCGGGTCAGCTAGTGCTTAATAATTATGCTTTGTGGTACATTTTATTGAGGCTGACTGCATCTACCTACTGGTTGTAATTTAGCTTACCTACACTGTTTTTTTATTTGACGAAAAGAGGAGTATGTAACAATTTTCGTGGGTACGAGTGTAACATCTGCCTTCTTTGTCTGACTTTGTAGATGCCTAGACAATACCTGAGAAAGATAAAGAGAAGTATGACTGAGAGGTCACAACACACGGTCAAGTACGAAGAATTAAGTGGTGGTAGTTCTAAGATAAAAGCTGTTGATGAATGCGGATTCGACTACGTTTTTTCTAGGCTGTCGACTTTGGGTTCACGTAAAGTGCACGGGTGGTATCAGAAACTATCTTCACCGTAATTCTTTAGTTTATTTTTTCCTTTATAAAGTACTAGCTTCCGCCCGCGGCTTCGCCCGCGTGGTATGTCGATAAAAAGTAGCCTATGTCCTTTCTCAGGCTCTAGACTATCTGTGTACCAAATTTCATTTAAATCGGTTCAGTAGTTTTGGCGTGAAAGCGCGACGGACTGATAAAATACGTTAATTGATATAATTTCTGTGTTACAACCGACAACCACTAATGCAATAGGGTAAGTTATCACAGGGGTCAACCTCTTTTTATGCGCATGAGTCATTTACTACACCTAGATATCGAAATTATCTTTGTTAAGTCTTTTCTTGCAAAGAAAAATGCTATGAGCAATTAACTCGGAATTATTTCAACAGTATCGAAACTTTTCAATATTTACTTTCCATACTTACCTACTCGTACTTATCGAAACTATTGTTGTTGATACCTTTTGACGAAATTGAGTTCACAATGACCTGCATTCGGCTAAACCCAATAGACGATTACCACATTCATCTATTCAAGAAATTATTTGTCACGGAACACCTTAACATAACCGATTCATCTTTCTTGTAGGTGCATATCTACAACCAAGCAGTTTTGGAAGCGCTGCTAAACACTAGCACTTCAATCCTCCTCGACAGAGTGGATCCTCATTCCAAGGAAGGTGACTTCCTCGGTTCTGGCCCGCCTACTGTGTGGAAGCTTCCCTTCAGGATCGATCAGCTGCAGTATTACGACACCTCGTATATGTGTGACCCTTCTGCCAAGAGCAAGTGAGTTACTTTGATGTTTCTTGACGCATACAGCACCCTCATTATTTTGATCCCAATATTGAGTTTTTTAAGACAATCTACAAGACTAGGCGATCTTTTATTGACCCCATTCTTAGTTATTAACGTGTCCAATTTCTTCTTGTAGCGACACATTTGCCAGTCAATACGATTCTGACCACGAGCAGTGGGACGAACCGTTCAAACGTCGATTTAGTTCAGCACAAACCGACACCAGTAAAGCATCGGCGAGCACTCAGACGCTCATCACAGTGCCATTCTGCAGAGACCCCACGCAGCCGGTCCCAGTCTTACCGCCCGATGAACCGGACCAACCACCCGGACCAAAACCAACTCGTAAAGACGGACCTGCCAACAGACCAGCAGTGTACAAGAAGAAACCAGGCCAAGCACCGCAAAGCTACTACCAACCACCAGAACCTTGGGCAGGAGTAAGAGATGACACAGACATTCTCGAAGACACAGCACCCAAATTACGAAAGTCTAACTACACCAGAAGCATGTACGCCATTGACACGGAAGCGCAAGATCCTATAATGGAACTGCAAGCGATGGCTAAATCAACCAACGATATGAACGAGGACGAACCTCCGTTCAATTTCCAGGCAATGCTGAAGAAAACTCCGCGGAACAGGGCGTCCATGAAGAGGTCTAACGAGTTGGGTGATGATTTGGAGGAGAAGCAGGTGGTTGCCAAGCATGTAATCTCGCCGAGCAAGGCGAAGCCACCGGCAGCTCCTAAACTGCCTCCACCGACGAATCCCATAGGTAAACCACCACCTTCTCCTCCAGCCACTAAGCGTACTGCGCCCACTCCACCATGCCAAATGGAGGCCGAGGCTCCCCCACCCAGCAGGGTCAATCCACCTCCACCACGGTCTTCAAGCAGAGAAATGATCAGACAAAACTCAAAGGACCTTATCATTGCTGCATTGAAAAAGAGGGACTCCTTAACTGATCTAATTGGCGCAGTCGATAACAAAGTCGAAAACGAGAAAGTGGAATTAGCGCCAGGAATCACAGTCGAGGGTACCGTCACAGATTTATAAAAGACAAAATAAGTTCCGTAAAAAATATATTTAATCTCCATTGCATTGGAAGTCCGCATACATTATTCTTTATATTATGGCGTTACAATATTAATATTGTTTCTGACAATTAAGTTTTTAAAGCCATAAGTTTTATGTAAGTCATAAGAATTTTTGTTAATTTCTTAATTATATAATTTATATCTCAATAGAGTTAAGTATATTAAATACAAAAGATGTTCTTAAAGCGAATTATGGCAAAACGTTGCGTTATTTAACACGTTTTTAGGGTTCCATCACATAGTAAAAAAATATATCAAGTTTTATATTAAATCTTAGAGTACCTTAACCGAAATTGCTTTGGTAACTTACAATATTTGCCTATAAACTAGAGTTTAGTGACATGGTTACTTTACTATTACCACAGAAACAAAGGTTAGAATGGTCCATGAAGGTTTAGCATTTACTGATGAGCGATACATTTAATAAAATGGCATATAATTTATTGTAAAAGCGTGTTTTTTGTAGCAGTTGAGACTTCAGAACGAATTGTAGTTTTTTTTTTTAATACGAGCAAGAATGGAGATCAAGGCCTGTATTACAGAACCTCACTCAAGACTCAAACATTACTTATTAAACCTAGTTTCAACGAATCAAAAGGCTTCAAAATAAAAGTTTTTTTTTTTTTTTTTTATTAGTTTTACGTAATGCTCGAGTTTTGAGTGAGGTTCTGTAATACGGGCCTTAGGTTCTAGATTATTTATTTTATTACTGAATGTATCGCTCATGTATCACATAAGTACTAACAAATAAATAGATACGTTAGGTATGTTTCATTAAGCTTATAAGCTCACTGTTATTATAGAAGCTCGATTGAATAATTTGTACAGTGTGATATGTTTGTTTAAACTTTGATTTTTATTTAAAAGGTTATGTTTAAGGTTATGCGCTAGGGTAGTCCGCGAAATTCAAATTCTCTTACGTTTTTGGCAATTTGCAGGTCAGTATCAGGTTGTATGTTGATCTAAATATTATTAGCGCTCGTAACAAATATGGATTTACAGAATTATAAACTTTAGAATCAGCAATACAACTCTCTAAGTTCATGAAAGTGCCAAATGTCATGATTTCATGAAATAGTCATTCAATGCACTTACATGAGCTTAGAGAGTTGTATTGCTGATTCTAATGTTTATAATTCTGTAAATCCATATTTGTTACGAGCGCTAATAATATTTGAATTTTGCGGGCCACCCCAGCGCATCCCCCTTAAACAGCCCGTTGATTGGCTTATGTCATTATAGTCCAAAACGAAACATTGCCCATTTAGCATATCGACAAAAAATATTTGTACACGTTGTTTCAAGTGCAAATGTAACTCAGGCACAGCTTTTGTTTCTCCCGCTTTAAGCTGCCTTTCCACCAGAGATGAGCGAGGATGCGTAGCGAGGAATGTCCGTAAAACTAGCCAATAACAACGCTAGCTTAGCTCAAGCTATGACAGTGAAGCGATGTTATTGGTTAGTTTCACACACGTCACTCGCTACGCATCTTAGCTTATCTCTGGTGGAAACGCAGCCTTAGTGAGTATGTATTCGAAACAGTATATTTAGAGTAAGACTAGGCGAAAACGAGCGACCGGCCACAGCACACCGACAAGCAGTTCACATCCTTTTTCATACGTTTTTTTTGGATTCGTCACACGCGGATGGCGGTGGCGGCCACCCGGTACAGCAGTACTCAACACTGCAGCAAAGGTGACAGCCACCGATGGTTGTGGTCGGTGGCGCGTTTGCGCCTAGCCTTAGAGAGAAGTTTTTTATTTAAGGAAAAAGCTTCATTTGAGTGCGAAACAACGCAACAAAAGAGAGTACACCGACCATTAAACAATGTGACGAAAATATATTGTAATAATTACCATACAGTGTTTACGACCACAAACTTTCAACTGCCATACATATTAAATCAGTTGGAAAAATAGTTAAATAGTTAATACAATAAAGTACCAAAAATATATATTTACTTTATTTTTATTCTCATACCCATAAATATCTTTCTTTTTAATTTAGGCCACGCATAATTTCTATTCGAATATTTATTTTTCCAAAATGTTAATTTTATATATCTCTCGAAATCACATCCTAATGTTATTGCCGAATAATTGACTTAAAAACTAGTTAGAAAAATACACCAAAAGAGTTATAAAAATATCAAGTATTTATTACATTCTATTATTAACCTTAAGCTCTATGAATTCAGTCAATGTATTAAAGTGTTTAATATACAGTATGCTATCCAACGAAGGGCGTTCCTATTAACCCGTAATATATAGTCCATACCATACATGCTAAAAAATCATTACCATATTTTTTTTTTGTAATCAAATATTCACAAAAAATATTAAATTGATACGTAAAAGAAACACTCTGTACACGCAAACTTGTCACATTTGTCTTTCCACGTTGACAGACCAGTGTAAATATTAAAATCAAGTGGAATAACTAGTGGAAATATTTGATAGTGGAATATTAAAATCAAGTGGAATTTCAAGTGAAAATATTAAATTGATACATAAAAGAAACACTGTACACGCACCTTGTCATATTTGTCTTTCCACATCATCATATTTTTTGTGAATATTTTACTAAGTATAATTTTTATGGTAAGAATTCTTTGTTTGCATGTATGGACGCCATACTACTGAAGTTTAAAGGGAACGCCCGTCGTTAGTTAACGTACTGTATTTTAGGTACAGAATGTTTGCTTAAATTAAAGCTTCAGTACCGATACCGCTCCGACTTCCTATTTAATTTCACCCCATGCAGATAGAAAACTTAATACATACATAAAAAAATAAGAAGTAGGTACTTAATCATAATTTAGGCCTCAACATTTTTATAAATGGCGAAATACAGGCCGTTATTAGATGAATATCAAAGTAAAGATGAAATATAAAGTTTTGGGAGCTTTTTGGTCTCTAAGAGCCCAAAACTATTTCGGTGGGTCTATACTTGCGCTATTGAAATACATGGCAGTCACCGATAATCAGGGACTGGTACCTCAAATCATCATCTCCCTAGCCTTTTCCCAACGGGTCGGCTTCCAGTCTAACCGGATGCAGCTGAATACCAGTATTTTACATGGAGCGACTGCCTATCTGACCTTCACAACCCAGTTACTGGGTAATACGATACCTACTACTATACTTCTGACGACCCGTAACAGCTGTCAAAAATCTTTTACAGCTGTTACGGGTCGTCAGACGCCCGAAAGTTTGTCAACCAGTCTTACCAAGGGTTATCGTATTACCCAGTTACTGGGTTGTGGAGGTCAGATACGACGTCACTCCATTTAAAATACAGATATTCAGCTGCATCCGCCGTTAGACTGGAAGCCGACCACAACATAGTTGGGAAAAGGCTAGGCAGATGAGATGATGATAACTATGAAAATCTAAAACCCTTTAAATCTACGTCGGTGAATATCGAAGAGAATTCGTTGAAAACTAGTGAACAGTAGCAACCCTTCATTGACTACGGAGCGGTATCGGCTCATCAGAAGGCCAATTCCCGTAATTAAAAACGTTCAAAACTCATAGTTGCAATCTCATTAGAGCAACAATTAATGGCAAAAACTTGTCAAAAATGTAGGGAAATTAGAAGTATTTTTGACAAATTGAGACTAAGACTAAAGTGCGAACGTCCATCATGCCCCATTTACACGATGCAAGTTTCTTGCTTGTGGAGTACAATAAAATTGAAGCAAAAAACATTACCCTCCTACTGGGGCAGTTGGGTAAAAATGACTTACATCATCTAAAGACTGTTTAGACGGTGGACAAATTTTATTGTTTCTTCAACTTGTGGTATGCCACAGGCAAAGATTTCAATCGTAGATTCGCCCTGCCGCGTCAAAGAATGGTACGTTTCTATTTAATTTTGACACCTCTGACACACACAATGTCGCAGAGACTTGACTTGGTTGTCATAGAAACGCTATTTAATATTGTGTGAACTCACTCTTCTCAGTATAAACACTTTTTCGCGCACCTCAGTACGGCAAATGTAACGATTTTAATTCTTTGGTCACAGGCAATTAAATTGCACCGTGTAAATTAAATAAGGCTTAATTATACGGGAATTGGCCCTCAGAATTTAGAACAGCGATCCATTTAATGGTAGATTCTAGATTTTGTATGAAAACTTTTATGAGGATAGTGTGACTACAATGATTGCCAAATAGTTTATCTTAAATTCTTTAAAAGCTAAACAATTGATTAGGGTTGCCCCAGAAATGGATTTTAAACCTATTAATCCCGTGCAAATAGTGACTTAGAATACAAAATGTAAAGTTTTAATTGATAATTATTTATTAAGAAGCAATTATTATGGCGCTTACGTTACTAGAAACCGTGACTTCATAACCTTGAGATCATCACATAAAACTTAGTTAAAATTTAAACAATAAATACGAACAAACAAAATATATATTAGCAAAGTTATCCTAAATAATAATAATTATAATATCCAAAAATATTTTAATTTAAAAGGTTAATTTTATATGCGTTTAATAATTTTAAGGCATGTACAGACCAAGACATAGAAACCAAATTACGAACAAGAAATACGATTTTGCCTTTTACCGCAGATTAGGCAGATGGTTCGCTCCGCAAAATCATTTAAATAAAAAGCGTCTCTTGCAGCGACACAATAAAGTGCAATTCAGGTCGCACATTGCTAATTAGCTACAGTTATATTCACGTAAAAGTTGCCTCTCTGTCTATCGCGTAACTCTTAATATCTTCTGACTACGTTACGCTCACATTATTGGCCCGACAAGACGAGCCCACTGCGTACTTGTAGCTTCATACCTAAAATGCGGAGTGCGCCTTCTGTACTAATCTGGGCTTTTCTTAGCGTTTGCTAAGCTATCTCTGTGGCCACCATCGACACAGTCTGCACCTACCTTAACACAAACGTCATGGTTCACCAAAAAATATCTTACCGACACAAAAGGCAAACATTAAAACCATTTCTGTGCCTCCTGTGATGAGTGATTTTAGTCGAGTTTGTACCCTTTTAAGTGAAATAGAAATAGAAATTATCAGAAAAAAATACGTTTTTTAGGGTTCCGTACCCAAAGGGTAAAACGGGACACTATTACTAAGACTCCGCTGTCCGTCCGTCTGTCGGTCTCTGTCTGTCTGTCCGTCTGTCACCAGGCTCTATCACATGAACCGTGATAGTTAGAGAGTTGCAATTATCAAAGATGATGTATTTCTGTTGCGGCTATAACAACAAATACAAAAAAACAGAATAAAATAAATATTTAAGGGGGCTCCCACACAACAAACGTGATTTTTTTGCCGTTTTTGTAGATAATGGTACGGAACCCTCCGTGCGCGAATCCGACTCGCTCTTGGCCGGTTTTTTTGGTCTAACTCACGTTCTTCTATTTTCTATAGTTTCGGAGATAGTTGGGTACAAAGTGATATAACTGCCAGGATTTTGGCAAAAAATCATGAACATAGATAATTATAATATGTCAAGTTGTAACCCCTTTAAGTAATTTGCTCCACACATTGATTTTCGTGGTTCGTGGTAAGTATAAGAGCGATCATATTAATTTTCACATTTTATTTTTCAGTATATTTATCTTGAATATTGATGTATGTATCTAAAGTTATATCACAATTAGCAAACTGAAACAATTCAGGTAAATTATGATGAAAATACCCATAATATATTATAAGGAAAATAATCTAATCTTTGGGGTAGTATTTTTATCATTTGTTTGAGCAACATTATGTTAGAAACATATCCTTCCTAATGACTTATTGTTTTACTTCTTGTAAGGTATTTCAGTTTCTACAAAGACAACTTATAGGTGCAACATAATTTAACTGTACTCGTATCACGTCATTTTAACACATATTGGAAATAAAAAAAGGCAAAACTTCAACTCAAGGTACTTATGTGTAAGCCCACTTAGTTCACGAACTAGAATTTTTTAAATTTTGTTTTTGTTCTCCAAGTGTTGATTTTTTACGTATCACAGGAGGCACAGATTTTAATACACCATTCTTGGCATACCTCAACATGACTTTTGCGTAGTAATCAATAAAGTGAAAAAAAAAAAACAACAATACCAATTCACCTACATCAGAAACATTTCCCATACATTAAAATACGTGCAAAAAAAAACAAGTGTTTGTTACTGACCGTGTTACTGTCAAATAATGCTTGGACTGGCCGTACGGTATGTATTAATATTAAGCACTATTTAAATCGAAAAGGACAAGACCAGAAGATTTCTCACTGTGCAATAAAAAGTAAAACTTATGGTACTACGTTTAGGTGCTACATGTGGATCGGTTTTGCATCGATATTGTAGAATAAATCTTTTACAGAAATCACTTTTCTTAACCATTTTTGTCCATAATTTGATTGGCTGCTAACTCATTGATGGTCACAAAAAGGCTCGCGAGAATGCCGCGCGAGGCACTCATACGGTTACAAATAGGCTCGCGAGGATGCCGCGCGAGGCACTCATTCGGTAACCTCGCGATTATTTACATTCAATGCAAGATAAATTTAAATAATATTTAAAATTCAATAGTAGACCATGGAATGAACTTACAGCCATAAATAAATTGACCGACGGAATACAATAGCGATGCAAATCTAAACCATAATGCTTGAATCATAAACCACCTTGAACACGATGCAACATGCGACTGCGGCAGGTTGACGACAAGACGCTGCCCTGTCGCAGGCGACAGATATTCATGTCATCTTTACAAAACGTTAATTAAAAAAAAAAACTTATTTTTTAAATGAGTACCTGGTTATTTTTTATATGTCGGCAATCCGGATAGAATGGGGAAAGGAGAGGACAATTGCAACCAAATGACGTCTGATGAACCCGTGCCATTGTCAACCATTTACGAGTAATTTGGCATTTTATATTTTAAAATGTATGAAATAAAAATATAAAATGTCAAATGACTCGAATGACATTAACATAGGAGTCAAACGACCTCTCCTGCATCCGCATATCGGATTGCCGACATTAATATAACCAATAACCCTGTATACAAGTGAAAATTCAACGTTTTCATTCTTTATTCACGATACGGAATTTCATCAGTGCTTACGAACTGTTCTATAATATAATGTTTACAAAAAAACAATTAGGTACAATTTGTATATCATACCTTCACTTTCACTTCTTCCAAATACTTCAAACGAGTAACTGAGTGACATTAGGCTCGTTGAGCGTCAAAACGGCGTGTGCTTCCACCATAACGACGAGCGAGTTGCGCGCCTCTTCGTGGGGCACGCCGTGCGAGCGCGTCGCGTGCGTGTACCACGCGCCTGTGGACGGCAGCACTGACACGCACCATTTGCAAGACAGCCTGGAATTAACACAAACGAGATGACACCTAGGTTTATTCAAGCGACTGTTTAACCATACATTTTTGACATGTAATAACAGCCGCACGGGTCTATCCATCAGGTTAAGCTACGCTTGCCGGGGTTGGTCTGTGGATGGGTGACAAGTCTCTTTACATACCGAGACTCCTCCGTGCCTCGGAAAGCACGTTAAGCCGTTGGTACCGGCTGTCATTCGTGGATCTTTGACATTCGTTACGGGTCGTCAGAAGCCGGAGAGTCTGACAACCAGTCTTACCAAGGGGTATCGTATCGAACTCAAACTCAAAGCATTTATTTCAAATAAACCAATTACAGGCACTTTTGAATTGTCAAGGGGTCGGTCAGTCAGAAAGATGAAGCTAGTTGTATTACCCAGTTACTGAAGTGTGGAGGTCACATAGGCAGTCGCTCCATGTAAAAATACTGGTATTTAGCTGCATCCGGTTAGACTGGAAGCCGACCGAAGGCTAGGCTGATTGAAATGTCTCTTAACAGGCTGATTGAAATGTCTCTTAACTTAAAGCAATGTTTATGAATAAAGTGGCTGATCTATAACTGTACAGGGAAAACATATTGTCGGATAAAAGACAGGGTATGCGTTTCTATGCATAAAAGTGTTATGAAAAACTGACAGTTTACATGTCTAGTTCTTAGACTTCTTTTCATTTAGAGATTTATTTCGGAAGGTTTATGTATAAAATAGAAACTTATTAAACTTACATAAAACAAAGAAATCTTGATGTTTTGTCACAAACCGTGCTAAGCAGTAAGATAAGTAAAGTACCAAAAGTTACCTGTTAGTAACATGTCTAGATTTTACATGTCTCCGCCTATACCCCCAACTGTTGTACACGCGAGGACAGAACGGGCAAGGGAATGATGGATCTGCAAATCAAAACCAAGACTTATTTGAATGTATGTATGAGCATTATTTGGCAAACTAAAAAAATGCTTTGTTAGGATACAATTCTTTTCTGCTAAGCATTATATTCACTGTTTTCTCATTGAATTGTCACAGAAGAATACGTAACAAAGCAATATAACTTTCATTTCAGAAGTCAGTGTCTTTGCTTTTCAATTTTTGCCACCGACTTCCGAAATTAAAGTTATTTTTCGCTTTTTTTGTGTTTTTTTTTTGGAAGTCGGTTGTTTTTTTTTTGTAAAAAGTTTTTATTTTTCACTTTAAAGTTATTTTTCGCTTTTTTAGTGTTTTTTTTTGGAAGTCGGTTGTTTTTTTTTTTGTAAAAAGTTTTTATTTTTCAAGTCGGTTGTTTTTTTTTTTTTGTAAAAAGTTTTTATTTTTCACTTTTTAGTTGTGCGGTTGTTTTTTTTTTTTGTAAAAAGTTTTTATTTTTCACATTTTAGTTGTGGTACCTACCCCACACAAATTCGTATACCGTTATCTGCTATGTAAATAACAGTGACGGAGTCAACTAAGATAATAACATCGTCAACATACGCAAAGTGGCAAAAATACGTAATTATTGAAACTAACTCAAAAACTACGCAAGCAAAATTAATAAAATTTATATGGGACCACCTCTGAAGCAAAAAGAATCATCAAAATCGATTCATAATTGGCGGAGTAATCACGTAACATACATACAAAAAAAAAACATACAGACGAATTCAGAACCTCCTCCTTTTTGAAGAAGTCGGTTAAAAATAAAATGAAGCAACTTCAATAGTATGGAAAGAAAAGAAATTAAAAACTAAATAATGTACCTTTACAATTCTGTGCATCAGTAGACACCAAATTAAGATTCTCCGTTTTTATACTCAGCGACTCGATTCTTGTTCCACTTTGCAGAACAGTTTCCACTTCTTTGTCTATTTCAATTATTTCATCGGATGCATTCCCACTGTTGATCTTCTCATTCAAACATGGCTGTGTACTGGTCACTTCTATCTTATCAATTCGGTCACTTAGCATGTACATCCTTTTGTTAAGACAATTTTCTGCACTCATGTGTTTCTTGTCCGATGTATCTTCTAGTAATGCTATGTCTGTGTCATTGGTATTATCTCCGGAATAGTCAGTTAGGGGTGATTCTATGGGTTCTATTTTAAGCACGACATTCTGAAAAGATAGATGGATGTGTTAGTTTGTAGCCAGCTTTTTACAAGCTTTATATTAGCTTGCTCTGTTCGTATGTTTCCGGTTACTCCAATTGTCATCCATTTTCCAAGCACTTTCTGGCATCTGACTGAGGTGAAACTTGGCATACTTATATGTATTATAATAACCAAGACATTTTGAAAAAATGATTCCATTGAGCTGGTCTCACGATGGAGCCGGAATTGGCCATAGGAAATCCTCAATCAAACAAGATAGCACCATCGTGTTTGGACTCATTAGCTATGTATTAAAAAGTGCTTTGACACTAGGTGGAGCTGGACGGTAGCAATGGGAAAATCATCACGGTAGCATTTTTAGTTCATTAAAAGCTTGTTTTTAAAAAGATCTTTACTTATATTTTATTTAAGTCAAATGTCACAGTTATGAAAAGCAAAAATGTTCAACTTACAGATTGTTTTCCGCTATCTGAGCTAATCTTGTGTACATTTTCAGAATCAACATTTGGTATACACTTTTTGCACTTATTGTTGTTGTCTTGTTCAGATCTTTTCCGTTTTTTTGATTGAGCTCCTGAGGATTTCTGTAAAATGGTTTATAATAACTGATTTCTGCTATAGGCTATTTACATGGTATTTATTAATAACTATGACCAAACGAATGCTTACATTATGCTTCTTCTCTACAACATCCTCTAGCACTGCTATATCAGTGTCGGTTTCACCAGAATAATCTGTTAATGGTGATTCTGCTGGTTCTAATTTTGGCACTAGGTTCTGTAATCATTATAAATTGTTTATTTTTATTTTTTTGTTATAAATTCTCTTTGCAATCGGTCGTCGGAATGGCGTTGTGGTGGAGCAGCCAGTGCTGCGCCTCCCACTTATAGAAGGTGGTTCCTCTTCAGCTTTTTTACCACTGCTGTTGGGTTTGACAGTTCAGTAACTAGTGGGTTTGGATACAAGGTTAGGTGTGGCTTGTGTTGTTTTCTACTGCTACTTCAGTATACTGGTTGTAGATAGTCGTGGGTTTCGTCGTTCCTAGTAGACCAATGCATTTGCTATTGATCGTAGGATACCATTTTGCACTCTTTGCAGGCAGAGATGTTGGTTTTGCAGTCAACGCTTCACAATTGGATCCCATAGGTTCTATATCATAATATATCATCTGGTTTTAGACGTTTTCAGCTTATGCTTTGATGGCCAATAATAAGAAAGTGCTTCATTGTTTAAGGGTCTTACTAAAATATTTTTATATTGACTTGGTTGAGTAAACTGTCAATGAAAAAAAAAACTAGATTCATGTGAAAGACAATAATTACTAGTTTTGTGTCCCATTAGAACAATGAAAAGTTCAAATAGTTTATTGTTATATTATGTAGACCAAGAAAACTTTGGACTGATGACATTATTGAAGTTGCTGGGAAAAACTGTATGAAGATTGCCAGGAAAAGTGGCACGGGGTGGAGGAGGCTTTTACCCAAAAATCCGGCCAAGTGCGTGACGAACCATGCATAATGAAGGGTTCCGTAGTTAGGATGAATTTTTTTTCCAAAAAAATCTTAACATTCTAGTTGGAAAACTTGTTCTTACAGTTGAGAACATGTTTTTGCAACTGCAAATTTAAGTTGGTTGATTATTAACCCTTTTCAGAGCATACTGCCAGTCTTTTTACACATGCAGTCTGTGGGGCAGGTATACGCTGAGGGCATACAACGCCCTGTGTGTCCAGTATAACAATGTATTCAGGATGCTGTTGGGACTACCACGCTTTTGTAGCGCCTCCGGGATGTTCGCCTAGGCCAGGGTTGATGGTTTTCATGCCATTATACGCAAATGGTGCACTTCGATTCTCGGTAGAATATGTGCTGGGAGCTAGCACGTATTCTACCGAGAATCAAATCGCATAGTCATATTTATTTAGAATATCGCTAGTTCATGTCTGGACACACTGTATAAAAGACATGACACTTGACTTTCAATTAATTAAAAATACAGTTAAGTATCGTTGTGGAGAATAATATTATTAATTAATTTATTATATTTAAGTATAATATATATTTATAATAATATAAAGAAACTATTAATAATATTAACCTAATATCTATATTAATTAATCTAAAGTATGAGTAGAATGTAACTCACATTCTGAGCAGCATCTTGCCTACTTTGTGCAGAAACACATTTCTTGCATTTGCCGCTTACATCCTCTTGCTCACTTTTCTTACGCTTTTTTGGCACAGTGCTCCCCGTAGTTTTCTATAAGTTATTTTGAAAGATTGTTAGAATTCATGTTTATGATTAAAATTATAGTGCTATTGGACATAGAAATATAAGCAAAGATTTGGAAATGCATTCTTTTCTTCAAGGTATTTTACAGTATTGTGTGGATAATCACTTTTTGCTCCATGTAATTATAATTAACTAACTGATGCCCGCGACTTCGCCCGCGTGGATGTCGGTTATTATATACTAAAACCTTACTCGAGAACCACTATCCATTGGAGAAAACAGCATGAAAATCGGAGCAGTAGTTTTTGAGTTTATCGCGTACAGGACGACAGACAAACGCGGCGGAGGATTTTGTTTTATTAAGGATAAGGATAAGGAAGGATAGCTGATATATAGGTACGCACATGAGATAGATAGGTACGCACATCTTGTTTCTCTCTGCACAACATGAGAATAATTACAAAAATAGATATTATGACAGAAACTTACATCCTCTTCGCGAGAAACCTCACTGCCTGTAGACAAACCACAAATTCTCAATGTCTCCGCAGTCTTCAACAAAATTGGCAAGAATTCTTCAGTCACATTGACCTCCCCGTTGTACATGAACGTCAGTAGCGTCCGCAGAGAGGCCGTACTGATGTCATGAAGCACTATAATTGGATCCCTGTGGGGGTTTTGCTACGAAAAAAACGTGTGGGCGTTAGACTAAAACCTCACTTTAGGAAACCATAAAAAGGCAATATGTACAATTTTTACTTAATTACCTGAAAGATCGTCCTGAAAACTGAGCTATTCGCCGATAATATCACTTTATGAGCCTTAAAACTGTGGCCCTCGGAAACCAAAGTCACATCCGACAAGCCTTCGTCTTTGAATAATTCTTTTACGTTGAACAGTATGTTGCTCTGATACCCGTTCCATTTTAAACTTATTTCCTGATTCGCCATTATGAGCCACTAAGTTAACATAGGGAAATATGTTAATATAATATTTAACAAAGCAAAATAAATAATAGAAACTGAATCTATGAAACGACGCAAAATTGCTTTGATATTGAAAAAGAAAACAATGCCACAGATTACTAAATATTAGATTGCAATGTTACGAGCGTATAAAATATTTTTTCTTAGCTTTTCATCAGAAAAGTTACTAATACAGTGTATTTTATAAATTAAACTAGAGTTGGGGCATATATCACTCACTCTCTTAACTCTTTTAAATTATACATTTTTTAATTTTAATTTATCTCAATAATGTTCAAATATTATTTTATTGTGCTAAAAGACCACTCTTCAATGCTAAAAAATAAATACTTTTATGAAAGAAGTTGTGTGTTCGCGGGTTCCACAGATTACGTAGCAAGCTAGCGGGTTCTCGCCTTGGCTGGCGGTAAAAATTGAAAAGTTGTCTTTCCCCGCGTCGCGACCGCTTGACTTTTTTGCTTTTATTTATTTTCTCTTTCTTGTAGGTGTGTTCATTTAACTTAATATTGTAAATATTACATCAACGAAAAGACTAACGGCTGTGATAAAACATTAAATACACTATAAATTGCAAATAAACAAATATGTATTTGTAAGGAAACTGGGACCGTGGTCAGTGGGTCATCTTCTTTCAGCAAAGAATGAAGCTATGTAACTCTCTCGATGTACCCAGGTAGTAAGTTAAGTTTAATTCCATCCATGATTTACACAACGGACCTTAAGTAGAAACGTATTTGGCAGTGCTACCCTGATTAGGAGGATCATCATTTATTTGTTTCCTTGATAATTATATTATTTGTTGGTCTGAGATTATAGCAGCGTACTTCAAAGCGTGCACAGACACGTTTCTACCTATATAGTTACTTTACTCTTTGGTTTCTACGTGCACCACAGAACATCTTGGGCTTGTGCTCGCGCAAATCCATCGGCTGTCGTTTTCTAGCGCGAACATAGTGCTTCGTTTGTCAAGTATGCCATCCACACTATGCACATTGCATTACATGATAAGTACATTATACAAGTCTGTACACACCTTGAGGAACCTACCTACTTACGGGATTACGGAACAGGCAGGCCAATCATTCCTGAAAAGTATATTTTCAGCCAATCTCAAATACTTAATGTTGCGAATTACTTCCTATTAGTCCAGGAAAATAAGTCAAATTTGGGCAAGTATCTCGGAATGAGAGAGCTTTAAACTTGTCTAAACCTTTATTTTGACAGCCTTAAACTTGTCTCAAAACCTACTTATCGTAGGGTGTCCGCGTCAACAGATATTCCAAGGTCAAAGAAACGATTTTTTTACACATTTATTGCAAATATCTCGTCGCCTATGGGTTTTATGCTATTTGCATGTTTATAAATATTGTTGAGGATTAAATTCTCAACAACTTTTGTCTAAACATGGTGCAACTGGTGTGGTGGTTTTAATGTTTGGATAGACAACATTCTTTTTTTTCCAAGTTAACCCTATGAACGCTTACGTCATATTTTTATGTGAAATGAAAATAAAATTATTTATAGACCAAATTAATGATAATTATTATTACCTATTTTTTTTATTTTTTTTAATAAAATGTAGTGTGTTACACAAACATTCCACAATGATATTCCAAAGCTCCCTGTGATAAGCTCTGATGCAGTAATTAAATGTTTGATAATATTTTTTTTAATGACTTTAGTATATTTGATAAGGATTTTTATCATATATATCACCTTGCTTTCGAATATCAATAATTAATTGTTTATAGTTGCTAATGAGAACAGCTATCGATATTGTAACGATGTCTGTGCGTTCGATTTAAAAATATTATTTCAATCATAGTATTATCATGTATACCTACTTTATTTTTAAGTTAATATTCTTCATATCTGTTTTTACTCAGATTCATATTATAATTACTTACGTGTGTTACCTATATTTTAAAGTAACTTTTTATTTATTTAGGTATTAATAATGTTTGCGGGGCCAACATGGCCAGAAATCGCACAAAATAGAGAGCTTTGGAAGAAAAAAGGGGAGGCCTTTGCCCAGCAGTGGGACACACAATAGGCTATAAAAAAAAAAAAAAAACAAAATCTGTTAGTCAACCATTTTATACTTGAAAAGTAGTCCTTTAATATTATTACTATCTTTTTCTTAAATAACTTTATTTACAGCTGCAGTCATAGGGTTACCTTTATTTTATGCAATATCAAATATTACATCAGCTGTGCCGAACAAAATCAAACTCATCATTCTTGAATTCACTGGCTTTTTTCACCATTATTCATTTTCATACCGGGCGGGTTTCTTTTTCAAATGCTGCAGCAATTTGATCCAAATTCGGAGTTTCTCGAGTACTTATTTAAAAAAAAGTTTTTTTTCCTTTTCCAAAGAGCGCAGAAGTCATGTCACAGCCACATATTGCGTGAAGAAACCTTGAATGGATAATGCATGATGGGTTCCTGCAGGAACCCATCATGCATGGAACCTGATATGACAATGAATCCACCAGCTCCGGAGGAATTGTTTAACACAATATTCTGCAACTGCAAGAATGGTTGTGGTTCGCGATGGGATGCAGGAAAGCAGGGTTGCAGTGCTCTTTAGCTTGCGGCCAGTGTAACCTCGAATGATACCTACACTAAATAGTTAAACACTGCGCGCGCTCTGCCCTCTATCTCTAAAATGGTTCAAGATATAAAAAAAATGTTTCGACAAAAGTTGTTGAGAATTTAATCCTCAACAATATTTATAAACATACAAATAGCATAAAATCCATAGGAAACGAGATATTTACAATAAATGTGTAAAAAATCGTTTTTTTGACCTTTGACCTTGGAATATCTGTAGACGCGGACACCCTACGATGAGTAGGTTTTGAGACAAGTTTTAGGGTGTCAAAATAAAGGTTTATACAAGTTTATCTCTAATTTCGAGGTAAAACCCTAATTTTCCTGGACTATATTGGTTCAATGCAAAAAGCAGTCAGTTATCAAATCATTGACAAATCGGTATGAATAAAATATCTGGCAGCACAGTAGGTAGGCACCTACCTACATTACATATGAGTCCAGAGTCCAGAGCTCATAGCTATTACCTACTCACAGAAAGTATTTCGGACCAAGCGTGCTGCCTTGAGGAACGCCGTGTAAAAAAATCACCGTGACGAGCTACAATAAAATCGTGCTGATTGCAACAGCAAGCTTGGCCTATTCGTCGTCGGCAAATATTTACGTACCTACTTGGGTTAGCATTATCAACTCAGCAGGCCACTGCTGGACATAGGTAAGCCTCTCTCAGGTTGTACCACAATACATACAATACAATACAAGAATAATGAAAATGTGTCATTACTATTTATGTAATGACAATAGAGATCTCATAATTATTATAATAAATAAGTGTTACATTTTATACTCAAAATATTAATTGATGGAATAAAAACATCTCTCACACAACCAGCTATATAGCTTTCTATTAAATTCTAAGCACTTCTAAATTCTTCGGCTAAGTGGTTCATATATATTATCACCGCCATGGTATAACAATCTTTGTCTTTGTCTTTTAGTCTATTATGCAGGACTCTAGGTGGCTTTTGTGCTATTTTCCTCTTTGAGATAGCCTTTTCATCTTTTTCAAAAAGCGAGTAGTTGTTTCTTAGAAATTTGCAGGTTTCAAATACATGCTTTTGCATTAAATACAGGTTCCTTTACAAGAGTCCGCCCACTAAGATAAAAAATTGATCTTACATACTTTTTTTGGGCTCTGAATGCCTTCTGGGCATCTGTTGAATTCCCCCATACAGTTATTTCATACCTTCAAACAGAACAAACATGGCTATGGTATACCAATAAGGCTGTTTGAATGTCATGTGTTAAATTTTTGATCCTCTTCAGTGCAAATACTAATCGGTTTATTTTCTTACATACTCTACTTGAGCTTCTATCCATAACTACTCCTATTATTAACTTCTTCTAGGTCATTATTATTGTATTTTAAACTTAATAATTTCAATTTTTTTTTGTGGTTAAATGGCAAAAATATTATAAATTTAGTTTTATTTGTATTTATTTTTAAGTTATTCCTATCTAACCAATTGATTAAATCTGTCAATGCTTTATTCGTAACTATTTTACTGTTATCTAGGGTTTTCTCTTTTGTCAACACGGTAGTACCTATCATCTGCAAACAATATAGTATATTGGTTCGTGGAGTTGGGCAGTTCGTTTATCACTACACATTATAAAACAAAGTCCTCCGCCACGTCTGTCTGTTCGCGATAAACTCAAAAACTACTGCGCCGATTTTCATGCTGTTTTCACCAATGGATAGAGTGGTTTTCGAGGAAGGTTTTAGTTTTATTAACCGACATCCGCGCGGGCGAAGTCGCGGGCATCAGCTAGTACCTATATTATAAACAATAAGGGGCCAAGGGGCCTTAGCTATGAATATAAATGATTGGTTGGAATGAAAATTATTTACTTGTACTTATCAATCTAGCTTAGATACACACATCGTGAGTTTAATGTTACGATATCGGCAAAAATCTGCTACAAAAATAGTCAGAATTAAATAGTTTTTTTTTTGTTTTTACTTTTTTCACGGGTTTTTATGTAAATAATCATGAGTGTCGAATTATTTTTGTATGAAAAAAGAAAAAACATGTGCCGTTTGATTCTTTGACATGGTCTCATTAATCACCTACCTTAGAGTTATGGGACCATATCAAAAGGAACACGTTGTAAGTATATATTTTATCTTCTAACCTTGATCCTCAGCTGCTACTAGTTACTGTATTTGGAAATATGTTAGTTAGGTACCTATATAATGTTATCATTAATATTCACGTTATCAGATTACATGAAGTAGGTACCTAATTTATTTATTTTATTCAAACAGCAGACCATGTTTACAGGATTATTGAATAGTCAAACGAACTTACCTGTAAGTGAAGTTCGACGGTAATTATACGAAGTTATTGCCTCGTCCGAAGATGATGATAGAAAACAAGTGTAGTAGGCGTTTAGTCGAGTCTCTCGTCACATAATTTTGAAGAAATCTAAAAAATGAACGCGTCCCAACGTGTGCTGTCAACGGCCTTCTGCAACTATATTCATTAAGTTCATAGCGATTTATGGTTTTACAACATAGGGTCCATGCTCATATAACTATAAAGCATGGAATGCTTGGGTCGGGTGGGACTCATCATCTTCGGACGAGGCAATAACTTCGTATAATTACCGTCGAACTTCACTTACAGGTAAGTTCGTTTGACTATTCAATTATACTCGTTATTGCCTCGTCCTCAATGATGATAGAAAACAAGTGTAGATGTTCAAAGACTAGTTGTAAAAACAATAAATCATAATAAAAACAATAAAAATAGCCAGTATTTGCTATTTTTAACATAGGTAGGTACTTATTAGATTAGCATTCACCTGTAGGTACTTGTACAGGTATTAATACTTTATCATTGCATAAGGAGCAAAAATAGGTATAATAACCTAATTAAAGTTGTACTAAATCATTCACAAACACTAAAAAATTGATTCAGAAAAGTTTATATTGAGATTATTGAAAAGTGATAGATCAGCAAAAATACGAGCTTTATAATAATATTAGACAACAATTATTAGTTGATTATCAACAATAACTAAAACTATTAAGGTCTTTTATCAAATCAAACTGCTGTTTGACTCGGTCCAAACCAGGAGGGCATTGGATAGAATGATTAAATAATAATTGTAAGAGAATGTACTAATGTCAATATTACTCCACACTTTCCAACTGTAAAACTAATTATAGGTACTTTAGCTCACAGCTATTTTTGGGGTTTCTTGTTTATATAATAAGCAAGTTAGCACAGTCTCACAGACATTTAGGACTTCTAAAGAGTTCACTACAGCCTGCTGTAACTTGGTGTGCTCTTATTCTATTATGTACCTATAATAAAATAACTTCTAAAGATAAATAGATTTTATTAAGATTATATTTAGTTCCCTTTTGGCTTTTAGCTAACATCTATAGTCACTGTTTACGGGTAGCAGTTTTAAAAATAATTTTGGTGAAAATAGTTATTTTAAGTTCATATAATGTAAACAAGATAGAACCTTATTAGTATTAAGTACCTATAGATAGGTTTTCAAGGACTTTATATAACTACTTCATTAATAGAAAACCTCTGAATAATCTTTTGACTTCATTAACTGTAGCTAGATATTAATTAAAGCTAGATTTGATTTAATGAAATTTAAGCTTACGGAAAATTCCTTCTTGGAAAAACTCTGAGTGAAAATATTTTGTAATTCACAGTATTAGCCCATGCTACAAATGCAGGTGAGTAAGTACTTTAATTCAAAGTACCTAGGTACATTTAGATGCTGATTTTTATCATCATTTCTACTGTTACATCACGGATTCTTTCCTTCCATTTCAATTTTTGATGAAAAAAGGTATGCATATTCTACTGTTGCTCTGTTTATAATTATATTTTATGGTTAGTTTGGTAATGTATGGTTGGTATGGTTTTCTATGGTTTTAAGAACCATAGAGAATAGAAGGGAAAAATCACAATAGATGATAAATCTTGAGACCTATATAATGTAAAGTAATTACTGCCACAGACCCTGGATCTGAGTACCACATTGACACAATGTGTTGGTCTGTGATCATCACCAATTAAAAAAGTATCTAATCTTTTGATAATATAAAATATCATTCAGTTCCTAATCTGCAAGCCTCCTTTTAAGACTCACAAAACCATTAACGTAGGTACCTTATTATATTTTTAGTATTTAAGTAGAATACCTCTATCTTCATTATTTTACCCTTATCCCAATCTATTTAGAGTTGGTGCAACAAGTCTTATCTTCCATACTTCTCTATTAGGTGCATATATTGTTATATAATTATATTATTATGTAGGTACCTATATACATATACCTAGGTATCAAAATATAACAGATGTCTTGACTCACACCATTGTTGTGTGACACTGAGTAATATAATTATATGAAACAAAATTTTTAACAAGATTCAGCAATTTCATAAACTGTTAGAATATTTTTATCCCAAAATAGCAATTTAATACAGGGAATTAATGTGAAACTGAGTCCATTATAGATGTGCAGTCTGATAGCTAAGTAAGTACATGATATTCCACACCATGTGAAGAGGCATCAGTAGATATCTCTACTTAGAACTTGAATTAACCTTTCAAAATGAATTCTTCCAATGTGGCCAAGTTATAGACCACCATTGAAGATCATGTGTGTGCACAATTCAATATACTTGGCTATCATAATTGTTCATAATAAATTAAATTCTTTACCTACTTGTAATGAAACTAGACATTAAAATTCCATTACCTATCATGAACATGAAATCTAAACTAAATTTGAATTTATTTTAACCAATAAGGCTAAAAAATATAATATAAATTAGATGCATAGACTTCAAGTTGTTATTCGATTCAATAATTACAATGTCAAAGTTACATAAACTATTATTGTAAACAATTAGACCTAGAAAGTTTGCTGCTGTATTGGCATAAAATCTAACTTTTCCAGTGCGTCTAGAGTAGACTGTACTTTCCAACACACAGAAGGTATGTGAATGTTTTCTATTCAAGGAAGATCAAGTCTCTTTCTTTTAAGTACCTTAACCTTAACACAGGTTTCATATCATCATGTAAATGTTACCGGAGCCAAAAGAAAAGGCATACAGTAAATAATGCATCAAGTATATACCAGTATGTATGTTAATGTTGGTTTTGTAACCGCATCTTGTACATTCTATGGTTACAAGAAAGTTGATTTCTGTAATTTTCTAACGAACAGTAGTTTGTTAGTTTTTTCAACTTGACATGTATTATTTTAATAATAGTATTAACATCTTCCAATCCAAAGTAAGAATTAATGCCCCATTGGACTTTTAAACAAGAAATAATTAACAAACAAAGTTTGTTATGAATAGTTATAAAAATAACTAAGTATTTATAGAAAAAATCATTAACAGCGAACTCTTACAGAATTTGTCATTCAGTAGGAGTTTAATCTTATTCTGGTGTGACTTATTGGGGTTTGTATACCCCACTAAGTGATAAATAAAACAAGATCTCTCGTGATTAGTTTCATTTCACAAAACTATGAGAATGAAATGTGCCCCCACCTGTGGGTTTACTTGCAATGTTAGTGGTTCCTCTTGTCTTCCAGTTCCCATCCACAGCTGGTGCTCCAGGAGACACACGCCCCCCCCCTTTTTCGCGTTTGAGCAAGGAGGGCCCCGCCAGTTTAAAGCTTTATTTGTTAATTGTTTGATGAAAGCAATGACTTTACAGTCAGAGATTTTCACTAAGTTAGGTAGGTAGAGAGGTAACTTTCCGTCTCTGATTGTTCCAGAAGAAACTATCTTTCCTAAGCATTACAGATAGTAGGATATAAATGTCCTTTTGTGTCAGGATTAAGCAACAAACACAAAAACCATACTTTCTTGACATTTCTTGAACTGTCAAACTTTTGTTTGATTCAGATTAAAAAATATATTTTGATATAGATTAAATAAAGGTCATACCTTTCATATTAATTGTTCTCAATGTTTACCACCCCTACGGGTGAGGTATATCTGAATGATCTTTGGTAAATGAAGGGTTATCTTCGCTTTTGCTAAGTCTTTTTGAAGTATAACATCCCATCTTGATCTGTTAATCAGTTTTCTCAAGCTGCCACTGTGATTTCGATCTGGTTGAGTATTATATATCGACTCCGGATAGACATTTTCATTATATTACTATCATGTAGGTCAAATGAGTTGCTTACTGGGGAATATTACAATATCTGGAACAAATATACTTTATGCATGCTGTAAAGGGCAACACATCAAATAACCATGTAAGTTCCAACAGAACTCCCCTTTATGGAAAAAAGTAAACCATAGGTTGTTTAGCTCACAAACACAAACACAGCCATTGTAAACCACGTGCGTCCCCACGGAACGCCCCAAGGTCAGGCAAATCGCTTACATTATAGCCATATTCAACCACGTGCGTTCCCACAGAACACCCCAAGGTTAGGCAATTCGCTTACATTATAGCCATATTCAACCACGTGCGTTCCCGCAGAACGCCCCAAGGTCAGGCAATTCGCTTAAATTATAGCCATATTCAACCACGTGCGTTCCCGCAGAACGCCCCAAGGTCAGGCAAATCGCTCACATTTTAGCCATATTCAACCACGTGCGTTCCCGCAGAACGCCTCAAGGTTAGGCAATTCGCTTACATTATAGCCATATTCAACCACGTGCGTTCCCGCAGAACGCCCCAAGGTCAGGCAATTCGCTTAAATTATAGCCATATTCAACCACGTGCGTTCCCGCAGAACGCCCCAAGGTCAGGCAAATCGCTCACATTTTAGCCATATTCAACCACGTGCGTTCCCGCAGAACGCCCCACAGGTCAGGCAGAACTTCAGTATAGGTTATAAAAAAAAAAGTCAACCATGTGTGTCCTTTCAGAACACCCCTCAGGTTGTTTAGCTTACAACATAGCCATTTTTAACCACGTGCGCCCCCGCAGAACGCCCCACAGGCCAGGCAAGTTGTATTGAAGCCATTTTAAGGCTCAGAAATACTAGAAAGTTTACTTGCAACATTTGCAAACATGTGTAAAGTCACAAAACACAATATCACACCCGATGTTTTGGATTAGGTTAGCGATTATACTCTTGAAGGCGATTATACTCTTTGATATATTTATAAACACCAATGCCATAAACAGTAATTAGCAGAAAATATCACACCAAGTAGGTACTACTTAGTCTGTGCACCACGCGGTAACTTTTTACGTTCGCCTTCCGAATTGAAAATTCGTTTGATGTTTTTCGAGTTTCTTAATCTTTCTCAATAAGTGTGATCCTTTTGTTATCCTTTTTGACTTCCTCTTTTCCATTTTTAGGTGAATTTTGCACAAAATACTCTAAAATAAGCGGAAATATGTGACGCCATTACTTGACATAAAAACCGAATGAATATAGTTGCAGAAGGCCGTTGACAGCACACGTTGGGACGCGTTCATTTTTTAGATTTCTTCAAAATTATGTGACGAGAGACTCGACTAAACGCCTACTACACTTGTTTTCTATCATCATTGAGGACGAGGCAATAACGAGTATAATTGGTTATACCTACGTCTGAGAAGTAGGAGAGGTCATTTGCAAACATATGACCCCTGCTGACCCCTATGCTATTGTCAACCATTTTCGAGTAATTTGATATTTTATGTATTCTATTGATTGTATGAAATAAAAATATAAAATGTCAAATGACAAGTTGTGACCCTGTCTAGTATGTAGTTCTATTAACTTATCATAAAACAAACCCTTTATCGTTTGTTTTTGTTACGGTAGGTACCAATTGATTTATTGTACCTTCACCGAATTTTGTAAACACGGTTGTAGAAATCACAATGTTGTGAATATTAATTCGTTTTGAATTATTGGTACATTACTTTTCAATTTATTTCTACATTTTGTAATTTCAAACCCGCTGTTGTTTAAAAATACATAGGTAAGTTCAGAAAACTTAACTCTTACAGCAGCAGTTCCTAATAGTTTTACACGAATTATTTCATCAAAAAAAACCGTCGCGAATCATTCTGTGGACTAAGCACAAAGTGGGAAGTGGTAGTGAGAGTGACAAACAACAGTTAACAAATAATAAAATCAACAACACTAATCCAATATTGGTACAACCGATAAAATTATAGTTGTAGTGGCTACTTCAAACTGTTGAGGAAATAAATAATAAGTAGGTCACCAAACAATATCCGTGCATTGCCCTGAAAATGGGCTTATCGTAGCTAATCAAATAATCTAGCCCTTATGAAACTATTGTCTCAACTTTAGTCAACAGTCTATCGTTAATAATTGATGGCTCTTCGCCTACTATAAATTTTATTAAATTTGATAGAACTGTTCACTCATTACTAAATAATTATTTACCTACCTCCCACAATGTTTTTTTCAAAACTGGTGTGTTATGTGGCCTTAGTGATTTTTTCCCAAATTGTTCATTCATTTGATTATTATAGATTATTTTCTTCTTCTGAAGATACTTCGTCTGAATACACTTCTACTGACATATTAGATGACGCACGCTTAGACACGGTAAGTACTTTATCATCATCATAGACGGCCTTGTTTCCATTGTTGTCTTTAAATTTGTAGTTATCTATTCATCTTGCCTCACAAATTCTCAGAGGAAATGTTAGTTTCCAAAATAAAAAAATCGTCCCGATACATCGAGATATAAGTACTAACGTACTAGAGAAGCTACGTCAAATAACTGAATTGTCCTATTCTTCGTATTGAATCTTTAGTTCGCTGCAGCGCTAAAATAATAACAATTCGTCTAAACCGTACCTAATTTACCACAGTGCTAGATTTGCTGCGGAAGTGTATGTATTCTCGGCAAAAAGGTCTTAAGCGCCATGTAAATCACGGCACTTACGCGTTTTCTTCGACAAACTGCGGCGCGGTCGCCGCAGTTGAACGAGACAAAGTAGGAATTTACGGTGTCTTCTCTAGTACGTTAGTACTTATATCTCGATGTCCCGATACCTTTATTTGCACAAGTTACTGATACAGTATCCTAACTTTTCTTCAGATAGTTATCAGAAATGTCAGTATGACTCACAATTTAATGTAACTTTCTCAGTAATTTGGCAAATCCTAGCAGACAGTCGTCTGGTCTAAGTTTGCGCTGACTCACAATCTTGTTCGTAGTTTTCATTGATAAGAAAATATGGGTACCCGTGCGAGATTCATCGTGTTTACACGGAAGATAAGTATATACTGGAGATGCATCGGATACCAAACGACTCACCGATGGCACCCGTGGTTCTGCTGCAGCATGGCTTATTGTCTTCATCCGCTGAATGGGTGCTCATGACACCTGGCCGAGGACTTGGTATGAAGATTTAGAGATAAGTTTAAATTAAAGATTAATGTAAGTATGCTATGTGGTATAATATTGGCATCGCAAATCCTATGGATCTTGCACTGCTTTTAGTCCTGAGATTTAAACATATTTGACGCGAAATCCACGACCGATTCGCTTATAATTTAGTAATGATCAGATTATTACCATAGACTTTCATTTCAGCGTACATCTTAGCAGACGCTGGGTATGACGTCTGGATGGGCAACGCTCGAGGAAATACTTACTCGCATAGGCACGTCTCTCTGAAACCTACATCGTCCGCTTACTGGAAGTTCAGTTGGCATGAAATAGGCTACTATGACCTTCCAGCCATGATTGATTACGTTCTCAAAGAAACTGGAGCATCAAGGATCCAGTACATAGGTTTTTCTCAAGGAACCACAGTTTTCTGGGTTTTGATGTCCACAAGACCAGAATACAATGAGAAAATCGTTGCCATGCAAGCTTTAGCGCCTGTGGCATATGTGGGGAATATTAAGAGTCCTCTTATAAAAGCCATTGCGCCTTTTACAAACTCCCTTGAGGTAAGTCTGGACAAATTATTTGGTTTTCTCATCAATTACCCACAGTTTAATTTAAAATTGATATTTATTTTCAGATCATATTCAAGCTATTAGGGACCAATGAAATACTAGCGAATGGAAAGATAAATGAACTTGCAGGACAAAGGTTGTGTGTAGAGGAAGCTATAACCCAATCTCTTTGTACAAACCTTTTATTCCTTATATGTGGATTTAATTCGGAGCAACTAAATACTGTAAGTTTATTTAGTTCCTATATTAGTATTAGTAAAAATAAGTTTGAAAGTTTATGAAGTTGACGTTACCTATAGTATCATTGTGGGTCTTAATCGGGTTTCTCCACAATAATTCTTATCGTGTAACTAATGATACTTGTGTTGTAATATGACATCATTCTGATACCCTATTTATTTTCATTTTCAGACGATGTTGCCAGTTGTGCTAGGCCATACGCCAGCAGGAGCTTCCACCAGACAACTCATTCATTTCGGTCAATTATACAAATCGGGGAAGTTCGTACAATTTGACTACGGATGGATTGCAAACAAACGTATATATGGAAGCTTTAAACCGCCCGCATATGACCTACAAAAAATAAAAACTCCTGTTTTTCTTCATTATGCTGACAACGACTGGCTATCAACACCTACAGATGTTAAAAAACTAGCTGAAGAAATTCCAACTGCAATCGGAATGTACAGAGTACCTCTGGCAAAGTTCAACCATTTAGATTTTGTTTTTGCCATAAATGCGACGGAATTAATTTACAACCGGCTACTGAATATAATGGCGCAATTTAAAAACGAACTATAAACCAAGACACTTTATTTTATGAAACTTGACATTACAATACAAATACATTTATTTTTACGTCACATGGTAATAATATCTTTCATTTTATTCTCTTGTCCGAACCTGTGGAATACAGAAGAATATGCTTTTGTTGGAAAAGTAGCATGAAATAAAATATACATTAAAATATTCGCTACTTACAGACCGTCTGTCAGTGGTTGTCATTCATTTGTATTATGTAATCAGAATTAAAAACGTGAATCATAACTGGCAAGTGTGGTTGTTGAACATAACGGTGCAGATTTGCAGGCATTCACTTTATTGAATGTTGCATCAATATCGCATTTGCTTTCACACTCTTTCTTGTTATTCGCTATACCCATTTCTCGTTGAACGATAGCACCAAAAGTGTTTTGTACTAAAAAAAATATCATAAAAACATATTTTTATTAAAACCACACAGTCATATCATGAAATTAAATTATTGGGGATCTAGACAACACAGCAACGCTCAATAACAATAAAACAAAGCTCCATTGTTGTAGTTGTAGCAAGTATTATTGACTACCTTTGGTCAATAGTTCAATAGGATCCTCTTTCTGATTAGAACAAGCTTGTCCCAGCTTTATTTCTCTCATATCTGGACAGTTGGTTTTATGAAGAACTTGTAACAAAGAAATGTGTCCGTAATCCTGAAAAATATAACTTTTACTTTTATACAAATGACTAGAGTACAGCTCGGAAACCCTGGACATTTTAAGGATTTACCTCATTTTTGCCATTCTTCATTGTAATAATCATTTCCGACTCGACACCTTTAACTTGAGTTGTATCTACACTATCGGCTTCAGAACTTTCAAATGGGTTTGGCAATGTAGCAATACTATCATGATTACTGGAACATCTTGAAGGCGTAAAAAATGCGGATTTCCATGAAGAATTTTTGTAAATATTTTGAAGCTCAATTCTTAAGGAACTATTTTCTCTTCTCAATTTGTATATTTCTTGCTTTTGACAGTTACATTTATTTTGTAAATGCAACAAATAAGTTTTCTGAGCATTCTTTTCTTCAGGAACTTCATTGCAGCCGCATCCTATGTCTACCATTTTGGGTTTCGGAGTGCTGCATTTACTGTGTCTTCGACTATTTAACGGCGAACCTGTTTTATTTGATCTAATTACCAAAGGGTTTGATAAACAATCAGTGTCTGTCGATTTAACTTTGTAGGATTTGATTATGTGACTATTCCTAAAGTCTGCCTTTCCCCCTTTTTTATTGATGTCAATACTTTTATGATCTTGAAAACCGCTGGGTTTACAAGGCGCGGTTCCTTTTTTCATTGTCTTCTCTTCCCAAATACAGGCATTTGGAAAATCAGGGGAACGATTCATATACGAGATATTTTTCACATACATAGCTTGTTGCGTCATTTCAGACTGCCAAAGTTTTGCTACAGAACGCACACTATCAGGACCACAACATCTTTTTTTGTCTAGATCATCATCTTTCGGAATAGTTACATTAAATATCTTTTCAGTAATTACTTTCCAAAACATCTTGAGGCTTTTGAGAGCCTCCAAGCATCGGTCACAGGGCCAATGGCTGGTTTCAAATTCTTCCTAAAAGGTAAAGAAGTCAGTAGGTACATTATAAGTTAATTTATAGCGTCGACTATTGTGTTGCACTCTGACAGAAAAAAATACTTACATCGTCAAAATACTTTTCAAAATGCTCTTCATTTTTTAAACAATTTTTCATTGCATGACATGAATTGCAAATGGTGTCTAGCACAACTTTTGATTTGCAATCTGGATGACAACGGGGCGTAGCCTGGGAAAAATTACGATGAGGATTATCATTATACTTAAATCCTTACTAATATTATAAATGCGAAAGTAACTCTGTCTGTCTGTCGGTCTGTCTGTCTATCTGTCGCGCTTTCACGCCAAAACTACTGAACTGATTTCAATGAAATTTGGTACACAGATAGTCTAGAGCCTGAGAAAGGACGTACGACATACCACGCGGGCGAAGCCGCGGGCGGTAGCTAGTAAAACCATAAATTAATAATCTATTTATATCTTACCCTGCCTCGGCTTCTGCTCGTCATTGTCCTCATAAATCTGGCTAAAGTGCCCGTGGGTAATACGCATATAGGCATATCGCACTTTATCCATTCCCTGAGGTAACGGTCGCGCTCCCGTACGTCATGGCTCCATGCCCTGACGTCTCGGCAAGACTCAAATGATTTGATCTTACCCTCGTTACGTGAGCAAAGTAGTAAGTTGTTATGGCCTGCTATCTGAATCATTGAATTCAAACACCTTTCAAACTATTTTTCAATCGTGCTCCCATGTTGACGTAAAATTTTGAGATCCAAAATCACAGAGAATGTAATTATCCAAAATGATGATGCCCACAATGAAGCCAATTATGTGTCATGACGGAACGTCAGGCGTGTACAATATTTCATGAAGTTTCCAGAAAAAGTTTCAGTTCATCATCTAATATAAATACAAACTTTTAAACTTCTTATTAGTACCTACATAGGTACCTACTGGCATTTGAAACACAAAGAAAACAAGTTTAAATTTGACATTCTATTTCAAGTCACCATTCCAAGGAACTTAAACTCACCTACGACGACCACCATTCCGACTAGATTTCTTTTGACAGTTCAAAATATTTGATAATTTTCATTTTACAGATTTTGCCGTAAGAGAATTGCAAAAAAAAACATTTCAAATCGTATCGCTATGCGTAAAATGGATGGCGGAGAAAAGTAGCATAATATATTTATATAATTATACATGCATAAGTTTAGAAAAATCCTAATAGACTATAGTTGGCATCGCGATGTCTTTCATAACGAGAAGGGAGCGTGTGTTCAACGAATACGACCTATTCGATTTGCCGGCGAGGAACGAAGGGAAGTTGAAGGACTATGCGTCATGTACAGACACGAGAGCCTGGTCCCACTTCTGTTCGGACAAAAGCGAGCACTTGGTGGATGTAATAAAGAGAAACAACGAGACGGTCCGGCCGAAGTATTTGCCGACCGACGTGATTGTTGATACGCTTATGGTAGCAAAAAATGCAGAAATCGCGCGGTTGAAGCGGAAGATTGAAGAGTTCGAGCAAATGTTGAGCGCGTACGATCAACTGGAGCTTTCGTGCGATCAGAAATGCGAAATTGCTCATGCTGTAAGTAAGCGTTGGTGCACATGCCAAAATCCGTATGTGAATTTTATCAAATTTCATAAAGGCAAAAAAAAACTGATTCTTTTGATAGGTAATTAATAAGTTTATTAAAAACCAAAAAAAACAAAATGTTAAGTATAACCGTGACAAATAAGAATTTCCAAAAATGAAGTGTTGCCTCATGTTATCGTTTTCGTGCACATTAGTAGGTACGTGGGTAACATATATCAGAATTTCTTTGCCTGTGCGTGTATGTGTAATCCACGATTTTGCGGACGGACACGCACGGCAGGCGACCACAGACCGCCACGCACCGCGCACCGATGAACTTCCGATGTCTGTGAATTCTGCGATACCCCGCACATACACCTTCCCACGGTGCGTCGTGCGACGCTCCCACGTACCTAATTCTCCTTATGGCATTATAATATAAAAGTGTTATTTTTAATTTGATACAGCGTGCACTGACTTATTAATTCTTTCGTTACCACTAAATAATAATATTTATAAATAAAATGGAAACGAGAACGTATTATTAGCTTGTATCTCTTTTCACAGTTAGTATTGTTTGATTGTGTGAGATATAGGTACCACATACCATCATACAACTCATCATAATATATTACGTCATCATTAAAATGACGTCCATTCCCTGACAAACCCTCGTTCAACAAATACCACCGAAAAGTAGGTACCAATTTATAAATTATTCTTGATACCAATTGCACTTAATATTCTTTTTCAGCATGCAGCAATAAAAGCGGCCAATATACAGCTCGATGACCTGGTAAGAGGAAAACTATAAATATTTAACCTACCTACATAAGTATTCTATTTATGGTATGCTTATTATACGAACCTCTAGATAATAATTACTATTTCGCGCTGCTAAAAATATTATCGAACACTCCGGTATCGACGGCAGCAAAGTATAAAAACTGCACTTTTTACGAAATTCAGTTTATTAATTCACTCAGAATTCCTTGTTTTATTATAGGGTTTTTTTTTCTCAATGATTTTTGTGAACGTCAAATTATTACTATTTTGGGATCCTAAAAATGCATCCTAATGCCAAGTAACTGCGACCAACTTCGATGTAGCGCTCTTCGGCCGATGCCGCGGCGTTCTAATCTAGACTATTTTTTAATTACCTAATTTAATTTTTATTTATTTTTATTTGTTCTGTTTCACTAGTTTGCTTTTGTCCCGGACTTTTCGGAGGTGGGCTGGTGGGTGGGTGGGGACTGCGATACAGTTTATACTAATGCAGTTGTTCAGTGTTTCTGTAAATTGAGTTTTTTCGTTTCAATAAAGATTATTATTTATTAAAATAGGTCGGGGTGACCTAGCTTAAAGTTAGGAACCTTCTTCGACCAATTCGGCTCTCAAAAAGAGGCTATTTATATTTTTAAAAGTGTGCATAATTAGAAGCGCAAAAAGTTTATAGAGGTTCATTTAAAAAAGTGTCCATCATTGGAAGGTCAATAGTTTTAGAGGATTAATTTTTTTAATTTTTTTTTATTGAATCGAATATTCATCATTGTATACCTTTTTTTTTTTTTTTTGAGGGTGGGAAATCATCCAATGACTTCTCCCGCTCTGGGTGGAGCGGAAGGGCGTGTCAGACTTTTACTGACTAAAACCCACCCGTGTTCCTTCAGTTGCCTGTTGCCAAGGTCCCGGTATCCCTTTCGGACTAACCCGCAACCCTGGCAGGCATCGGTCCTAGCGGACCCCGCCAATTGTGCTGACATCTCTTTGAGGCGCGCGTGGAACACGACGCGCCATCGACCCGGGCCTGGTCCTGATCGGACGGCGAGCTACCCATTGCTCGCCGTCCGCAAGCCCGCGCCTATGGTGGCCGGGAATCCGCCTGGGATTCCCGATGCCCAAGGCGTCTCCAGCGGCGGCGGCGGTTAGGGGCGTGAGGGCGCAAACTTTGCCTCTCCCTCACGCGTTCCGCCTCCTCCTTCGCGAGCATTACTGCTTCGCAGAAGGAGGTGACTGCTTCCCATGTCCTCTCGCTCCGTACCATGGCCTGGACCAGAGCCGGACGCGAGAGGTCACCGCCGCTAATCGCCTCCAGGAGGACACGGCGGGGCTCCGCCCAAGCGGGGCAGACCTCCACCGTATGCTCCACCATTGTATACCTAAGGCCCATATCACACGGCGTATTTTAAACGCGCAGAGGACCGCGTTTTAAGAACTTTACTTGAAACTTGACTTCGGACTAGAAAAACTTTGAAACGCGCGTCGTCTGCGCTTTTAAAATACGCCGTGTGCTACCGCTCTTAGACTATATCAAAGTACCACGTTAAGAAACTTTAAGTACCACGTTAAGTAACTTTTGGAGTATTGCTTTCAGATTTTGGAAAACAAATTGGTACAGTCGGTCGTCGAGAGAATGGTTCGTGCCACCTGTGAGTTGGACAATTTTTAGATATAATATGGATCAAATTTGCAAAACACCTAAGTATCGTTAGTTCAAAACTGACAGATGTCAAGAACGCATTCTCTAGACGGCCAGACTGTAGGTAAGTACACCTACAATCAGCAAAAAACGTCAACTCTCAATGTTATTTGATGATAGTGTTTCTAAAGTATAGTTGCCAATGTTTAGGTACCAAGCCGGCTAGGTGCCAAGTTTGATCGGGTTTTTCCATCTGGAATTTCTCAGTAGCAGCCTGGAGTTTTGTGCCCGGTTGATGGCTATAGAATCGTCCCTATTACATGGCGAAATTTGAATGTACTATAAATATTTACATCTCTGCCCAATCCTTCGGGAAATACAGGCGTGATGTTATCTTATGATAGGTGCCAATGGTACAAATATAACAATAGTTCAATCAGAGGTATTGTGTGAATTATTTAATTTATTTAACCATTTATGTACACACATAATAAACAGACAAGAGAAGTAAATAGTTAAGTAGATAGGTATCCAATTAAAATGTTATTTCCTACAAATTTTCCTGTTTTGTTGCAGTTCATAGATTTGGATGTATCCGGCTTCACAGAGGTCAGTATTAAAACCTGAAAACCTAAAATAATGTGCCTATTCGTAATTTAATATATGCTTATAATGTTACCACTGCTGGGACACAGGCCTCCTCTCTGTAAGAGGGAATGGGCCGTAATCCACCACAGCCCAGTGCGGGTTGGTAGATCTCACGTCTTCGATTTTTTTGGTTCTAGGACATACCGGTTTCCTTACGATGTTTTCCTACCTGTTATGAGAGCTGTAGTGATGAAATAATTTGCACAAAGTAAGCTAAAGCCTTTCTGGGTTCGAACCTACGAGCTACAACTCGTATACCTATTAGTCGCGGCCGTTACCACTGGGCCACCACTGCGTTTTGTAATTAAGAGCCTAAATAAGTTGCATAGTAAACTATAGTGTTCTATTTACATACATACATGGAACCGCTCGAGCAGTTGCGACTGCTCCGGGTGGTCGCATCTTGAAGCAGTCAAGATCGACTGCTTACTGTCCGTATAAAAAGGTCTCAGCACACATATGGGATCGGAAAGGGATCGTAACCGTAACGCCTTTCGCCTCGCTGTCAACCAGGCGTCAACCTACCGTATGCACGTAACGAAAGCGTATCAGCAGCGCCTGTACGTCAACTCGGCTACGGCTAGGCGACACCGCGCTTACGCCTCGCCGCCCCCTGGCTGACCTGGTTGGCACGAATGAAATACTCCTTGCGAATGGCGGCGTCTTTAGCAGGCAAGTCGCGGGAGGGGAAAGGGGAAAGGGTGGACGAAGAGATGTGAGCTCGGGTACGGAGAGACGTAAGCGCGGGGACGGAGAAACGTAAGCGCGGGGACGATGAGCCGTAAGCGCGGGAATTCAAGTTCGGAGCCTGTTCCGAGGCGAGGCGATTACGTTATTATTCCGATTAGTGTGCGTTGCAGTAGGGAGTTTAATACAAACCATTCTGAACGGCTCGAGGCGATACGGTGACGATCCCTTTCCGATCCCATATGTGTGCTGAGACCCTAAGGCCACTCTTAAACATACCTACTTACTTTATTGTTTACTTATTTTCAGGCAGTCGATTCGGAAGGGTTTGCGGTAAGTAGGAATTATATTGAATATTTTGGCATATTTAGGGTTCCGTACCCAAAGGGTAAAACGGGACCCTATTACTAAGGCTCCGCTGTCTGTCTATCCGTCTGTCAGCAGGCTGTATCTCATGAATCTCGTATGTGTATCTCGTGATAGTTCGACAGTTGAAATTTTCACAGATGATGTATTTCGGTTGCCGCTATAACAACAAATACTAAAAAACAGAATAAAATAAATATTTAAGGGGGCTCCCATACAACAAACTTTTCATTGTTGCACTGTTTTGATTTTTTTGCTCGTTTTTGCTCGATATTGATAACAGCAATAGGTAGACGCTTGAAATATTCACAGAATATTTAGTTACATATTCACTTTAAAAATAAATAATTAAATTAAAATAAACAAATATTTAAGGGGGGCTCCCATACTACAAACTTGTTTTTTTTGCCGTTTTTATAGATAATGGTACAGAACCCTTCGTGCGCGAGTCCGATTCGCACTTGGCCAATTTTTTGTTATTGATTAACTCAAATATATATAATAACAAAACAAGAAATTCGCTCTAATACCATTTTTTTTATTCCAGACCGGCAAATCGAGGGGTGATGAGGTATTTTGCCTAAAAATATTATAATTGTTTGTTTGAATTATTTAGAATAAAAAGTTCGGGCCTAAAGTCGAATTATTAATTCACTGGAGTAAAATGACGGGTGCTAGCTGTCACCTAGTAACATAATAAGGTCCTATTTCTATTGTAATATTAGTATCACAAACGTTGAATTAAAAAACAAGTTAGTTTAATCTAAGTAAGTTAAGTTTAATATTAAGTGTACAATCTAGAACACAATATTCCCATAAAATATTTTAAAAGTGACAGCTAGCACCTGTCATTTTACTCCAGTGAATTAATAATTCGACTTAAGTTAGTAAAATCGACAGGACATTCGACCATTTTACAAGATTTTGTATAGTTTCGGTGCTTTATTTAACAACACCTGTAGTGAAAATGTGTCCATTTTGTAATTTTTGACGCATTATAAATAATAATACTATAAGTTGACTAACGAAAAAGACATAATTATATTCTTGAAGTAATTATTAGATACAGTAAAGTCCTCCTAAGCAAGTTAGTCGAGGGTACGTTGCTTCTAAATTAATCATTGGTACTTTGGTACCTACTTCTTTAGAGGACTTAAGGCTCCCGCTGATAGGCGCGACGCGACTCCAGTAGAACAATTTCCATGAATTTTTCATAGAAATTGTTCCACCAGACTTGCGTCGCGCCTGTCTGCGGAAGCCTTAATTACTGTTAACAAATATTTTTTTAACAGGAGCCGAATCCGAATAAGTACTCTAAAGGCGTTCAAAATGATGACCCATGTACTTGTGAAGTTGCTACACGTAAGGAAGAACTAAAATAATACTTATTTACAATAATAATTAGGGAGTGCCTCCGCTGCCGGCGCCGCCGGTTCCCAAAAATAACGACATTGGGAACCGGTAGTGACATTACTGCCGGCAGCCGAGATTTGAAACATCGGCTGCCGGCATCACCTGCTCCCTTAATGGAAACCGGCGGCGGAAACCCTTCCAGTATTCAGAACCCCAACTAATTAACGGCAAAATACAGTTATCTGAATCCGGTACTAATTTGTAAGAAAATAATGACTTAAGGCCGATTTTTCAATCGACACAAACAAATATGGCTGTTTGTCATGTTCCTCGGTCAGATCCAAAAATCGGTCCTTAGAGGTGTAGGTACCGGTGGACTAAAGCCCTTTTTATAATAAGACCGATTTCGCCACAATTTAATACTTTTTATATAATACTTCTCATTTCTAATTAACAGTCGTCAAAGATCCAAGAATCACTGAAATGCAAGAGATGATTATTACAAAAGACGCAAAATTAAGCGCTATGAAGAATACAATAGCTGTATGTAACGGTTATTTTTTGCGTGTCTAAATAATGTCTGTCCTACAGATAAAAAATCTATTGTTTCTGTTACAGGTTATGGAAAATGATGTTTGCGAACCTTATTGCATATATGCTCACATATACACAGCATTAGAAAAAATATTTGCTATTCTTTGCCAAAATGACAAGTATAGACAGTATTTGAAGTTATTGGTTTGTAACAACCATCACTTTATGCAGGCTCCCGTGCACTGGTTAACCACTCACGACCATGATTTTGGTCACGACTGTCACCAGCCACAGAGCCCGACGTTTCATTTCATTACGATCACGTAAAAATATTGGTCGTCCAGTGCGCACCGCCTCTATTAATTAAGCAACATGTGACTTATATTTTAAACATTCTTTGTTTTTAGACTGCCGGTAAAGATATTCGTTGTATTGATATTAAGGGTAAAATACTCTTCAAACTTAAAGTCTTAGAAAAATTTTGCTGCGCATTGATAGCTCCTTGTACTCAAGATTTCTTTGATTACCCAAGTCAACGTCACGACGATTGTGCTTGTTATCGTGTAGACGTATCGCAATCCCATGTTCAATCAACCTACGCACTAACATCAGCAGAATCAAAACAACCTAGACTTGATAACAAAAGAGCACAACTTGTTGCCGATATTATAAAAAACGACGAAATGAAAGAAATTCTCTGCAAAGACGATGCTTCATTTGTACCTGATGGAGATCTTACAGACGAATTCTTAATTGTCGAGAATCCTTACAGTATAGACAGAGAAAATCTTAAACGGTTAAAAAATCTACAAGAGAATTACAATGAATTAACTACATGTTATGAAACCTTAAAACACGAAAAGGATACTTTAGAAAAACGTTGTAATCAATATGAAGAAATGGAAAAAGAATATGAAAGCATGAAAGTACAAATGCATGAATATAATTCTCTATGGAATGAGAAGGAACATTTTCGAAAGCGCTCTGCCGATCTGGACTCATTGAAAGAACAATATCTTATACTAACTGATGAGACGACCAGTTTAGAGACAGAATTAAAAGCTGAAGGAGAAATTAATCATATCAGATCTAAAGCGATGGAAGGGTTGCGATCTGAAAATATTTCGTTAGAGAAAAAAATAAATGAGTGTTCAATCGATTTTGAAAAAGAGAAAAATGCTTTACTATGCAAGTTAAAGGAAGCTGATTGCAGAGCAATGTGCCAAGAGCAACAAATTAAAAGTCTAGTACAACAGATTGATAAGCTACTGGAACATGACCAGGAACATGTAAGTTTTTTAATAATGCATCGGTTATCGGAAACAGTGTAGCAAAAAATTTTGCATGCTTAAGAAATCTTTTAATTCACCGTGTTCCTTGTGATATCGCGTACTTTAATGAAACCATGTCACAGAACTGGCGTATGAATTATTGTTCAATTCTTTTTTCCGTTTTAATTTTTCATAGAATTCAACAAAAAGTCACGAATTTAAAACAATAATAAAAAAAATAAAAAAAACAATCAAATCTAACATCGTCCATAAAAAATAGGACAACGTTGAATTTTCTTAGCTTTAAATATGAATGATTGGTGGAGTGAGAAAAAGATTTACTCGTATTTATCAACGAAACTTAGATAAGTACCTACAGAGTGTTTATCTTCGAAAATATTTTATTTTTTTATTTGGGTTTTATTTTTATTTTTTATTCTAGGACATTTGGAATTTTTGTTTTTACTTATAGCATTATGTATTATTTATAAACACTTCTTTTATAAATAATACTTCCTGCTGTGAAAACTTAAGGCAAAAGCGTCAGGGTAGCCCGCGAATTTCAGAATAATCCTCAAATGTCATAATTTCACTTAGATAGTTGAATTGATGATTTTTATGAATATAATTCTATAAATAAATATTTGATACAGCCGCGAATCATATTTAGATCAACATACAACCTGATACTAAAGAAAGAAAGAAAGAAAGAAAATACGTTAATTTGCGGCAAACATGACGCTATGACAAATATACGAAAATAACAAGTTGCGGGAAAATATGGGTAACATTCACGCAAAACGGCCTACTGACCTGCGAATTGCAAAAAACGTAAGAAAAATTGAGATTTTACGGAATGGATCGGCTGGATGTCTTGTCATAACGTATTCTCGCATGATATCAATAATAGCGTTGTACTCAAGTAATGACTAGTAGACAAATAAATGTTAAATCGACTTTATGTATCTACATATTTACAAATATTGTTATTTCAGGGTTACTCACGAGCACCAGAAACTAATTCATTAGCGTTGCTAGATGAAATTGAATCTTCAAAAGAACAAATTCTAAATTTAAGAAATGCTCTACTCTGTAATGAGGAGGAAAAACAAGACATACAAAAACGCTACCAACACCACCTAGAACTTATCAATGACCTTAAGCTGGAAATAGAAGATTGGAAAAGTAATGTAATCTGTAATAATTTTAAGGAAGTGCCTCCGCTGCCGACGCTGGTTGCTGAATTGGCTGCCAGCTTCGGTTGCTGAATTGGCTGCCGGCGCTGACTTTGGTTGTCAATTTGGCTTAGACAGGCGGGGTCAGGCTCATCGATTCGCTCATCTATACACGTATTTTGATTATTACTGGCGAGCGAATCGATGAGCGTGAAATGCGCCCCACCCCCTCACTCCGGACAAGTTCGAAAATCTCGTACATTTGTTTTATCCGCCGTTCATTCCGCCTGCGCGGTGCGCCGTCACTCAGGACTCAGCTTAACTGTTACAGTGTCTCTGCCATTATGACGATGTCATCGGCAAAACGGAGGTATGAGATGTACTCGCCGTTTACGTTGATATACCGTCCAGTCCAGTCTAGCGTCTTAAAGACATTTCCAACGATTTAGCCATCCACGCATACTTGAATTTGCCGTGTTTGCCTACTACCCGTACCGCTAAAAAGTTATAATAGACCCTATGGGTCAGTTCACACCGAGATCCGATACAATATCGAATTTATTTACTACACAATAAGGTACACGCACTGCGCAGCTCCGCTCATCTCAGCGTACTTTGACACGTGTCAACACTCGCACTGAAATTAAACCTATTCGTGAAGCATATAAGTTCGATAATAGGGAATATGCATGTATTTTTTTAATATTTTTATTCGATAGTTTACATCGTCAAATAATAGTTTAAAAAAATTCGACGGCAAAAAAGCAATTTAAAGTAGTTAAAAAAATGTTTAAAAATATCCAACCGATCCGGGCTATTTAAACGCCCTCCATTTGGCGCGCTTGGTGTGGTGACGTCACAGTTCGTGAAAACAGACAAGCAACTGTTAAGTCAACGTCAAACACTCCTTTTTCTATGAGCGTTTGACATTGACTTGACACTTGTTGATTGACTTGACATTGACATTTTGATTGTTACCCCGGATTGTTACGTCACATCCGCTCTTAGCCTTTTCAAGTATTTGAATTACCCACAGTTTTTTGGGACTTTTTAAAAATTAATTTCTCGCTCAAAAAGAAATTTTATTCAAAAATATTGATGGAGGCATAATTCTGAAGTAACATAGTTTATAGAAAAAAATATTTGACCCATATTTGAATCACATGCATATTCCCTATTGTTAAAAAGTGCGCGCAGAATCACGTCGCGGTCTGAGCTAACCCTAAATCTACTTAGATTTATTTCGACTTCTCTTAATTTATTTCTTGAATCTACTTAGATTTATTTCGACGTGGGTGATTTACAAATTATTACGAATATTCATGACTTACTTACTTATTGACTTACGAATATTGATGTAGAGTGCATTTCATCAAATAGTTCCTATGCCGTAATGTGGGCTCCACTGCTGTAGGACCAATACTAATACGCTAAGCCGCTACGGCAGGGCGGGCGGGGCGCTACATAATAATAGGTCCTTTTTTAAATTTAACAGTTCAGCCAACATTACGTCAAAGGAACTATTTGATGAAATGCACTCTACCATAATGTGTTGAATGAAACACTAGTTTTGGATGTCGGGTCTGTATCTTTATAGTTGAAACTCATCGATCACTAATATTAGTGATCGATGTTGAAACTACCTAATTGTCACTGGTCTTGAAGCAGAAATAGACCAACATCTTAATGCCGAGATCCGACGATCCGCGATTTTGCGAACGGACACGCACGGCAGACGACCACAGACCGCCACGCACCGCGACCGAGGTCTACGATAACCCGCACGTACACCTTCCCACGGTGTGTCGTGCGGGCTCGTCTGTGTCCGTCCGAAATATGGCGCACCGTCGGATCACGGCATAGACGTAGATAGGAGTACATTCAACCTTAGGGGGTAAATACGAGGTCAACTATTCAAAATTGTTGTTGACTGTACGAAACTGTTCAAAGAATGGTAATATTTGATAATATGTTGTCTTACAATAGTTGCTTCAGATATCATATGTACGTTCAGCTGTGTTCATTTCTCAAAGGTTAACTACATATAAGTACATTACGTTGAAGGAAACTAATTTATTTTTAGGCACATATGAAAAAACTTTACAACGCACTGACTACTTGGAAAAGTATAATGCGGATATAATACAAGAAGCTAGATATTTAAAAGAAGATAGGGATGAAAAATCGAATGCCGTAGAAAATTTAATAAACGTCATTAAAAATAAATCACTAGAAATAAATAAATTAATGCAAGACATAGAAAAGGAGAGAGATCAAAATCAAAACTTATATAAACAACTGAATGAATTACGAGACAGGTTTGACAATGAAAAGTTGGAAGCACTACAATCACTTCAGGTAGCCCGACAAGAAAGTCAAGAATTATTAGATAAAATTAAAGATTATGATCAAGTTATCCATAAAAAAGCTGATGTAACAAAATCTTTGGAACAACAGTTACAAGATAACAAAGAATTACAAGATTTATTAATGGCTACGATTGAGGAAAACAGAAAATTGAAAACGGATTTAGAAAGCCAAGAAAGCGATAATTCTGTTCTCCTACAAGAAATTCAAAGATTACACGATGTTAATGAATATGCTGTTGACAGCATCAATAGTTTAGAAGGTCAAAACAAGCGATATAAAACGTCTTTGGATTTAACTCGAAAAGAAAGTGGCGACCTAAAAGATAAAATAAGAGAATATGAAAATTTAACACTTAAACTGCAAAAATTACAAGAATCACACGATAAACTTTTAGAAGAGAAAACGCGCCTTGAAAATGAATTCACTGAACTTGAAAACACAACACATTCTATTAAATTGAGTAAAATAGAAAGTGAGGAAACTATTGAAAGATTACAGCAATCTGAAGGCTCAAAGGATAGCGAATTATCTAGAATTCGTGACGCTCATCAGAAACTGTATAATGAAAAATATGCAATCCAACAAGCTCTAATGGAGAAACAAGAAGATATTGACAAGTTAGTGCAAACTCTTAATAATTTGAAACTAGAAAATGAAAAATTATTACAGAAATGCGGTCAAGTTGATGATTTAGAGCAAGAGTTAGAAGATTTGAAAAAAGATTTTGCTAAATTATCAAACGAAAGAAATATACTAGAAGCTGACAAAACGGAGGAATTGAACCATTTGTACAATACATTAGAGAATAAAATTCAAGAAAATACAGATCTGATGGAACATATTAAATCTTTAGAGACGAAACAATCCACAGCTAAAAATGCTATACAAACCTTACAAGGCGAAAAAATGATGACTCAAAGTAGACTAAACTTAATAAAAAAAGAAAGTGCTGAATTATTAGATAAAATTAAACACTATGAAGTTAAAGAAACAGAATACGAAAAATTAAAAAAAGCGCTTAATCAAATGACTCGTGAGAAACAGAATTTACAAACTGAACTAAATAGACAATTGGCTGATCTAAGGAGGATTGAGCAAGAGAACTCGGAGTTGCATAGTCATAGTCAAAACTTGTTAACTCATAGCGAGGACTTAGAGAGCGCTTTAATAGGTGCAAGGAAAGAGGTGATTCAGACAAATATCATTATACAGTGTGTCCGGACATGGACTAGCGATATTCTAAATACTTAAATATAAACTATTTTTAAAGCTTGGGTCCAATACGGCAGCCATTTTGTTTTTTTGTTGAAATATTCTCTATGCGAGTACAAAAAAATCATATCTCTCAAAGTTTTAGTCATGCTGAGATAAAATTAGGCTTATTCGAAGGGAAATAATATTGTCTACCGTCTGCAAAAACAACAAATGCATAACTTTTGAAAAAAATGTGAAAGTCAAAAACAAAAATTAAAAATTATGCAGTTCAACCAATAATTGTTAATTAACTACTACAAAAACACCCCCGAAAACTTTTTTGTTTTTTTACTAGATCGATAGATTTCGAGCTAAGCTACAATACAACATAAAATTCACAATCGTATGTCTAATACTTTAAGAGTTATTGTTATTTGAACATAGCGGATGCGCAAGTTTTGTGCTTTTTGCAAGGCAATTGTCGGAACACTAAACAGAAAATTATAAAAAAAAAATCTTTAACAAAAATTGACATTAAAATTGTACTTTATAATTTAGTTTATATTTAAGTATTCAGAAAATCGCTAATCCATGTCCGGACACACTGTATATTTACATCTTTAGCAACTTTTATGAGGGATTTTATTCACATGTTTTTTTTTCCCAGCTTATTGAAAAGTCCAGCGATACGTCTGGACCATTCAAAGACATAATGGACGAAATCGAACTGATGAGGCAAGAAAAACAACAGAACCAGCAGAAAATTAGGGACCTACACGACCAACTAGACAAATCAGTATGTATTCAGGGTCCTATTGTGTATCATTGTCACTTACATGATTAAAAATCCTTATAACGGGCTCTGACTACGATCATCAATCTCGTTATATTTCAATTTTAAATAATTACTGTGTATTTCTGACCATAACAGCCCTTATTATAATTATTCATAGGCCGTGTCCTAACCAAAACTGATCGTCACGCGAGTGCACGTTCGTCGTGCTTTTATATGGCCGCATCCTATTATAAAGCGATCTGTTATCATCTGTTACATGCCTACATTGTACTGGTAAATGCTGAGACTACTGCTTTTCCTCACCGGCCCTTCTGGAACATCTTCGCTCACCGGCATCCAGCCTGTTTGGATATGGCATTCAATGAGTTGGGGCGTAAACCGAGTTTTCCCCAAATAATTATTGTCCAATATTTTAGAAAGTCTAATAAACCTTTTTTTTTTAAGATTCGGGACTTTTCCATTATAACAAATCGTCGCGTTCATATGTCACTTTTTGTTCGGTGAACTCGAAGGCTTGGTTGCACCGACAGCGGGCGCCTTTAGGTTTTTCGAACTAAAAATGACATATGAACGCGACGAGCGCTCTCTATTAGGACGCGGGATTAGAATATGACATCACATTAGTTCGTCAAATTCATACAAACGATCGCGTCAGTCGCTTATTCGGGTGACGATCGCTTTTCGTTAGGACACAGGGATAGAATTATAATTTTGTTCATGAAACAACATTTTTATAATCAAATACAACATACAAATCTGTAAATCTCAAAAAAAAATATCATTTTTTTTTTTTCAATCTTTCCTATCTCCTCAGCAGCACGCGTAGCAAAACAACCATAGAAACGGGTTATCTACGGGTTTTGTCGACGGAAGAATAGACAAAATGACAGATTATGATTTTTATCTATTCTTCCGTCGACAAAATCCGTTTTTATTGTGGTCATGCTAAGCTTGCAGATTCATGTTTACTTATTTTATTAGTACTCACTTGCGACCAATAATTCTAAATCCGAAAAAGAGTACCTAATTCACAAAAATACTACGTTCCCTATACTAGTCATCTCTTCTCCCAATCATCAGCAAATAAACACTGGAAAAATACTCTAAAAAAACTCTATAAAAAGCGAAAAGAAAAAGTGAGGAGCCGGTGTGGTCTATGTTTATAATAAAGAATATAATTTTAAAAAGATTTTATTTTTAGGAGAATATAATATCTAGGCTTGGTGATGACGTTTTGGCTCGAGATGGCAAAATAGCAAATTTACAAAACCATATAAATGAATTGGAAGAAGAAGTATCCAGACTTCACAGCAGCTTGGATGTAGTTATCAGTGCTGGTGAAGAAATTAAAGATTTAAGCTTACAGAAGATCGATACCTTACAAAATATTGAAGCTCATCGTGAGTGTTACTATTATCTTAACCTTTAACTTTAAACCCTGTAATTTCTAGCTCTTTATGTCCATTATAGACTTCCTCCAATATTTTTTTTTTAAATATGTTTAAATTTCATTTTACACTACAGTCGTTACGGGTCAGCAAAACCCCGAGAGTCTGACAACCAGTCTTACCAAGGGGTATCGTATTGCCCAGTTACTGGGTTGTGGAGGTCAGATAGGCAGTCGCTCCATGTAAAGTAATGGTATCCAGCTGCTTCCGGTTAGACTGGAAGCCGACCCCAACATATTTGGGAAAAGGCTAGGCAGATTGATATTAAATTACATTTTTTTGTTTAGACTCAAGAGCAACACATAACATGAAGATGGAATTAGCAAAACTTCAAAATGAAAACTTCATACTATCCGAACAATTATCAGTAACAAAAATAAAATCTGACGAATCTTCACGAAATAAGTATCAATACGCATCTCAAATAAAACAATTACAGAATGAAAGAGAGGTAATTGTGACTGATATAAAGCAACTTGAGTTGGAAAGTGTCGGTGATACTGCCTTAACACCAAATAACTGCGATGTTGAAAATATCTTAACATCACTAGATAGGATCAGAGAATCCTTGAAAGCGAGAACTACTAAGAGCTCCGCTTTGGAACGCACATTATTAAAAGTGCAAACATCTTCCCAGTTACTTTTAAGCAAAGCGGATGAAGCAAAGAAAATTGTCGAAAGGGAAAAACAAAAAATTATTAGCGAGAAAGAGGATGCAATCATAGACAAACAAAATATGGAGAGAGAACTAGTTGATCTCAAAGCCAAACTTGAAAAACAAATCGCTAATGATAAAGGTGTAATTGACGATCTAGAGGCAACAATATTGAATCAAAAACTGATTATCGATAGAATAAATAAATCCACACAAGATTACATTTCTAAATTAAAAGAAGAATTGCAAACTCTTAAAGAACTTTATGAAAAGTCTGTTAAAAGGATAAGCGAATTGGAAGAAAAGTTGAAAAGCATGACTGAAGATAAAAGCAATCATACAATAATTATGAAAAAAATTAAAGAAAACTTAGCGAAGAAATCGAAAGAAGTAGAAGAATTGCAAAAGCAATTAGAAGTTTTAAACAAACCACGTAACGTGGAAGCTCAGGCTAAAATACTGGATATTTATCGAAACATGGGAAGTCAAACGGAGGAAAAGGAAAATTTAGTTGTTGAAACAAACAAGATACAAACCTTACAATCAAGTGCAACGATGACCGAAGAGAAAAATGTTGATAGCACAGACTTGTTGGAAGTGAATAAACTACCAGTTACACTGGACAAAAGGTATTCTCAACTCGAAAACAAACAGAAAAACCTACTCTTAGGAAATGAAGTACAGGTTTTATCGGTAGCGGTCGAACAACCGTTTGATGTCGTCCGAAGCAGCTATATGGATTACAAAATGAAACTATTAAGCACAGGAAGATTAGAACAATATTCTATAAATAGCATTACTGACTTAGAACAAAATGAAAATGTAGCGACCACGAGTAGTGCATCCAAAAACCTACAAGAGTCAGGAAAAAAATCCGCTAATGCAAAGAGCAATAATTTAATCGATATTTATAATAGACAATCACAGGATACTACTTCTTCCAAAGGAAATGATGACTCAGAAAATATAACCACCGGTAAGACTGCATCCCAAAGTCAAGGCAAATCAGCAACACGTGAAATTTTTGAAACAGATAGTAATATAATCAGTAAATATAGGGACAGTAAAACTTACGAAGAATCTTCATCTGGTAAATCGACTGACAAAGATTTGTTTGTTATTTACAAAGAGAGTGACAGCAGTTCTAACAATAATACAGAACTTGTAAAAAGAAAATGGTCAGACAAAGGGCATCCAGATATTGTAATCGAGGCCGTAACTGTTCATCCAACAAAAAAAGGTATAACTGCCGACATAATTCGTCCTACGAGTTACATTAAATTCTCCGAAGAACCCAGCCCAAAGCAAAAACTGAAAATTAATTTACCAAGGGTTATAACAGAAAGTGCTTCTGTTAATACTACCTCGGATGTCGACAAGAAATCATTTGATTCATGTTCTCTCGCACTCTACTCATCCCCAAATCAATATTCTGACTCGGACACTAAATTTAATGAAGGCTTTGATGGCAAAAATATTATGTTCTCGTTGCCAACAATATCTGACGATGACAAACAGTATTTGGAATCCTACAATTCTTTAAGAGTAGGTTCAGATGAAGGTGCAGCTAGACCTATAATAATGAAGACGAATAAAGAAGCTTTTGAAAGCGTCACATCAAAACAAAAGCATTCTCAAATTCCCAAGAAAAATACTACAATTTCTACATCTTTTGAGAACGAATCTCATCATAAACTTTCGAGAGTAGGAGCCGATGTTCTTCTACTTAAGACAGAACAAGACCAAAAAGTTCCTCAAATTGGTATGAGACAAAACTTTGGACTAGAATACATTATGGATACCGTCCAAGGTGAAGTCGACCCTGATGTGGAAAAATATTATACTTCGAAAGATTTGCGCAAGACCAGGAGTGATGAGATATTTAATTTAATAGAAATAAGAGAAAGAGGTGATTCTAGCCCATCAAAGCTAAGTGAATTTATGATGTCATCCCCTGAATACAAGAGTTTTGCAAGTAACAGTAAATCTAGTGAGAGAACTCAAGAAAAATCTTATACTGAACGTAGCATTATGGCCAAATTAGATGTTAATTATGATTATGAAATACAGATAAACACTCTAAAAAGGGCATTAGAAAACATTGAAAAAGATTATAAGAAAAAAATTGAAGCTATTAAAATGCAGTATGACAACAACATAAAAAGCATAATAAATGAACATAACCAGGGCGTAAGAAGCATACAAAGCCTACACGAAGAAACAATTCAAGACCTTATGAAGCTTCATGAAAGCGAAGTAGAAAACTTAAGAACGATGAGTATGGAAGCAATGAAAAAGGCAGATAAATTAGAAAAAGAAAATCGAGCTTTGAAAACAAAAGCTCAAGATTCGAGGACTATATGTTTAGATGAGGTAAGTAACATTGTACTGACAATTAATGAAATAAAGGGTGTAAAAAGGCGCTTAACGAAGCGAAGAGTCGCTTGTACTTCTCGTAATTGTTTTTTTTTTGTACTGCTGTAAACCATTTTTGAAGGCCAAAGTTCCATAATTTATTTTATTTTTTAAATGTTATTACTTCACGTTACACATCCCACTACTCCTGTACCTTGGATGCACAATGTTTTGCGCGCTGCCGTAAACAGCGGCTATTCACATCAAAAATAAGTCTTTTCCCAGCAATATTTGCTCAATGTTACTTTGATTTATGGAATGCGTAGATAACGGCTAAGTGATCAGTTTTTTTACACCCTGTATTTAATTTCATTTATCAGTAATGTTCTTTGTAGGCATCATTGTGATTTGTAAAATTCCATAACGAAACGAAAATAATACACTCAGTAATACATTAACACGTAATATCAAGCCTGTAATCCCCCAAGGGTTAGGCAGACGTGTAGCTTAGTACATCCACATTTTGCCAGTTATGTTTAAGTCCCATGGAATAGGCGTCCGATACTCCAGCATGAAAATCTTTTCTGGAATGAATTAAGTTCAACGAATATTTAAAGCGTCATCTGTTGAGATAGGGCGCCAAATAACCCGGGTCGACGGCGCGTCGTGTTCCACGCGCGCCTCAAAGACATGTCAGCACATTTGATGGGGTCCGTTAGGACCAATGCCTGCCAGGGTTGCGGGAAATTCTAAAAGGGATACCGGGAGCTTGGCAACAGGCAACTGAAGGACCATGGGTGGATTTTAGTCAGTAAAAGTCTGACACGCCCTCCCGCTCCGCCCAGAGCGGGAGAAGCCATTCGATGATTTCCCACCATAATAAAAAAATTGTGCGGGCTGTCGTTCTGGAAAAAAAAACGGACAAAATAATCCTGCTGGAGTAACGTTTTTCCAGCAGGAAGATTTTAATCGAATGACCAGGGAGAGAAATAATGTAAATGCTTTGAGTTTGAGTTCAGATCAGTATATTCAGGGCGAATGAAAGTTATTCTGTGCAATCGTGTAACATGTCCTGACAGTGAATATATAAATATCGTTGCCTGAGCCTTTTGGCAGGTCCATAAATAAAGAAATTTCATGGATTTTGAAAGTACCCAAAAGTGGTCCCATAACAAGGATATCATCATCATTTATTTTCAAGATCATAAAATCTTCGTATATCAATTCGTCTGTACATAGGGTGACTACAATAAGACCTATTGTACAAATTCGACAACTATTCATGAAAAAAGAAAAACATAAGGGCACAGTAAATATCCGTCTTATTCAATTTATAAAAACTAAAACCCAACTACGACTAAAAAGGTATAACAAAGGTATAAACTGTGTAGCTATGTGTGTGCGTATATTCAACAAATTACCAAATACGTTTAAAGATCTAAATTACAGACTTTTAAAAATTAAATTGTATAACTGTCTGAATGAAAATAGTTTCTATAGTGTTCAAGAATTTCTCGTACATAAACTGTAATGTTGATACTATAATTTTGCATGCTTTAATATTAAGCAAAACATGATTGGACTCAATTTGTACTGTAACAACTTTTAATACCGTGTTTTCTGCAAATAAATATTATTTATTTATTTATTTAACAATACAAACAAGACACCACAGACAGACAAATTAAAAATCCGGAGTCACACATCACTGTCAAGACATGTTACACTATTGCACAGAATAACTTTCATACGCCCTGAATATCCTGATCTGAGTTTTCAAATTTAGGGAATGTCCACAATTTCTTCATCAGATTTTACTACTTAAGTCATTATGCGTCGAGCCTCACCCGATCAAACGAAAATGAAAAGGCGCTTATAATATCACGTTATTTTCTGTCCATTTTGGGAATCGGAAACTTTTCAATTATTTCCGGTGATCTCTCATCATGCCGACCCTACTCGGCTATCATCGCCCTCCATATGCTTGCTCAAAAACCGTCTGGACTCTACCTATGGACCTACTATTATAATTACCGAATTATAAACTAATGTAGATAGTGCCATCCACAAAGACGCGCCACGCTGCACTCCGCTCTGTAAAGTACAGCTTACGGTACAGTAGTCGCGGAGAGGGGCGCGTCTTCATGGATGGCACTATCTGGTTTCCTACTAATAGATCTTTAGAACATGTTATTCGCGTAGAGTTAGTTTTTAAACATTAGAGATTTATTAATTTAACAACACTCGACATTTTCGCCATAGACACGCTAAGAAGATTAAATAAACAGCGTTTCATTATAAATGCTAGATTTGTTTTTGTTTAACATGAAGAAGCTTGGATCTGCTAGCAATTTTATTTACGGCTGTTACGATAAATAATTCCGCAAGTACGAACGGCCCAGCGGCTTTTAATACAATTAAAATTGTAAATTAAGAAGTTGTTTAAACTTTAAAGGAACCAATTAAAATGACATCCCCGGAAATAAAGAAGCGAAGGAAGTGTCGAGGTGATACTACGATGTTGACTACGACCACAGTAGAGGCGATTAACGTGAAGCCAAAGACACGCTTGAATGGTCCCTGTACCTGCTCCCTTGACGTAAACATATCGGACACTATACGCAACATATTCGAACAAGTTGATGTCGAACAGCGAAGAATGGCTGAACACACATATTTAAAATACATCGCTAATAAGATACTAAATGGAAATGGGGAAGTAAGAGCAGATTTAAGTTTAGTAATATATAGTTTTTTAAGTTCTACTCTAGGTATACATCACATCACATCGTCGGCCTTTAACAGCCCACTGCTGGACAAAGGCGTCTCCAATTTCACGACCTTCAGCTCAATTCTCGACAACTACCATCCAGCTGCTACCAGACACCCTGTGAAGATCGTCGCTCCACCTACCCTGAGGGCGTCCTACCTTACGTTTGCCGACTCTAGGTACGGTCACAGTATGATAAAGTAACAGTATTATGGGTCGGCAGTAACCTTGAATTTTAAATTACCTACGGCCACTCGGTAGATAAACCTTCCACTTCCGTGCGTATCTGCCGCGCACTTGGTACTGTTGCGTACTGATGTACACTGAGATTTCGAAGCGCGTCGTATCGGCCGTTTTCTATGAAGATGTAATACTGTTTACTTATTTATACTGTGTACAGTATACTTCCACTAAAAGTATGCGCTTCGGAAATAAGTGATGATAAAATCTTGAATAGTGCTGCTAACAACCTATTTAGTAATACTAAATTATGCAAGGAAATCCAATTAGGTTCATTAGAAAATTTTAGATTAAGAGTTATCCAATTCCAAAAAACTTTTTAAATCTTTTGAGTGACAAATGACGCGGTGCGACCAGAGTAGGTAGCCCGGCAGAGAGATAACTTCATTCAAACACACAATGATACAATACGGCCGTTAAAACTTGGCAGGTCTGAATATAGGTTCTTCAAACTTTCGCGCATGTTGTCTCACTCACACTGCCTCATGTCACCATTTGGTTCCTAAAAATCTCACTGTGGCGGCATCTAGATTGCCACATGCAAAACTACGCATCAAAGACCTGACGTCACACAAAAATCCTGACGTCACATAAAATCCTGCATCGCGCAATTAGAGTTTACCGCGCGATGGTAATATACAAGATTCCAACATCAATCGTTGGGCAGTTGCCTGCCAGACACAACACCCGTCTGGTCGGAGGATCCTCCCTTTTCTGTAGAGGATGAGTGAAATTTACACCCTGTTCCTCATACTTCTAAATTACTCCGCAGCCCTCTGCGCGAAGGTCGGAACTGCCAATTTATATCAGCCGTGTATTCTAAGTGCCCTACAAAGTGCGGGATCGGGAGTACAATACTTAAAAACTTTGCCTCTGTAGCTACACTGCTCGTGCTAACCCGAAAACACGAAGCGCATACCTTTTGTGGTTTAACTTTAGATCCTTTTTAACATTACTTAAATATCTAACGCCAGTCCGGACTCGAGCATGAGGTCTTGGGTTCGATTCCCAGGGCGGGCAGTGTTATTGGGTTTTTCCATTAGGAGCATACAGTCGCCCCCTATTACATGGGACTTAAACATAACTGGCGAAATATAGGTGTGGGTTCTGGCGAACTATGGGTTCACCTCTGTTAACCCTTCGGGGAAGCAAGATGTGATGTTATTATATTATGTTTAAGTTAAATATCTACGTCACATGTAAAGTTAAACGATAATTATGTGACGATCGCTAGCGGGCTTGAATTGTGAATATTGATGTAATGAAACTATAGACGTGCATGAAAACTAAATCCATCGCGGCCTTGATGTAAATCCATTGGATTTATTTCACTAAAACAAAATCGCATTCATTTATGCTTGACCTTGAAAAACGGCCGTAACCAATAATCTATCACCAGTATTGGCATACTGGAGATAGAAAAGCTTATCTATCTATGATTTTAACGTCCCAATAATCTGTCAGAGGCTAGGATTCAAATAGAATGTGACACAATAACAGATAGAATTATACTGTCTACCGTCAATAGCGATCTGTCTTTTATAGTAAGGCAATAGGTCACAATTTTGTGAAAAGGATAGATAATTGACTTTTTGATTTTAGTCTGTCCCGTCTAAAATAAAGACTGTGTGACTTATAGGGACCTGGGACGTATAATGCTCTGCAGGCTTTGGACACGCAAGAGCTATCATTTCTCCATCTAAAAGTATGTCGAACTTGGAAAACCAAACTAACCAAAGAGGAAGCACTCCAAAGGAGGATAGACTCTTTGGAAAATGAACTCATGAACAAGCAACGGAACACACAACAACACAGTAAGTTGGTTATTTACATAGATTCGTTTTCCTTCCTTTGTTTACAGGAATAGCGCTTATCCATTATATTGCTCATACCAAATTATTATTTTGTGATACAACTATTATAAATATGTATGTTATTTTACTTAATTAGCTTCAGTTTTCCTGTTTTCAGGTTTTTCTGTGTCGTTAAACCAAATTGCATACTAACAGTTAGTTAATTGATTCAGGCGTGACTTTGCGGAAGTCCATTATAAAATACAATAGACGTATGTATATTTAGAAGGTATTCGGCTTAACTATTCCTCAAGACACATAAAAAACCAGCCAAGTGCGAGTCAGACTGGCGCACGAAGGGTTCCATACCATTATCTATAAAAACGGCAAAAAAATCACGTTTGTTGTATGGGAGCCCCCTTAAATATAATATATTTTATTCTGTATTTGTTGAAAATGTGTGACACTGACTAGTGATTGAAATTGTACTGTCTTTCAGTACAAATCCATACACATAGGTCACTAATTTTTTCGCCACATTCATAGAGTGCAATGAAAGGTCCGAACCACAGATAACCCCATAACAAAAGCTAAATATAAATAACATTATTAATACTATAACTAGCGACCCGCACCTGGTTCGCTCGGTTTTTACATCTTGACAAAACATCGAGATTTCTTAAATATAACTTTAATAGTAACGTAAATATTATACACTTAAACCTTCCGGAATAAATTCTCTAAACGATGGTGAAAACCTCATCAAAATCTGTTGCGTGGTTTAGAAGAACAACGCGGACATACAGACAAACACGAAAAGCGACTTAATGTATAGATATGCATTACACTACAATGAAATACCCAAACATAGTTAACATATTATTATTTTTATGCTTACAAACAGTAACGGAACTAGATCGCAAAGTGGTGGAGGAGCGCCAGCGCCTGCAGGAGGTTCTAGAGGCGGTTTGTTGCAGAACTCCTGCATCTTCTAAAGCCCCTAGCCCTAGCCCTGAAGAACGTTTTGCACCGCCACCAGCACTGAACGCTAACGCTGAGAGAGACGCGTATGTATCACTATTGCTCCTCCATTTCATCAAGAATTTATTTAAAATTTTCCTATTATTAGCTATTGCGCAGTACTTGATAAGGGCGATGGCTGAATTGTTGTTTTCTGCTATTTATATGACTGTGACTTGACTACGGACGTTTCATGTTTCATGTGCGAGATGAAATTCGCATGACGGTGAAAAACCCCAAGTACCGGAAGCACACTGAAAGAAAGTTCGCCCTTTCTTAGAAAAACATGTCCATCTTTGACGACTGTTCTACATCTTACTAATACTTACAGAATATTATCTTATTCATAGTAGATTATGATGTATAATTTGTAATCGTTGGGTGTTTTCAGTTGCGGATGTATCACTATAAATATGGGGGAAAACAGTCGGCCACTTGCGGCGGACCTCGTTCCCGAACTATCAGGCGTGGCACTTCGAGCCACCGTGCGTCGCCCACGACACGAAATCAACAGAGTTAGTAATATGATAATAATAATTATTACGTTTTTATTCCGCTGTTAATTTAATAATACCTCGTTCTGCTACAACTCATAAATTGATGAACATAATAAATTATAGTCCTCCACTTTGCACCTTTAGTTTTCCTCATATTTGGGGAATCAAAGTTCATGCTTCAATTGTATCTCAGGCGACACTTGCAAGACTAGACGCTGAAGAACGTCGCGAGAGGAGACCGACGTACAACGACGAACCCCCGACTCGGCTGCGTCGCTCGCACGACCGGCATCCGCCTCGCTCCGCGAACAAAAAGTAAAATACACACGGAATTTGACATTCTGCATCTACATTCTATCCGTTCGACAGTACAGAATGTCGAATTCTACACACACCCAAGGACTAGTCATAATACCGGAGTTACTTCTTCTCTTTTGGAAGAATCCGTCGCGATTTTTCGAAAGGACACTGGAAACATATTGAAATCTTCATTTAAAAGGTTCTATTGAACAATATTTGTAATTTACGTACACGGCGTCGGTGTGCTGCTGTGAACATTTTGTAACAAAATTTGTAAAAGATTTTTAACTTATTTTTTATATTTATATAATTTATTACATAATTTTTATTTTAAATTACGAGGAAGATACTGTACAAATTTTAAGTAACTACTTATTAAAAATAAAAATGAAAACTGATTTTTATTTATAGGTAATACCTACATAATCGAGCTGCGTAGCCCGGAAAAAAAATAGTCTGCGAAAAAAATCCTAGTTCCTAGGAAGGAAGGAATTCCTAGGAAGATCTTGCACCAAAATGTGTAATAATAACACAAATTAACGTGTGATTTTCGGGACTTATGACAACATTGTTATTTTGTCGCTCGTTTTATTGCTCTTTTTCACTGTGCATTGTTATGTAATAAACTTCATTAGGATTTTTTTCGCAGATTTGACTTTAATTTGCCTTATTTTCTTGGGCTACCGAATTTACTGACAGCCTTTAGGAGGTGTAAGTATAGAATTATTAATTAGGACCAACTTTAAAATATCGAAATTAATATCTGCCGATGTAAGGATGGTAGCAGGTAGGCTTGCTAACCGTCCCGCGAGAGCCGGTGCGTACCGTTTCTAGAGCTTTAGTGGATGCATCCCGCGAACGACGTGTGCGTACGTATGCTAATTGTCCCGTTTTAACGTACCTAAGGGTACGGCTAAACCTTCGGGCAGAAGTCGGAGTTTAGTGAACGCACGTTTTGCTTGAAGCGAAAGCGTCAGGGTAGTCCTTCAAAATACATTTCTTACGAACCGATGCCTGCCAGGGTTGCGGAATAGTCCGAAAGGGATACCGGGACCCTGGCAACAGGCAACTGAAGGAACACGGGTGGGTTTTAGTCAGTAAGAGTCTGACACGCCCTTCCGCTCCACCCAGAGCGGGAGAAGTCATTTGATGATTTCCCACCCAAAAAAAAAAAAAAAAAGTATCTGGTTGTCTGTTGATCTATATTAAATACTTATATATAATTAGCGACAGTAGGTATCAAATATTTATTTATAGAATCATAATCATATAACATCAATACAACAAAGTTGTAAGTCTTGTACTTGTGCCAAAGTAAAATATTCATTAAAACCATTTAAAATTATATCTAATTGTATTTTTCGCCGCCCTATACTTTGACAGTTGGGTCCCGCTTTTTTTTGCCAGGTCTCGCTGCCGCACTTTTATTGCCATCCCGGTAAATTCATGCATTAACGTTGGCAAACCTAGTAGGTGGCATTCTGTAGTTTCTGCCTACCCCCATTGGAAGAAGGCGTGACTTTATGTATGTAATATCTGCCGTTTCATACAGAATAAAATAAGTACAAATAAAAACCCAATCAAAAAATTGTTCACATTCATAATCTTGTACTTTCACAAGTCCTGAAAGGTTCCCAATGAATTGAAAATCAGCCTGAAAGGCTATGTGTACTTATGTATAATACATTTATTTATAGTTATCATATCTTACAGTTTATAAATATGCTACGAAAATATAGTTTCTGATTTTATCAAACACATACCTATACAACAATAAGTACATAAATTCATCCTGATCATTGTCTTTTTGTATTTTCATTCGAATGATTCTACAAGGACTAATTTGGACTAACCCTGTTTGTTTTCCTCAAATATTCTATATATATATATATCACTGACACATACCCAATCCATTTTTCCTTGTTTGCATCATCAATTACATTGATTATTATACACTGGATTTGAAAAGTTAATAGAAGGATCTTGGTACAATGGATTCCGTGAAACATCGTAACCTTGGGCTGATGCTTCTGCCGAGAATTTCTGATATTCTTTTTTGTCGTGTAAGTCCACTAGAATCTTCCAAATGATGACCGTTAATATTCCAATCAATAGAACCAACGCTATCGCCGAACCAGCAGCAACTGCAAACAAGAATAAAACCAGATTGTAATGTAGGTACAGAAAAAAGGGTGAATGGTGCTCAGTTCAATGGTTAACATAACAGTTATCTTAACTGAGCACCATTTGCTGTTCAAAAGAAATACTAAGTTAATGCTTTAAAAAACCGTTTTTCTGTACCTACATTACAATCTAACTGTCTCCCGATCTAGCAGAACGAAAGATCGCCTCACGTCATTGCCATTTAAGATGCAAGCATGTGGTGATGAACGAGCGTAATTTTTAAAAATGATAGCGTATTTTACGATTCTATTAAAAAATGAAATTCTTCAAAATGCCAACATGTATATGTTGCGGTGTCGCCATCGTGTGGCACCACCCCCGGGTGGTTAGGTTAGGTTAGTTATAAAACGGCATGCAGGGTAAATTACACGACTTCAAAACCGCGACTTACAACTTAACAAATACCTCTGACTGCTATGAAAAACAAACAATACTTACTCCACATATTAGCTTTGGGTGGTGTTTCTAACTCCTTTTGAATCGTGATTTTTAAATCATTTTTTTCGTATTGGTATTTAAAGACAATGAAAGTACCGTTGTCCAGCTCTTTCATGCAAATCTTGGCCATATAAAGTTTTGGATCATTAATTTCAGTTTTGTTCACAAACAAGACATCTATTCCTGTTGTCGTCCCGTTGTTCTCTTGGTCGCAGAATGCTTTATCGTTCTCGTGCATGTAATTACAGTAAGCGTAGTCTTCAAGTTCTTTACAGCGCCTTTCGGCACACTCTTCACAATTGTCGCAAAATGCTCCAGAGTATGTTTCATTTTTACCTTTTATTGCGTCGCACTGGCACACACCACATTTACATGATCCTTGTCCAGAACAGACCTAAAACCAATCAGAATGGTTAGTTTACGAAGTTTTTTGTTTAGTTTCTTATTCATTTCCAACAGCTCTCAATCTACGTAGGTAGCATAAACAGTTTGTAGTTTATTTGCAACCAAGGAAACGCTTGATTTCCGTATAAAGTGTATAAACAAGATTTTCTCAAATATGCTTGGAAATTCGAGCATTATTTTGACAACCTTCTTCGAGATAAATCGAAACTGCTGTACTGGTCAAGAAATGCGGCCGGCAATTTTACTGTGATAAGAAATATAAAATAAATATGAGTTTTAACAAATACCAGTGGTATTCGTTTTTGGTATAACCGCCTTAATAATAAACGTTGTATAGCGCCTGTATAGTTACACAACGCTTTGTCTTCTTCTTTCAAAAGTCAAATTACTTTTGAAAGAAGAAGACAAAGAGCCAAAGAGACAAAACGTTGTGTAACTATACAGGCGCTATACAACGTTTATTAGTAAGGCGGTTAGAATGGAATAAATTGGAATGGATTTGGCTTGCAAATAGAGAATAGAAAATAGTAAAGAAGAAACAAATGAACATATTGGCGCGTGAATAATTATCATTGTTCGTCATTGATTCTGGACTTTTTTATTTAATTTACTCCGTTTGAATTTCCGCGCATTATTTGACAAAAGATGGACTCGGGTATGTGTGCGTCGGCTTCGCCTCGGCCCACATTTTCACGGCCATCCATCATCCATAATTGCTGGACGCGAATGTAATGTACTAAAGGTACCTGCTTAGAATACGGCGCGTAACAGTCCTTGTTATGATCGGGGCAACTGCAGTCTGTTCCGGTCCAATGCGCGTCACATTGGCATTGCCCTCGATGGCATATACCATGTTCAGAGCATAGCTTATTTTTCGGTCTAGGACATGCGTTATCATCAAACTCACAAAAGTCACCCGAGAACCCTTCTTGGCATTTCTCGCATTTTCCACATCTGAAAAAGAAAATGTAAAAAAAAATATGAGTAAATTCCAAGAGGAGAAAATATTCTAAATAAAAAACATACAATACAACCATGAAAGTCCAAACAAGATAATTACAGGACACCTTCCGTGGATCATTAAGTTGTCATTGTATATCTTTTATCCGTGGAATAAAAATGGCGTCTGACAGTTTTGTATGGAAAAACTGTCAAAAATTCAAAATTTAGTCGCAGGATAAGACTTATACTCGGTATAAAAGTTTGGTGAAATTCGCCCTAAGATCGGATAAAAGATATCTGACTTTGGTAAAATCAGCCCTTAATCTGTTAATTTACCTGCATTTTCCTCGACCGCTGCACAGTTTTGTATCATCCGGATTAAATTTACATTTCTCCATATCCGTCTTATCAGTGGATGAGCCGTCGCACCGACAGTCGACGCCATATCTTTAAAAAACAAGATCACCCATCTATAATTTTAGTAAATAAAATAATAACAATACCGATAAAAAACTTAGCCACTCATCATAATAATGGTAATATATTAAGGTAGGTATTATAATTATTTTATAATGTGTAAATAGTATTTTACCTTCCCGGATCACATTTGCAAATACCGCATTGCAGATAACCCGAATTGTGGCATTTATGAGTTATCACACCTTTTCGCTTCTCACAATCGCATTCACAGTCTACTTCCAATTGAATGATCAGTTTATCAGCAAGTCCCACAGGATTGACCGTGACGTTATGCGTCAGGTTCCTAGCATTATTAGGTGGACATGATGTAACTTTCAGAGTGCCTGTTATATTGACTGTCTGCTTGTGAGGACTTTCACAATTTTTCTTGACTTTTGACTCGCAGTCCTGGTCTATGTTTACCTCTACAAAAGAGGGCGCCTGTAGTATTTTCAATTGTACAGTGTTTGCAAGTTCCTAAAAAGAGAGTTAAATTATTTTTAAAAATACGTAAAACATGCCCAGCGCGCTTAGCATGACCTCAATACGATGTCGACGGCAGAATAGACAAAATAACAGTTTGTGGTTGTTTGTCTGTAATTTTATATATTCTTCCGTCGACAAAACCCATTTCTATGGTTGTTGTGCTACGCGTGCAGTTGGTTTACATTACTTCTAAACCTAAATATGTTTCTCACCTCATAAGCTTCTTTGATAATCTTAATGACACTTGTGCCGCCTTCCAATTTTGCATATTTGGCTCCATTTATCTGGTTGGCTAATTCCCGGTATTCCTTATCAGGGGTTTTCTGAATTTTAAAGAAGGTAACAAGCGTTAGGCATATATCGATCCAAGATTAGCTGGCTTTATCATCAATTTAAATATTATCAATTGACAGCAGAGTGCTTGCCCAGGCGAAAGGCCCTCAGATGGTTCGATAAAATAGTCAGGGGGTTTCTACAGCTGCCGCCATAGATTACATCTTGCTGTGGAGGCGTTACTATTGGCTGGACTAGCTGAACCCACGCACCCAAGAAAACTATTATTATAATTTATGTAGGGACTTACTCTAGTTTGTTGATTTTCAGTTATGGCAAATATTATTCTGAAGTTTCCATCTGTTGCCACTTGATTGATCTGGCTTACTGATGGATAGTCATATGTCAAGGCTTCGGAGTATATGTTATTTTCCAAGTGGCAGTTCATGTCGTGTGGTTTGATAGCGCCTACAATTTTCCCGTCTCCTGCACTGTGATACGTTGAATCCGTACATAGTACTATGATGCGCCTCGCACCTGGTCTCCACCCTACTGCGTCTATGCATGTCATTGCTTGCATCAGAGCGTCTAATCCAGCTTCCGGATCATCGAAATTAGATCCGAACGTAATGTTGCCAATTTTCTCCTTGAATAGTCCCATATTGTGTGTTAAAGGAACGTCATTTTTAAAAGCATGACTTTTGTGCCTAGAATGGAAGTAGTTTTGGTCAATAGCATAGCAAGAGCTGGACTCCCGTTTGGTGCAACCTTGAAACCTGTTCTTAACGACAACGGACAACGGTCCGATTTTTATAACGGACGGCGGCGCGGCGGGCCGCTCTGTTCAATAGGTTAGTGTGGGTGTTTGTTAACGCGACGGGCACATACGCGTTGCGCGACGGCGCAGCTGTCGGTCCGATGCAGTGGACCACGTCTTTTCATAGAAGTGGGTTGACGACGACGACGACGACGGATGTGCGCCCGTTGACAAAACCGGTGTTAACAAGAGGCCTGAGACGCACAGTGCACACCGCACATTAATTCGTTATTTGATTTGAAGTAACTTAAATGTCATAATGTCACTCCATTTTTTTACCTATGTTTAGTTATTTTGTTGTATATCATCATTTTCATGTAATTTGTTATCATTTAATTGTGCTTTTGTATCTTTTTTGCGCACTGAATATATTTTATCTAAGTATCTATTTAAATGATTTTTTTTTTTTTTTTAAATAAATGTTTGTCTTCTATAATAGTAAAATAAATAAAGCCCGAAAAGTGGTAATTGTGCTCATTTAGGTCCAATCACCCCTTTTCGAGGCTTGTGACTAAGAAATACCTAACAGTTGCACGGGTCGATCAATCAGGTTAAGCTACGCTTGCCGCGGTAGGTCCATGAATGGGTGACCATCTTTACATACCAAGACCCCTCCGTGCCTCGGAAAGCACGTTAAGCCATTGGTCCCAGCTGTCATTTGTAGATCTTTGACAGTTGTTACGAGTCGTCAGAAGCCCGAAAGTCTGACATCCAGTCTTACCAAGGGGTACCTATTGTGTTACCCAGTAAATGGGTTGTGGAGGTCAAATAGGCAGTCGCTCCATGTAAAATACTAGTATTCAGCTGCATCTGGTTAGACTGGAAGCCGACCCCAACAATAGTTGGGAAAAAAGGCTACGCAGATGACGACCCCTTTTCGAGTGAATGATTTTACTTGCACCTTGGGTAATTTAAATATACACAACTAGCTGCCGCCAGCGGCTTCGCCCGCGTGTAATCTTTATAAATTATAGCCTATGTTACTCAGGGTGAACGTAGCTTTCTAATGGTGAAAGAATTTTTGAAATCGGCGCAGTAGTTTTTGAGTTTATTCATTACAAACATACACACAAAAATACAAATCTTTCCTCTTTATAATGTTAGTGTAGATTATATAACTTACTTATTAGGGTCAAAGTACGGGAAGCCAGGTTTTTCGACAAAACTTCCGATGCCCAGTCGAACGTTATTCGTGTAAGCTGACAAGTCATGATATATATCCATTGCTTGATCTTTCAAGTCGGCCATCTTTCTTTTCATCGTATCAGAAATGTCCATAAGATAATACACATCTATCGGATAATCTTTGGCTGGTTTGAAGGACATGTCGAATCTCATTTTAATCCCTGGACGAGCCTTCATTTTGATCAGCTGTGGCTTCAATTGGACTTCGAAACCATCTTTCATTTGACCAAAATCAGCACTCGGGAGCTCACTCGATGTTGGCTGTGGATTGACTAGAAGTCCGTTCTTGCACCAAGATGTAGTTGTGTTCGTGTAACTTAGGGGGCGACATCGGCGATCGTTGAATTCGTCCTAAAATAAATAATTAATTGTTCACATTTACAACCATTTACAATCAAACTACACCTCATTAAGTGCACACAATGTTTACGAAACGTGCCTCACGTCACTGTTGACAGCGCTCTGTCTTGGTTTTTTATTTGGTCTGAGTGCATGAAATGCTGAAAAACTATGTATTAATTTTTCGTCACTTTATATGAAAAGTAACTAACCTAACCTACTTAAGTACATAATGAATGATGCATTCCAAGATGTACGTGATGTACGGCACGAGCAAAAATATGTATACACTCAGCAACGATTTTCTCGTATAATAATGATTGCTACTTTGAGATGATACCTATCTATAATATAAAAATGAATCGCAAAATGTGTTGGTAAGCGCATAACTCAACAACACCTGGACCAATTTGGCCAATTCTTTTTTTGTTGTGTTCGTTATCCTCAAGGGAAGGTTTAAACGTAAAGTAGGTGTAGGTAGGGTAGGTAGGTAGGTAGGGTAGGTAGGGTAGGTAGGGTAGGTAGGGTAGGTAGGGTAGGTAGGGTAGGTAGGGTAGGTAGGGTAGGTAGGGTAGGTAGGGTAGGTAGGGTAGGTAGGGTAGGTAGGGTAGGTAGGGTAGGTAGGGTAGGTAGGGTAGGTAGGGTAGGTAGGGTAGGTAGGGTAGGTAGGGTAGGTAGGGTAGGTAGGGTAGGTAGGGTAGGTAGGGTAGGTAGGGTAGGTAGGGTAGGTAGGGTAGGTAGGGTAGGTAGGGTAGGTAGGGTAGGTAGGGTAGGTAGGGTAGGTAGGGTAGGTAGGGTAGGTAGGGTAGGTAGGGTAGGTAGGGTAGGTAGGGTAGGTAGGGTAGGTAGGGTAGGTAGGGTAGGTAGGGTAGGTAGGGTAGGTAGGGTAGGTAGGGTAGGTAGGGTAGGTAGGGTAGGTAGGGTAGGTAGGGTAGGTAGGGTAGGTAGGGTAGGTAGGGTAGGTAGGGTAGGTAGGGTAGGTAGGGTAGGTAGGGTAGGTAGGGTAGGTAGGGTAGGTAGGGTAGGTAGGGTAGGTAGGGTAGGTAGGGTAGGTAGGGTAGGTAGGGTAGGTAGGGTAGGTAGGGTAGGTAGGGTAGGTAGGGTAGGTAGGGTAGGTAGGGTAGGTAGGGTAGGTAGGGTAGGTAGGGTAGGTAGGGTAGGTAGGGTAGGTAGGGTAGGTAGGGTAGGTAGGGTAGGTAGGGTAGGTAGGGTAGGTAGGGTAGGTAGGGTAGGTAGGGTAGGTAGGGTAGGTAGGGTAGGTAGGGTAGGTAGGGTAGGTAGGGTAGGTAGGGTAGGTAGGGTAGGTAGGGTAGGTAGGGTAGGTAGGGTAGGTAGGGTAGGTAGGGTAGGTAGGGTAGGTAGGGTAGGTAGGGTAGGTAGGGTAGGTAGGGTAGGTAGGGTAGGTAGGGTAGGTAGGGTAGGTAGGGTAGGTAGGGTAGGTAGGGTAGGTAGGGTAGGTAGGGTAGGTAGGGTAGGTAGGGTAGGTAGGGTAGGTAGGGTAGGTAGGGTAGGTAGGGTAGGTAGGGTAGGTAGGGTAGGTAGGGTAGGTAGGGTAGGTAGGGTAGGTAGGGTAGGTAGGGTAGGTACTTAGTGCTACCCGTGCGAAGCCGGAGCGGGGCAGCTAGTTTCATAATAATAATATGAGTTCCAAAATACTATGTTCGTTATAACATAAAATTACAATCAATATAGTAGGAGAAAATCATAATTAAAAGATGCTAAGTGTACCTACACTTGGTGCTCGTGACTGTACTCACATAAACCTACAGAAGCGAACCTAAAATCGGACAATTGACCGCGATGGGTTTCATTTTGGCAGTTCGCCTAATTTACGTTGTTGAGCAAACGAATTTTTCAAACCTATGGGGTAGTGGTTTAGCAATATCCTTCTAAATTCTAAACTCTCGGATTGTGATTGAAAGTGTGTTACAGTAAGACACCACTTAGATGTATCATCGGCAAAATTCGTAAAACCAATCACATTCCGAACTGAGTGTGCTTTCAAAATCTCCAATCTGTATTACTGCTTTAGGTGAAAAAGATCTTTACGCAAACGCAATAACTTGTAAAGTTTTATAACCAAAGTTATTCGTAAAATTGAAATGAATGAATGCAAATTTATAAATGCTACATCTAAGTTGTGTCGTACTGTACGCAATTAGGTCTATCAAACAAAAAACCATTATAGTAGGGGAGGTACTGCTCGATTTTACCCAATTTTCATTGCTAGTATTTTATCATTGAATAATCTTGAGAATGAGTCAGTCGCCCCACATAAGGGGAATTCAAAATTACAGCATGTCAAAGTTGTAAAAAAAGAAAAGTAAAAACTTTATAGGACAGTTTTTTGCAGATCTTAAAAAAAATATTCTGTGGTAACTTTGGAATCCCCCACTACTGGAGCAGCTGACGCTCAGATCTGATGCACTAAGGGAAATCTATTATAATTTGAATAACTTGACCAAACCGCCATTTCCACCGCCCTTATGGAAAAATACGGGTTTACTGTGGAATATCGCTACAATTCCCCACAAATATGGAAATAACACACACACGCACACACACAATACACACACACACACCCACAAACACACACACACACGCAGACACCCACACACGCACGCACCCCCTCACACCCCTGCATACACTACACTAAAATTCCTAAAATCTTTCGTTTTGTTTTATTTCCTTTCCTAAATAGTTTATTTGTCCGTTTACCTATGCCATATAACCAGTTGTATAATTACAAAATGGCACCTATGTATCTAAATGCAATTAAGAAACATCCAATAAAGGGTCGGGCCCAGCAACTTTAACACAAGTTGTCTTGGCAACTTAGCAAGGGTGCTGGTGTCGCCACACTATTGTATAATTTTCTTTAAACTGTATGTACTACCATGTTTTTAAGGTAAAATGTAATACTTGAGGCAAATAAATTATTATATTATTATTATATTAATATTACAAAACAAAAAGTGTAACAATTAAATACTTACTTTAGAACACCAAACGCATCTCTCAGGCTCATAACTAATGCAGGCGCCGCAAGTACCGAAATTGCAGTTATCAGATTCACATCTCACATAATTGAAACAGAAAATGAACAGTATCGGAACGAAACAGTTCACCATTGTTAGAATATTCTTCATAGCGGAGCTTGGTCCAACTATGGACCGAGAGCGAACGATACCACGAGAGATTTTTAACAAACTAAATAAATAAATAATATTAATAATTATTTATCATTTTTAATAATTATAATACACTTTAAATCTGTACCGTTAATGACACCTGCTACTGCTCGTATCAGTTACTGCTGATGAGAGAACGGAAAAACGTTAAGCCGCAAAAGAGGAAACTGACTAATAAAGGCCTGGCCACGGGACAATCGCGGCAGCGAACATGAATTTACATGAATTTTCACGCGGCGCGAATTGCGGTGCGTCTTGCGGCAAAAACGCAGCGGCGGCAGGTGGGGCGATTCGCGAATTTTGCCGAGCGAATCGCACTGGCGGGAAAAACAAATGCGAATCAGTAGCGGCGCATGTAGGGCTGCCAACTTTTTGTATAAGAAATAAAGTACGAAAGAGACGGAAAATAAAAACAGTATTTTGCAAAAATAAAAATCATTTAATTTTTTTAATGTTCTAAATAGGTACCTACATTATTTTTTGGTACTCCTCCCACATGTTAATAAGCTATCATCATTTAAGCTTCGTAAGCCTCATCACATTTCTATGTAAAATTTAAGTATATGAGGAGGTAATTTTTTATTAACTTTATTGTATCTATAATTCTGTCGTCCCCCCATTTTGTTTAAGTACCTATATTTTTGTTTCACCTTTTAGTCTACGTATATCTCGTAGACTATTTTGTCATCTCAAATGATAGTTGTTTGTTTTTCAATGTGGAGTTTGACATTTTGTACCTGTCAAAATAGTCTACGCCTCTACGGGATTAAAAAACGAACCTTTAGACTTCGACAATTTGACTTTCTAGGTGTTTTTGTAAGAGAAGATGAAAGTTAATGTGAGTAGTTTTCATTTTCTATTGTTTGTGCACTAACTTAACTAACAAAGTATTCACAATTATGATAATAGGTTGAGTTGGAAAACTTGGAAACTAACAAAACGAAAGCAAAGGCCCGAAAAAAGGTTATGTTATCCGCGCGTATTCGAGCCAGTAGACGTCACCGCCGCATTTATTTTTTTAAACGGGTTTTATTAATGGCTCTGGGTACACGCGAAAAAATCATTTTTACCCGACTGCCCCAGAAGGAGGGTAATGTTTTTAGGGAGCATGTATGTATGTTTGTATGTATGTATGTCTATTTCTTTGGCACGCTCTGTAGCCTAAACGGCTTGATGGATTTTAACATACGAGGTGTCGTTAGGTTCGTCTTAATTGTGGGAGTGACATAGACTATATATTTTTTTATATATTCCATCTGCAAACAAAAAAAAAAGAGGGGACGGTTAAAAAAAAAAACAGTATTAGTATCAAATATATAAATAATAAAACTAAAAAGCTTGAAATAAAACAAATTATTTAAAAAACAAAAAACCCGCCTGCAAAAACCACAAGCATTATAATCTGTAGAATTTTGGTATAACAGGCGGGGAACAAACAAAAGTTGCACCATATTTCAAGTTATTGGTTTAAAAGTTAAAAACAGTATTATACTTTATTTCAATTTAAGATACTTTTTACTGTTCAATAATAATGATAAATTATAGATAATACTGTTTTTAACAGTATGGTTGGCAACCCTAGGCGCATGGCACCATCCACGGATACTATAGAAGCCAGGGACTTGAAACTTTACTCAAAATAGGGGTATGAGGTATGATAACGTTACGTAATACGTTACTTATAGTTCCAGTAACCATTCACGAACTAATTTCTTGGCAATATTACGAAAATCTATCTGAACGACATCAACTATTAATTTAGTTACGATCCGGATGGAACAGTAGAAATTATCGTTACTGGAACGGCTCGTAACGGTATTTTAACGTTATTTTATAACATTACATAGAAGTCCAGCAAGTTCTTCTTGTGAAACACTCCGTCTACCTATACCCCGATTTTTTATGGTTCCGTAGTCAACACCCTTATAGTATCGCCATGTCTGTCTGTCTGTCCGCGGCTTAGCTCAGAGTCACTTTTTAATAGAAAGTTGTAATTTGGTATAGGTATAACATATAAATCACGCCGACAAGGGCAAGGTGCAGAAATAAAATCATGAAAAAAAAAATTTTTGGATGGGTACCTACCTCCTCTACATCTAAGAGCCATGCCACACGATGCGGTGCGGCGCCGCACGCACCGCAGGTCATCATCGGTGCAGTGCAGCGCCGGAGTGCACCCGACGGCGCAGCGCCGTGTGCCATACCATACATTTTTATTATGTAGGACGCCACAGCGACACCGCTCCGGCGGGCGCCGCCACCGCATCGTGTGGCATGACTCTTACGTGGTATTGTTTTGTTTTTCTCGTCTATTCCATGGTGTGGGATATCGTTGGAAAGGTCGGTTTAAAAATAATTGTAAGTTTGTGAAAACCTTTTTTGGATTCAGGGATCCGTTTGCAAAATATTACTTTAAACTTAAAGTGCTAATTTTTGTTCGAGTCAAGTGTCCCCGTGCCAGCGAAATGGTTGGTTTTGGATATGTGAATAATTCACAGCAGTAGTATAAGAATAGAATAAAGTTTATTTGGACACAGTTCGTGAAACACAAAATACAAATAACAAGATAAAAAATGAAAAATAATGTTTTTACAACAATAGTATAGTATAAACATAAACATATAAAACGAAATTAAAAGGAAAACTATCACAGCTAAAATAGGCACAACAAGTTACCGAGTAGTAATCGGTTTTTACCCGACTACGGCGAAGAAAAAAGGAGGGTTATGATTTTGACCGGTATGTATGTATGTATGTATGTAAGTATGTATGTATGTATGTATGTTCATCTGTTCCCTCCTATCTTCCAAACCATTCATCACAATTTGACAAATGAGGTATCGTTAGAAGCGTCGTGATTGTCCGCTGGTTATAGGCTATGTGAAGTCACATTAAATTAAAAATGGCGCCCTCTAGAGGACTTAGAGTGAGGAACTTAAAAAAAAATATGGTTTAATCGTACCATGTTGGGTATCAAATGAAAGGGCTTAATGAGCACATTTCAAAAATATATATATTATAACCCCAAAAGAATTTAAAAAAAAATCAAGTAATAAAAACTAAAACCCAACTACGACTTAAAAGGTATAAACAAGACACCACAGACAGACAAATTAAAAATCCGGAGTCACACGTAATCTGTTCGATTTATGCCCTAACACGTGTGACTCCGGATTTTTAATTTGTCTGTCTGTGGTGTCTTGTTTATACCTTTTAAGTCGTAGTTGGGTTTTAGTTTTTATTACTTGATTTTTTTTTATTAAAATAACGAACTCCACAATCTCTGCCAAATATTAATTACCTACGTCTTGAACCAAACCTACGTCTTGAACTAAAAAACTTCTACCTACTCTCCAAGCAACATCGAGATAACTTAGATAAAGACATTTTGCTCTCGTTCTCTCGGCGAACGCTCTGCCCGTGGCTTGCATTCTGTGCCGCTTGTTTTGCCGCCCTGCTTGCCGCACCACAATTCGCGCCGCCGCGCGCCGTTCGCGCCGCCTGCGCCTGTCCCGTGGCCAGGCAGTAAGAGCGGGGGCACGGGGGGGGTTTGCGGTGCGGCGGCGGCGCCGCAACGCATCGTGTGCCCCCGCTCTTAGGCATAGTTTACAATGGACTACTGTAACTTTACAGTTCTTGAATTACGTCGATTACGAAATACCCACAGGTTACTTAGCCTGTAGGTATCCTCCTTTTTGTGTTTTCAGGTGAACAATCATTAGTACGAAACCCTTTGTGTGCAAGTCCGATTCGCATTTGGCTGCTTTTTAGGGTTCGGTAGTCAACAAGGATTAAGAAACCCTTATAGTTTCGCCATGTCCGTCTGTCAGTCTGTCCGCCGCTTAGCTCAGAGACTCTGTTGTTATGGGTATACATATATTAATCACACCAACAAAGAGGCAAAATAAAATAGTTAAAATAAATATTTTCTTGGGTACCTACCTCCCCTCCCGTTTTTTTTTCCGCGACAATCCCATAGTGCGGGGTGTCGTTTAAAAATATTGAGTTTCTGGTCTCAGGGATCTGTTTGCGAAATATTAAGCTTTAAAGTGTTTTTTTTTATTAGAGTCAAGGATACGAGTATGTGCAAAAAATCACGGCAGTAGTAGGTGTGTATGACATATAACCAATTTAAAAGGAAAACGTATCACAGCCAGCTACGTAGGCTCTAGGTACAAGTTACCGAATAATAATCGACCAAATTACATTTGCAGTTGCAAAAACATGTTCTCCCATACAAAGTTTGTTCTTGGGATAAATTTATCCCAACTACGGAACCCTTCATGGTCTTACATTATCTATATAAAAAATTATAACCCTAACTTTATCCTAACTAATATTATATGTGAAAGTGAGTTTGTTTATTTTTTACGCTAAAACGGCTGCACAGATTTGGATGACATTTGGTACATGGGTAGACCATGACCTGGGTTAGGGCATAGGATACATTTTATCCCGATATTCCCTGAGACTGAGTCCTGAGTGACGGCGCACCGTGCAGGCGTCGTCAAAACTAACCACCACTCCTTCAGTAAAAATCAAAATACGCTAGAGATAAGCGAATCGATAAGCGAGAAATGCGCGCACCCGCTCGCACTCTGGACATGTTCGAACATCTCGAACATTTGTTTTATCCGCCGTAGGCGAGTATAAGTTCCGCCTGCGCGGTGCGCTGTCACTCAGGGGTCAGCCTTAGAGGAATTTAAGTTTATTATCCTCATGATGATGTGGTTTGTGAGTTATTCAGTATGTCATGTATATATTTTTAGTACAGCGCGGTCGTTTCAGCGCCATGTTTGCTAAATATATAATATTTTGTGTGGGCTTCAGTTTGCAATATCAATTGATTTCCACATCAGACTCTTGTCAGATAAAGATTACGTGTCAAGAATGCATCAGCGATCCCAGTATCTGTGTGTGGTGTGCTGAGGTAAATGCATTTTTTTTTCAAACATATTTTTTCAATACGAATCTGTAGTTAAGGAAAAAATATTGCTAACGTTTTGTACTTGTATGTCTTCCTCTAAGGCCAGGTGCGCATGAGCAATTTTTTACCCAACGATTTTGGTGGCGCACTGGATTTTCAACTCTTGGTATTGAGGCGAGCATTGAGAATCCCGCAGAGCCATCCATAGCCCGTCAAAAAAAACACTCTGTTGAATTTTAAACCCCCCAGCGACAAGCAGTGTGTTGAAAATCCAATGCACGATAAAAAGTCGCCCGTGGGTACGAAGACTGAAAGACGAACAAGGTACAAAGGTTATGCGGAGACGGCGACGATATGCAGCAGCGTCCTTACTGTACAACCAAGTGTAAAAGCGACTTGCAACGTTTTTTTGTAATTTATCATTCGAGGTCAGCTTGGTTACACAAATGGTTACAAAAGTGTTTTGCATGGCCCCCATTATTTATAATTGAAGAAACGACTAAAGTCATTTCTAGCCGACAGGACATACTATAATATTAAGGAATTTTTGACAGAACCATTTATTTTGACATAGATTTTATGAATTATTTTTATTTACTGTTGACATTTGTAATTTACTAAAGTTTGCTAAATTAATGATAATGACTTGACTACCGAAATTTTATTATAAACGATCACAATTATTCATATTTGCACGCCTTATTATGTGGCAAACATGTCTGAACCTGTATTTTTTAAATGTTATCCTGCATGCACGTTTTTATTCCTGTATGTGTACACATGTTTGAGCAAATAAATGTATCTTTATCTCTCTCTTTATCTTACAATATGGCTATATACAAGATGCGGAGAACGCTCGCTTCGAGCCCATGAAATTTTCGTTTCTCATATTTCTGTTTCAAACTAATTCACTAATGCGAGTGGAGGACCCGGCGCTCGCATCGAACGGCTCGGCCCGCTGCACTAACTACTGTAACGCGTTACAAAAACTCGATACATTACAAACAAAACGGTGCAAGTCAGACTGCGGACTACCCCAACTCAAATTCACATTTTATCTTGCTCGCACCATACCTACTCGCGGCCTGAATGACAGCGAGACGGAATGGGGTGCTGGCGACTACAAGCCTCGAATAGTTTAGGTAATTGCTTTTTACGCTGAAAATAATGGTAATAAAAAATAAAATAAATATGTACTGCTGCTTTATAGTTAGTTCAGTTATTATGCAAAATTTCATGATCTAGTTTGAAGTATTTTTTAATACCTACCAGCTGTTTATAGCTCAGTTTAGAGGTGACTTCGGATTTTTTTTCAATCATGAAAATTTTAGCTAAATCGTGTTTTCGCCAAACATAGGACCTAGCATCAATCCTCAACTTTAACATATATTTATTTCAAAATTAATGCTGGAGTATTTTCGGCATAACGGAGGATCATGCTAAGCAATTTGAGGTTGGGTAGGCCCTAGTGATTACTATGTTATTTCCGCTGACTGCTGGTTATTGGAAAGTCGGTGCACACCGACTTGAAATGGGTAGAAATTAAAGATGGTTCCTGGAGGAAAGTACCTACCTACCTTAATATTGATCATAGCAAATTATGCTTCTTTGTCTTAAATGACCTAGTATTATTATTAAATAAAAAAAATAGCTTGATTCATTCAGAATTATCTATTACTTAGTGGCAAACAAGACAGAGTGTAATTTTTTCATATTTGTTAAGGTTCAATTCCCAGACGATGCAAACGATTAATTTTGAAGGACAACTTTAATTTTGAGGACAAAGTTTGAACCTTCACTCCAGGGATCTGCAACCTGTTTAACAGAAAATTTTAAAAACAGTTAAACCGACGGCAGAATGAATAAATACCAGGACATATATATAAATATAAAATATAAGTACAGTTTTTAAACAATTATGTGTGCCGCGAAAACCGCAGTGTTTTAAATTACTAAGGAATTCCATTAATATTTTCAGAATGACTTCAATGGCACGGCGAGATGCATGCCCCTGAGTTCTGTTGAAGACAGCTGGTGTCCAATATCTCAACAGAACCCAAAAAATGTGGTCCACGCGTCAGAAGAGAAAGATTTTAGCTCCGTTTCAGAACACATCATCCAAATTAAGCCACAAAAATATAAATTGAAAGTGCGCCAAGGAATGCCACAAACATTTAATTTTTCTTTCCAAGGTGCTCAAGATTATCCAGTTGATTTATATTTTCTTCTAGACGCTTCTAGGACCATGGAAAGCATAAAAAATATGACTGCCCAACAAGGAGAAAAAATTTACTTGGCCATTCAAGAATTGACCAAAAACGTTCATTTAGGATTCGGTACATTTATAGACAAACGAATGTTGCCGATAATGAGCAAGTGAGCAGAAAAGTTGTCTTTATGTATACAGGTTGTCAGGGTAAACACCGTTGTCACTCAAACCATGGGTAGTTGACTTGAATATAAAAACCACTGACCGAGTAACAACAAAAAAAACGTTATTTTCATTAAAAGATTTTAAAAAGTTTCTATCCGACACCGTGCTCGCTAGCGAAACAGCTGACTAACTGAGGGAAGGACGCGGCCGGTCAGGTCACGTCCCGCACCCCTCGCCCGTGTTGAGACGCAAGTTCGTTGCCCTAGCGCATAGGGCAATGAACTTGCGTCTATTGTGGTAAAATGTAGTTTAAAAAAAAATTAAAAAAAGTTGTAATTTTCCATTGATTTTACGATTTGTTTACCCTAACACCCTATATAATTTTTTTGCTTTGGTGTTTTACTCACACTTGTACATTTTTCTCTTTTAGTGTTGATGACCCCGAATTAACGTACTCATTCAGACATCGTTTGAAATTAGTTGATGACTTTCAGCAATTTAAAGAAGAGGTATCCAATTCGTCTAGTGGAGTCAGCCGTGATCCGCAGGAAGGAGGCCTGGACGCTCTTGCCCAAGTTTTGGTCTGCAAAGATGTTATAGGTTGGAGAAACGAGTCCAGAAAAATAGTAGTGTTCTTAACTGATGGGCCGTACCATGCCGCCGGTGATGGGAAATCCGCAGGTTTGTTTGAGCCATACGATGGTCAATGCTATACTGAAAATGGCACCTATACCAAAGAACAAGAAATGGACTACCCATCAGTCGGCATGATAAACAAGCTAGCTGCTGAAAGGGAAATTATAATTATTTTCCTAGTAGACTCCCCAGTTGCTTATATTTACGATGAACTCAAAAAAGTCGTGAGCGGTTCCCAAGTTGCGAAATTCTCCCGAAATATGCCGAAGAACGATGCGATAGTGACTATCTTAAAAGATATTTATGAGGTTAGTGAAACGTCAAACATGCCAATTTCATAATTAATAAATGCCTTTGAAAATATTTGATTAAGTTCTGTGGAAATCACAATTCGTTTAATACAGCTCTTCATTACAGAACATTTCAAAGAAAATCAAACTGATAGCAAAGGTAAAGTCAGAAAGCAGGAAACATTTAAAAATTTCCTTTAATCCTGACTGCACCACAGACGTTAATGTCACTGCTTGCAACGTAGAGAATGGTAAAGAACTACATTTAGTTGGGACGGTACAATATGATTCTGCAAAAGATACTGTTGTAGATATAATAGTAGAAGGTATCACGGAGAAGCTCACGCTGGAAATTGAGGTTATTAAAAGCTGTGATTGCGAACGCGATGTCGAAATCAATTCCACATTTTGTTTCGGAGACAAGAGATTGTGTGGAATATGTAGCTGCAGTGAGAATCGGTGCGTATTTAAGTATCTGCTTTGATATTATTTCTTATAAAATATGATAAATACATCCCTTTTGGACATAGGGAAAAACCTCTCTTTTGGACATAGGAACCGAGCAATAATAATCCTTTTCCTTAGGTATGGTGACAAATGCGGTTGCGTCAAAAGTGAGAAGAACGGTTTTAAAGACAACTCAACTTGCATAGCTGAAGGCAGCACGGATGTTTGCGGCGGACATGGATCCTGTATTTGTGGCACTTGTCAATGTAGAGAGAGGTAACAACATTTTCATTATTAAACATATTAAACATGCTTGAGTACCTACCTAATTCTTACTAATCCGAACTAAAAAATGTTACAAAATATACAGGGTGTATGAAACCCATCACGAAACTGGCATCTACCCACGCTTCCGTACATTAAACTAAGCTTTATATATAACTATTTATGCAAAATTAATTGCTAGGAAGATTTTTGGTGTGAAAATTCGCCGTTTACACGCAAAATATTGTGCTTATGGGTGCATGCAACAGTACAGGGATCGCGAGAGTATTTAAAGTTTACATAGTTATTATATTTCAAACTTGCTTTCGTAAAAAACGTCAAAAGAATTTGAAACTTTGACCTTCAATATCTCCGTAACCAGAAGGTTTCAGAAGGTCCAGTACACAAAAAATGATCATATTAACGGAAAGAACAAGTGACTCTCTCTCGGCTTCGTCGAGGGTATTTTGTTTGTAATTTTACACCTGCGCGGTGCTATTCTGTAACTGTTCACCGGGAAAACTTTGGTGAACTTAGCTTGAAGTGAGCTGTCAATAGTGTCAATCCCTAGCATCTGTAGTGGTATTCTGTAAATATCTCACTGTCAAAACTTTGGTGAAGTGAGCTTAAAGTGAGCTGTCACTTCAAGCTATCAACAACAACAACACGCTAGGGATTGACAGCTCACTCACTTCACCTAAGTTTCCACGGTTAATCAGAAGAATATTCTTCTTGTTCTTTTACTGTTACACTGAACTTTCCATGAAATGCTTTATATAATCCAAATCAACCCTTATTTCTTAGGTACAAAGGTAAATATTGCCAGTGCAATATGGACAGCTGTCCCCGTAGTACATGGCGTTCACCTGAGAGCGTATGCAGTGGCCCGGAGCACGGTGAATGTGACTGTGGAAAATGTAAATGTACCGCTGATTGGTCGGGCGACGCCTGCGACTGTTACAAACCAGACAAGTATTGTAAAGAAAACAGCCGTGTGAGTACAAAGTCCTACTCTAAGGCCCATAATTGAATGCATTAATTGGAAGTAATATTAGAACTGGAACCATCCAAACACTGATTTGGGCAATAATAGTTATTTATACAACTGTTATATAATAAGGGGTATTAAAACACGAATGTGGGTTATCACATGAGAGTTTTAATACCTAATTATTTACAGTTGCATACAAGACTTTATCTACAGATCTACACCCATGATATGGATCTTCTATAAAAGTTTTTTTGCAGTACCAATATCGAACAAAAATGGCGCGGTACGACGTGAATTCGAATTTTTTGAATTCGAATGTGTTTTGTTTTTAAATTACGGTGCTTTGTTAATGAAACGCTCTTGAATGACAATGTTCTTTTTTTTTAAATGAGTTGCATTATGAAATTCAGTACAACATTATAACATTTGTTTGGATGATATAATGAATGAATGCTAACTGTTTCAGAAACTTTTATAGAGGATTTATAGCATGGATGTAGTTAAAACATTATAATGCTTCAATCTATTGCATAACATAGGTGACTTCTACGTTAACTTGAGAATAATCTTGCAGGTTTGCAATGACCGTGGACAATGCGTGTGCGGTAAATGCCAATGCGATCAAATCCCTGAATGGGATGCCCGAAACAGCCAGACTGTAAAATGCCAAATAAGCCCCTGTACGGACTGCCACGAAAGGCAATGCGGAAAGTTGAAAAGCTGCGCTAAATGTCGACGCAGTGGGCATCAGGACTGCATGTCCTGCGATGACCGTATGGTGGTAGAAGTAGTAGAGTCCTTAACGGAGGAGCACAAAAATAGTAGTTTATGGAATTTGTGCAGTAATGTAAAGGTGGAAATCGGCTGCCAGACGAGCTTTGTCTATCGATACAATGACACTAATTATAGTGTGGAGCTGGTAGTGGCGAAAGAAAAGGATTGTGCTCCAAGTTATATTTGTGAGTATATGTATTCAAGTAGTTTCAGTGGTAGTACCTAAAATTCCTTGTCCTTTTAGTAGTCGCAAGCGTGAGCGATGCCAAGTACCTACAACAAAATGATAATGGCAGAAATTCAGCCACTATTTGGGACTCTAAATGTAAAATAAATAAATCATCATTATCTGCCTAGCCTTTTCCCAATTATGTTGAGGTCGGCTTTCAGTCTAACCAGATTCATCTGAATACCAGTATTTTACATGGAGCGACTGCCTATCAGACCTCCACAACACAGAAAAAAAATATTATATTGTAATGTTTTTCCAGTATTCGGTGGCATATTTCTCGTGACACTCCTTCTGGTTGGTGCTGGCACACTGATCGCCTGGAAGCTGCTGACTGACGCTCGGGATCGCCACGAGTACCTCAAGTTCACACAGCAGCACAAGCAGGATGCTTCAGGTCCTTGCAGCAACCCGCTGTACGCACCACCCACCACCACGTTTAATAACCCCGCGTTTCGAAAAAGATCTGTTGATATACGATAAAATTGTATTCTAAGCTTCGTGGTCAGCCCCAAGTATTTTTTCCTTCTTATTGTATAAATCTATGGCTAACACACACCCACACACACACACACACAAACACACGCGTGGGTGTGTGCGTGTATAGATTAAACTGTACTGTACGCGTGCGTGTGTGGACACAAAATTAAACAGTACTGTGTTTGTGAACACACACGCACAGTACAGTTTAATTTTATGATATTTTTCATTAAATCTGTGCTCTTTTATTTACTTATTTTTTTGGTTTACTCATAAAACTTTCCGGAATAAATTCTCTAAACGATGGTGAAAACCTCATTAAAATCTGCGGCGTGGTTTAGAAGAACAATGCGGACATACAGACAAACACGAAAAGCGACTTTAATTTATAATATGTATAGATATAGATGTAGATAGATAACGATGCATTAGAGGCCCCTGTAGACGTTAAGCGAGCAATGGCTTCCTCTCTTCCAATGAGAAGAGAGGAAGTATTTTCCCTGTAGAGGAACAAAGACAAAAGATATGTACTTATAAGGCCTCCGGCCATCTTTTGCGAAAACGTATACGTTGATACGTTGTACGCTGGGATTCTGGGTTCGATTCTCAGGTCAGGCAGGCGAAGTACCTATATTTGGGTTTCCATTTAATTATTTAAACAAAAAAAAAGCTTTTTCTGGGTTCCATGGTAGACTACATCCATCGCTTTACTTAAGGTGGGATCATGGTCATGAGCAGGTCGAATCTAAAAACCGCAATAGTCACATACTACGCGTATGCCCGCCCACTCTTGGTTTAGCTATGGCATCATCTTATGGGGAAATAGCACAGACGCTCCCTCCCTATTTACCCTCCAAAAAAAGCTAATACGAATAATTACCAATATAGAACCGACAGATAGTTGCAAGCCTTACTTTCAGAAACACAAAATTCTCACCTTGGTTGGTATTTATGTCTTAGAACTATGTAAACTGGTCCGTAAATATCCAGATTCTTACAACACACGGGGAGACATACAAATAAATTATTCGTTGCGCCATAAAAATATACTAAATTTGCCCCCCTCCCGCCTTAAATTACATTCATCTAGTCCATATTCAATGTCAATAAGAATATATAATAAATAACCAGAAGACATAAAACAACAAAACAAAACCAGTATATTTTTAAATAAACTAAAACAATACCTAGTTAAAAAAAGCTATTACACAGTACAAGAATATCTTACGGATAAATCCAATATTGATAATAATAATTAAAATAATGGGTGACTATTTTTTATATTTTTAAGTAAATGTTTAACGTCCACTTGCGACGACAGTGTGACATCTCAAAAACCATAATTTTACAGAAAACGACTTTTAAACTTTAAAATGAGCATAACTCTTAAATTGTTGTCAAGATAGCTTTATTATGTATGAGGTGATTTGAGTATAACTAATACTGAAATGAAATATCAAAAAGAAAAAACACATTTGGCACCAAATTAACTTCATTTATAGAGTTTGAAAAAAAAAAGGAAAACTTATCACGTTGTTCCAGAAAAAAAGAAAGTTTACAAGGTGGTAATTTTAGTTGCCACGTTGAAGATGACGTAAAAATTGACATTTAACTAAGTTATATAAATAAAAAACATTATTCTTGAAAAATATTTTTTTAATGTAGGAATAATAGAATCATTTAACATAGTGGTAACTATTTTAATCATACCATTTTGTTGCGCTAAATCACACTTTGACTTATAAAAAAGTTATAATTAATAAGACACTACTGTTTTTTCACACTTTATAAAATTAAAACAAAAGAGTGACGGGAAAAATAAAGTTTTCTGTAAGTAAAGGCATTATTAGCTATTTAATTAGGCACTTATGTAAACTATTAGGCATGATTGACTAGTATTGTCTTAGATCTGTAGAAGGTATCTTGTACTATGCTCACATTTCTTTTAAATATTCTAAAAAATAATTCGTGTCAAAGTACACGTGAAAACGTAACATACTAGACTGCAAAAAACAATTTCGTAAACTATTACAAGACCAAAATATAATATAACATAAGGCCTATCTAAGTAGTGAATTAGGAACTAGCGACTTTATAATAATAACTAAATAACAGTTAGGTACTCATAAGAACATTATCAATACACAATAACAAACATAGGAACATTAGTGAGATTAATCAGTCATACAAAATCAGTCTGTTTTGGATCTTGCAATGCTCAACGTAGTCTCGGTGTATATCGGAAATAGTTTTACTCCCATCAATGTAATGACGCTTGGAATTTGCTCGGATGTAATGCGACTCTATTTTTGGTATGGCTTCGATAAAAGCTTTAACTCCAGTTTTTATTGTTTCGTCAACATGGGCATGATTTTTGTGACATCCACGATTGTCTTTGATCAAAGAAATGTTTGTATTTTTATTCTTTTTTTTTTGTGCGGTTTCTATAGGTCTATTGTTGATGTCCAAAGTGTTTTTAAAAAAGGTTTTACAAACTCTGATCTTAACCCCAGACACTGTAAAATAGTAAGCATTGTTGTTTTCTCGTTTTGGTGCTATTGTTCCGTCAGAATCAATTCTGACATATCGCTGGGCTGGTTTCACCTCTTCTAAGGACTGAATTATAAATTACCACTGTCTTTCAATTTCACCCAAATCCCAGTACTCTTTCAAAAGTTGTTGTCGTTGAATTTCCGTGACATTTAAATTTACAGGTTTCTTTACAGGGGGGTTTAATTCTTCGTTCTGGAATATCTTTTTGAGTTTTTGCTGAATTATAAGGTTTCCCACTATTTCTCAATTTCTTTGCAATATTCTTCTTCCATTTGTTTTCTTGTCTTGGCCTTTTTTCCCTTTTTTAATAGGAGTTTCAACAGTAGTAGGAGGATTTTCAGGTTCTGTTGAGGCGACGACGCTAGGTTCAATTGGAGGCGATTGATTTTCGGTACTCATAGTATCAGCTGCATCGATTGGATTTTCATTAGAAGTAAAAATTACTGAGTCGATGCATAACCTTCCTTCTTGGTTTGTCGTTTGCTGACTAGTCGCAGCTGTCGGAACATTATCGCTCAAATCCTTGAGTGAAAATACAGGTCGGCGTTTTTCTTGAATCTCTTTATAGTCGGGGTCTTTTACGGAGTCATCGCTGTCCTCGGAGAAAGATGAAGAACTTGAAGAGCTGCTACACGATTTACTTGAAGAAGATGAACTCATCGATACACTGCGACGGCGATGAGTTTGTGTCGTTTTTTGATTATGTACGTTTCTTCGTCGTTAAAAGTTTTTAAATCCGGGTTATTACGAGCAATTGAGGTACTCGAAGAAGATGAACTCGGTGATACACTGCGATGGAGATGAGTTTGTGTCGTTTTTTGGTCATCAACTGTTTCATCATGGTAAACAGTTTTTGAACTCGGGTTGTTACGAGCCACTAGGTTGCTACTGGGCAAAACCTCGTCCATTTTTTTTTGGGCTAATTGCAATATTAGTTTAGACCTTGTCCCCATCTGTAAAGATAACTGGAGTTTTATATTGCTGTTTAGTATATACAACGTGACAAGTGAACATACCATAAAATTTTATCAATATGTACTCTGCAACAACAGAACATCAACAAATGACCCACAACATATTTCCAGTTTAAGAGAAACGTGTATCATCTACAACGTTATTACGTTACAATTCAAAATGACGCGGTGATACTGCGAATTTCTTACAAGAAAAACGTGACATTAAAAACTTATCTCGTTACTTTGCTCGATGTTTTACAAGACCACTGTGGTAAGTATGACGTACCACATTGTCGAATAATAGAAAATTAATAAAAGTGACTCACCTTTATCACCTAAATCGTGGTATCCTCGTGATGTCACGTTTTTCGTGAAAACCGAGAGCACTTCACACCTCGAAGCTCAAGTGACAACTGAATTGTCACTGTGTCGAAGCCAACTAGATCAACAAACGAGACAGCGCTACACTGTGATATTTTGTCTCTTTCTCCATTTACTTTGTTGTTTTTGTTGAACGCGAGATCGCGATTCAGAATATCAGTAAAACAAAAAATCGTATAATTCGAGATGTCACACTGTCGTCGCAAGGTTTTTTATAAAAAATATTTAAAAATGTAACAAATATGTATTTAAAAAGAAATAAAAAGAAATTAAAATAACAAAAATAAATTGAATTAAAATACTTAAAAAATATATTACATTAAAAACAATGAGCAATTTTTAAGCGAGTAATGAAATAGCAATACCAAACTAAATATAATTAAATAAATAATAAATGAATAGATAGACCGGTTTAAAAAATATTAATAGAATAAGTAAACAAATAGAAATATAAATACATAAATACATAGATAATAGGATATGGAATAATTTATAATAGATAAATTCAATTCAATAATAATAATGCATAATTATGACAACCAGATATATTTTAATAAGTAAAATAGTAAAAAATAAATTATACCATATTACTACATACTACATTAAAAACAATAAGCTAGTAAATAAATATAATAATTAATTAATATATGGATGGACGTATATAAAATATTAATAGAATAAGAGAATGAATGGAAATATAAATACATAGGTAAGATATAAATAATCCCTAACATAATAACAAGAAAAACTTGTAAAGCGCTCTTCCGCTCTCTACGTATTTTAAAATTTGCTGTGCCCGACAGGGTCCATAATTGTTTCTTTAATTTTTATTTACCACCTAATTTGTACATTATGGATTGCAATAAACAATTTAATTCCGAACATCATTTTCTAGTTTTCGATACTTTATAGCAAACGCCTGTTAACATGAATTTAGCAATAAATTGTTAAAACCCAACTTCAAACCGTATTTCATCAGCATCATCATTATTTCAGCCGAAAGAGGTCCACTGCTGAACATAGGCCTCTTAAAAGCGTGGAACCTTATTTAGATTGGAACATTTATTTAGTAGGTGTATTTCGCGCAGGTGTCCATTCGCAAAGTCCTTTCGGACAAGTGTCTGTCGCGGAAATGTTTTTCGCTCAAATGTGCCAGATCCCATCATCAAACATAGTAGATTCCTAGGTATATTAAGGTCCGAACTCGAAATTCAAAGCATGCTATCAATTAAACAAGGATTAGTCAAGGAGTCGGTAAGTCAGAAAGGTGAAGCTAGTTAATAATATTAAATAAACAGGGTAAGATTTGAAAAAATACTCGAAAGTTCGTATTTGTGACTTTGTGACCTTGGTTAGTACACCAAGAAATATCTTCTAGTCGTGTTATCTCTCGCAATGGAAAAAAAAATGAAACCGTGACTTTAGATCAGCATAAACTGGAAATGTATAGGTTGATGTGTAGCCGTGTGTACCTACTTTAAATGAAGCTAAGCATAGTATAAAAAAAATGTTGGTATCCATTAATTAGTAATTTATGCGCTATTATCCTTATTAAACTACGAAGCAATTAGTTTATGATACGAGCCATAATATGACGACATTGCACAAAACAAACAACAACTTGTAGTGTCTCATATCGATACAAGATGGCGCTACTGTCGCCCCTGAAGCATTTAAATCGGTATTTCACCTACAACTCACACAAAACAGCTTATCCCATTGAGATTATCAGTCATAAGATAACGTAACATTCTTTATTGAAAATTCACGATGAATTTTAAATAAATTTGCGCTTCAATTTTATTTATTATGCGAGAATTTTACATCGCGGTATCAATGTTTTCCTTGCGCGTTGTATAGATATAGACGCAATGCATATATACTGGGGAGTCCATTTCTACGCAGGAAAGTAGTGCCGAGGTGTGGAGCTACCCTAAATCCACCCCCCAAGCGTAGCACAATTTGCTCTAGGAAGGCTAATTGTGTGAACCACGTCTGTCGGCCGCCACTCGAGGAGGAGGTCCCTTGGCAGGTCCTCCTCTTGACGATGAAGTGCCAGCCTGCGCTATCGTCCAATGCGAGTGCCTTCGACTTTCGAGGAGAGCACAATTTACCTTCCTCTTATTGTGTGAACGGGGGTTTGTCGGCCGCCACTCGAGGTTAGAGGTCCGTTGCCAGGACCTCTTCCTGACGATGGAGTGTAACTCTCGTCCTAAGCGAGTAGCCGTCGACGTTTGCGCTTAACTGTCGCACCAGAAGGTCCTTCGGACGGAGCGGAAGGCGCGCTTGCCTTCAAACCCACTGATGTAGAAAATTTGACTCCCTTTTGTTACGGCTGCCTCAAAAACATGTTTTATGTTAAGGTTGTTGCGCTAGGGTAGCCTGCGAAATTCAAATTGTCTAACAAGGGCCACCCCTTAACAAAATGTATTTAATCCCGGTCCCGTCGCCGTCGTTCTGAAGTTATGCGCGTGTCAGAAGAAGCGGTAAGCATTATAAGTATTTATATAGGTATTACCCAAACTAGTAAGACTTTTATTGTCAGAATGATTACTGGTTACTTTTGTGTATGAAAGCTATGTTTAATATGTTTTGTAGGGAAAGGATTTCATAAATTTTCATTAAAGCACAGACAGACTAGGCTGGACATTTATTTAATTAGGCTTGTCAGTATTTTATCAGAAAGCTACTTGTCCGTTCACAAAACTAGGTCTTCATGGAGAAGAAGGACAAGAAACTCCATGGAAACAGTATTACAGTTTTCTATCGGAATAATAGCAATAATATAAAAATAGCAAGGAGAAGAACATGAATATTCCGTTATATAATTTACACATTATCAGTATTAAACCATACACAACAACATAATAACAAACAATCAGCCATAATTACAGTGTAATATCAAATTACTTAACTTACGTGACACCTGCCGGTCTATTCCAAACAACAACGGCACTAGAACCAACCAACTGGACTTCTACCGAGCAACTGACCCGATAACGTCCTTACAATCCTTTTTATATCCTACAAACGTCACTTTATATCAAACATCTACCGTCATTTTATACTAATCATATGATCATATATTTTGGTTTAATAACTTCCATTAAAGGTAAATAAACAAATCTAATGTATTATAATAGTTTTAAAACATCATAAGGTAATGAGGCAATTTAATAAAAGCTAATTCGTTATTCTTAAATAAAATTCAATAGAATATCAACATCAACTGACAGTATTGTAACAATCGTTGAAACGGTTTATTATAATAAAATAGCAATATAACATCTAAGATATGCTACAAGTATCATTAAATATTACGTAATAATTTATAGTTATAACATCTATATTATTTTTAGGTAAACAATACTTAGTCAAATTAGGTACTTCTACCATTGGTCCCAAGCTTCGTAAATGTGACAGATGTCAAAATTGAACAACAATATTTTACCATTATCATAGCCTCACAAAGAATAATCTAACACGGCCATACTGACAAGTACTTCGTTCTCGAAGTACCTATAAATTTATTTTTAGGATCTCCAACAAAAGAGACATACACATCGAGTATAAATTAAAATAACAAAACCGGTTCTTTCAAAATGACAATAATCTCATAATGAATAATCTAACACGGTCAGACTGACAAGTACTTCGTTCTCGAAGTACCTAGCATCCACCGTCTCATAAAAACGTCATCACCTGAACCAATTCAGAAGAAAGTTATACCTTGTTATATAACCAAAGTTAAACCTTATTATGTAAGTTATAAAGTTGTATCTTGCTTTAGGTGCTCAGAGCAAATGGCAACTAATTTCTTCCAATATATTATATAACGTCTTTGTGACTTCTGCTAATGTAATAGAAAAACGCCCAGTTCTTAACTATTTAACGAGTAACTTTTCAATATAATTAGTTTACAAAACAATTGGGAAGTGTTAATTCAGTACCTAAGTCATATAAATTCAATTGCTGTTCAATCAGCACTTAACCAGCGATCATAAAAGTAATTCAAATCATTCATCGCTCGGTCAATCTGACACTATTTTTGAAACCTGTATTCAACAAACACTTTTGCTTTTTACAATTTCACAAATTTTTACTTGACTACTCTGACTGCTCTTTACTTTGGAAGTAAACACTTTAAATAATATATAACAACAAAACCAAAGTAAAATCAATTATTTCACAGACCAATAATACAAGTAAAAAATGACAGGGAAAATAGTAATAAAAGATTAAAATAACTGTTATTAACTCCGATACTTAATGCTATTTATTTCCTTCAAAACAAGAAATTATCTTGGTGAAACAACTTGTAAACATTAGAGTCTAATTCAAGTAATTATTAGATACTGTGAACACTTGGTTGTATTTAAATCATTCTCATTTGTGATCATTTAAAAAGTATGGATTGGATGTGGCTGTACAAAGAGTCGTATCCAAATTAAGTTCGTTAATTTTTATTCATCAATAATTTCTCAATTCACGATAGAATCTTACTTTAGCGATTCAGCATTTTATATTTCGTCATCATGGTCTATAGCGCAGAATGACATTCAGCCATCATCTTTACGTGTTAGACCGAATAAATAATGTGAAACTGATAGACTTTAATATTTATTTGCTTGACATTGGTCAAAGGTATATACTATTTTGATCTGCGTTATCAAGTGATTAAATATAATTTTCCATGTAGATAACAGTCTGCTTAGCACCGTAGTTTTGTTTAAAAGGTATTATGTATTTTGACTTGTTATAGGAAAGATTTTGAGAACTGAAGAAGATATAAAAGATCAAACCGCACTTACAAATTGTAAAAATATATTTCAACTGTTAGAATGTAAATTCATAAAATACATAGTTACGTTAAACACACTACGTTATTCCTTGTGTCATATATTATTATTATTTATTTATACCACAAATAATAATAAGTAGGTAATCTTTTTTTTTGGTGTTATATTGTTTTATATACCTGAGTTTTATTTTTATATTATCCTTTTAGTTTAGGAAGTATTTAAAAAGGTAACAAGAAGGAAAATAAATAAATGAAATTATAGTATCACAAATATCTAATTTTCGCCAATATATCTTTAGAATGTTATGTTAAACTGAAATGTACCAAAATTATCATCAAATATGGTAACAAGGAGGAACATTTATATTTTAGTAATAGTCCCTGACCTTAGACATGTTAGGGCTCCCACCTGCTGTACATGAGACCCAGACTAACAATAGGCCAGTGACTAACCAGCAGTAAATTATCAGAAGCCCCTGACCTTTAGACATGTTAGGGCTCCCACCTGCTGTACATGAGATCCAGACTAACAATAGGCCAGTGACTAACCAGCAGTAAATTATCAGAAGCCCCTGACCTTTAGACATGTTAGGGCTCCCACCTGCTGTACATGAGATCCAGACTAACAATAGGCCAGTGACTAACCAGCAGTAAATTATCAGAAGCCCCTGACCTTTAGACATGTTAGGGCTCCCACCTGCTGTACATGAGATCCAGACTAACAATAGGCCAGTGACCAACCAGCAGTATATATATATATTTTTTTTTTTTGTCTAAAGAACTTGGATCATTTCAGTTCAACTAAATTTAATCAATTGAGTTTAGTCAATCAATTTTGCATTGTAAAGTGCAAACCTCTCAAGCTTATCTTTGTAAGCACTGGAAATTCCAATCGAATACGACACGTATTTTCATAATTATGTCATAATAAAAAGCTCACAAGCTAATTTTAATTATCTACTAACTAATCCAATCGGCTAAAACAACAATTAAAATAAAATCTATCTACTTAATCATTCATTTTCATTATTATTATTATTATTTTTTTCTTTGAAGCTCATTATTATTTTATTTTCTTATTTAAGATTCAGTTTCTATTTTTTTTTTTAATTATTCAATCTTTTGATAATACCTACATTTATACATTATCTTGACTCTACTAAGAGAGCCGGGTGATCTGTAACTCAGGATCTTCCTACAACAGACACCTTTCTCTATTTAAGATTGTGCATCTCATTAACCTGTGCCTGTAATATGATGTTGAGATAAATAAAGATTTATGATTATGATTATGATTATCACATTAAACAAAGTATAAACTATAAATTGTGACCAGAGTTGAAAAGGGAACTTTTTTATTTATTTATTTTTTTACGAAAACAACTGTCGTAAATGTCTCAAACAAGGATTGTTTTTTTTTTTTTTTTTTTCTTTGATGGACTTATCAAATTTATTATCAACAAATCGACCAGACCTATTATAATTTATTACTAGACTATTCAATGTTCTCTTTTTTTTTTTTCTTTTTTTTTTAATCAATCCAAATAAGTTTGTAACAGATACTGAAACAATCGCATAAACCCTGTAAATTGCGAATTCCGATGTTCGTTCTAAGACGGGAAATTACCTTATCTAAAAGTATAATTAAATAAGAATCTCTAAAACAATTGCGAAGAATTACTTCGTAATAAATATGCCAATTAGATCTAATCTAATATACCTACTGTCTAACCCTTTTAATTTCTTTTCGAGCTATTTCAAGTTCTAAACATTTATAACTTTTCATTTATTTAAAACCCCTAAAATAGGTACACGTTTTAAAACAACTGGTTTGTTTTATGCCAACACTGATTCCGACTCTTTACTAGATTATTGTTTTCTTTTCCTTCAAAATCAACATTATGCCGATTTTTTTTTTTTTTACCTTCTTAAAATTTATTTCTTAACTGATTTTGTAACCTAATCCACTATTAATTCCATTAATTCCACGGTAAATAAAAACTTTATCTATCCTAATTCCGTGACAATTTTAGCTAAGTATGTACAAGGACGTAAAGTGACTGTTCTTATTTGAATGATTAAAGATTGTTTTAGTTAAACTGAACGAACCGATTCATTTAACCATTTTTTTTTAAAATTGGTTTATGGTTTATGTTAGCAGAACTTTTTTTTTTTTTTTTTTTTATCGGTAGGTCCTTCATTATGTGTTTTATCACGAGGTGACTTTACTTCGGAAAATAATTTATTTATGCAATATAGTTTAACATTTGGATTATCATGGATTGTCTATACATAAATATTTTTTAAATATTTTAAAGTACTTGTGACAATGATTAGCAAGTAATTAACATTGTCCAGCCATCCTCATTTTCATCCTTTGTAAGCCAAGAATGAACCAAATGCTTACACAATAATGATCCAAAATGATTTCGCAATACCTTTGAATTTCATCATAGTATTATTTGTATTTCGTTTTAATGTAAAAGAGCCTCTAAGGGCCTTACCGACTTTAGCTACTTCTTATTGCTGGAAGGCTTCCTGATATCCTTACAGCAGTTGGAGACTCCGTAATCCGATGTCAGAGTTGGCAGCGTGATTTCATTATTATGGTGCGAGTGAAGTCATTGAACCACCGACCAACCAACGTTTCAAAATGGTCATCAATAGCTCCAACGTCGATCATGAAAATAACGAAATAACATTCATTAGTAAGCAGTTTTAAAAGGCCAGAGAACTATCCCACTTCTGATGTCAGAAGAAGCGGTAAGCATTATAAGTATTTATATAGGTATTACCCAAACTAGTAAGACTTTTATTGTCAGAATGATTACTGGTTACTTTTGTGTATGAAAGCTATGTTTAATATGTTTTGTAGGGAAAGGATTTCATAAATTTTCATTAAAGCACAGACAGACTAGGCTGGACATTTATTTAATTAGGCTTGTCAGTATTTTATCAGAAAGCTACTTGTCCGTTCACAAAACTAGGTCTTCATGGAGAAGAAGGACAAGAAACTCCATGGAAACAGTATTACAGTTTTCTATCGGAATAATAGCAATAATATAAAAATAGCAAGGAGAAGAACATGAATATTCCGTTATATAATTTACACATTATCAGTATTAAACCATACACAACAACATAATAACAAACAATCAGCCATAATTACAGTGTAATATCAAATTACTTAACTTACGTGACACCTGCCGGTCTATTCCAAACAACAACGGCACTAGAACCAACCAACTGGACTTCTACCGAGCAACTGACCCGATAACGTCCTTACAATCCTTTTTATATCCTACAAACGTCACTTTATATCAAACATCTACCGTCATTTTATACTAATCATATGATCATATATTTTGGTTTAATAACTTCCATTAAAGGTAAATAAACAAATCTAATGTATTATAATAGTTTTAAAACATCATAAGGTAATGAGGCAATTTAATAAAAGCTAATTCGTTATTCTTAAATAAAATTCAATAGAATATCAACATCAACTGACAGTATTGTAACAATCGTTGAAACGGTTTATTATAATAAAATAGCAATATAACATCTAAGATATGCTACAAGTATCATTAAATATTACGTAATAATTTATAGTTATAACATCTATATTATTTTTAGGTAAACAATACTTAGTCAAATTAGGTACTTCTACCATTGGTCCCAAGCTTCGTAAATGTGACAGATGTCAAAATTGAACAACAATATTTTACCATTATCATAGCCTCACAAAGAATAATCTAACACGCGCCAATGAGCATCATTTAATTTTATTATATTACTGTTGCCCGCGACTTCGTCTGCGGACCAGGATGAAAAGTAGTCTATGTCCTTCTCCAGGCCATGGTCTACCCATATGCCAAATTTCATCCAAATCCGTTCAGCCGTTTTAGCGTGATGGCGTGACCAAGGGAAATGGGGATTTATTTTTATATATATAGATAGATAGAAGTTCGCCGGTGTCGGGAGCAGGGTTCAAGCTACCGGTGGTTAGGGCTGCAGAGACAGGAACCTCCTCACAATGCGAGCCGTATCAAGGAGTACTGTCTTCTGAATCAGGCCCTTGATCCAACCGACTAACGAGAGCCTCGAGATATGTTGGTCGAGGCTTTCGGACATCAGGCCATTGGCCGTTACGACAATCGGCACAATCAAATCAAATCAAATCAAATTTATTCGTAAATGTAGGTTTCAATACAATGTTGGATGTTATAAGATGGTTAGTTCGCTACATTTTACTCGAGAGCATACAAATAATATTAAAGTTAATGGTGTCGAAACAACAGACACACATTTAACATATTCTAATAACTCAATTACTTACACACTAACACACAATTCTTTACGTACTAACACACAATTACCAATGTCAAATTTAATATTTTAAGCTAAATGTCAGTGGTGTCCTCCATAAACTCAATTGTGGAGTAGTAACATTTTTGAATTAAAAATTGTTTCAGTTTCTTTTTAAACATATTATTATTAAGATTCTTTAACTGTCGTGGAATTTTATTGAAAATGACTGGAGCCATACGATAAATACTTTTACGTAGGAGGGCTGTTTTACTGCGATCAACACAAAGAATGTTCGAATCCCTTTTTCTTAACCGTGGATCAGCTGGGGTTCTTATTTTGAAAAGCTGTGGGTTGGTCTTAACAAACACTGCCACCTCAAAGATATATAATGACAATGATAGCCGAGCTCACATTCCACATGTCGAAAACCTCGTGTGCTAAGTCGAGATATTTTATTTGTTTCTCTTTCTCAGCTATCACCGAGGTTCTCGTCATGTGGGATGGTAACATCGACTATCATTGCGCGGCGTGCTAATCGGTCTATCACTACTAGCAATGGATCGTTGACGGTTTTTCCGTTAACGAAACGTCAACGTTGATTTACGCTCGTCAACTAGTTAAATTCGTCAACGAGTTAACGTGCAGCTATGTCAACTTACAAAGGTAATCGTTAATGTCAACTTACAAAGTTAATTCATTCAACGGTTTTTAATAAACGCTGCGCGTTCAACGAGTTGAACTATTCTCTGAGACTCTGATACAATATCTACTATGATGCCATTTTCAATGGAAGTTTTTTAATTTGCTCAGTTCGTTGCGTTAACTTGCCATTGCGTTCTCGAATTTAGTTGAATATTAAACGAGTCAACTAGTTGATTCATAACCAGTTAACGTTAATGCGTTGACAGGAGATCAACAGTTCATTCAACTAGTTCGTTGATTCAACGCCCATCGCTAATCACTACTATATCAGGCTTATAATTGGCAACAATAGTCTTGTTAGTAATGATAGACCGATCCCAGTACAACGTGACATGGTCATTTTCGAGAACTAGGTCGGGCACATACCTACTTGTAATACGGTACCTCAGAGTCCACAAGTTTATATTTCAAGGCAAGTTGCTGGTGAATAATCCTGGCCACTTGGTTATGCCTGTGCAAGTACTCGCCGTTAGCTAGACGCGAACGTGTCTGATGGACTCACCCGGACGGTAGCATGACGGACACATGTCAACAGTAAAGCCCTTCATAATATGCCTCCGGTAGTTATTCGTCAAGATAACTTCGTCCATAATTGCACAGACGAAACCTTCAGTTTCCCCGAAGAGGTCACCGAAACGTAGCCAGGATACGGACGCTAAGAAATCTACACCGAGCTCATGAAGAGCCCGATAGAAGCGCCCGTGAAGCTCCTTGCTTTGCCATACCTCCTTGCGGTCTTCTGTAGTAACTACTACAAAAGACTAAGTACTACCTTATTATTATTATTATAGCCTTCATTTATTCCTTATTTAAAATAAACATTACAATTATACAATTAATATTTCATTCACAATGCAGCAGAAACATTGCCGAATTAATTAAACCTTAACTTAGGTTTATTGTAATGTTATTAGACTGGGTAAGTAGTTTTTTTTTTCTTTGAGTTTATTCAAACTCGGCGAATGTTTTTATAACCGCTAGCTATTTTATAAAACAGCTCCGAAAGTTTGTACTAAGTTATGACCTAGTTTCTACACACCTATAGTATTTTCAAGCCGTTTTCCCGCAATGGAAACCGTGACTTTAGTATGAAAAAACTTATTCACGTACCTAAAAATATGTATGCAGGTACTACGTACGCTGGTACCTACGTATTATGAATAAATCTAAGGAACAAATGAAGTAAAGTTTAGGTAGTTTACAAAAATGTAGGTATCCTTCGAAAATTATGTAATTATGCGCTATTATCCTTATCAAACTACGAAGAAATTAATTTGTGATACGAGCCTTAATAATATTATGACGACTATCATAATTATTTTACAAAAGAACTTGTAGTGTCTCATACCGATACAAGATGGCGCCACTGTCGCTCCTGAAACAATTACATCGGTATTTCTCCTACAACTTACACAAAACAGCTTTTTCCGTTGAGATTATCAGTCTTAAGATAACGTTACATTCTTTATTAAAAAATCACTATTAATTGTATATAATTTTGCGTTTCAATAAGATTTATTATGCAAGAATTCTACATCGCGGTATCAATGTTTTCCTTGCGCGTTGTATAGATACAGTCGCGATGGCTATGTATTGGGGAGTCCTTTTCTACGCAGTAAAGTAGTGCCGGGTGGAGCTACCCTAAATCCACCCCCATGAGAAGCACAATTTGCCTGGGGGAGCTCATTGTGTGGATCCCGTCTGTCGCTTATTGCGATGACGCGTTGAGGCCCGACAGGTTTCGCCTGTCACCCATAGACGCCGCCGCTCGGGGAAGAGGACCTCGCCTGGACTGGACCTCTTCCTGACGATGAGTGCTCGCCTGTGCTCTCGTCCCACGCGAGTAGCGGTCGACGTTCGCGCTTAACTGTCGCACCACAAGGTCCTTCGGACCGAGAGAGGGCTTGCCTTCAAACCCACTGATGTAGAAGATTTGACTCTCTTTTGTTTACCGACTTCAAAAAAGGAGGAGGTACTACGTTCGGATGATTGTTTTTTTTTTTATGTATGTTCACCGATTACTCCGCCGTTTGTGAACCGATTTTAAAAATTATTTTTTAGTTCGAAAGGGTATACTCCCGAGAAGGGTATGGTCCCATATAAATTTTATCAAGTTTGCTTGCGTAGTTTTTGAGCTAGCTTCAATATTACGTATTTTTCCCACAGTCTATGTAGATGATATAATTATTAGACTCCTTCACTGTTATTTACATAGCAGGTAGTAACTTGTGTGGGGTAGGTACCACCACTAAAAAGTGAAAAATAAAAACTTTTTACAAAAAAAAACAACCGCCTTCAAAAAAAACACTAAATAAAAAGTGAAAAATAACTTTAATTTCGGAAGTCGGTGGCAAAAAACGAAAATTAAAAATCAAAGACACCGACTTCCGAAATTAAAGTTATTTTTCACTTTTTATTTAGTGTTTTTTTTTTAAGTCGGTTGTTTTTTAAGTTGCCACACGTTCTTCTAGGCTCGACATAACGGGACTCGACATAAAGGGAATAAATCGTTAGAGTTAGAAAGGGTTATTCACAAAGTTCTCCAAGTCCCACGGAATATTAACTATTCCATGCCAAGTCCATACCTTGATCTAAAAAGATAAAAGTCTCATACATTAATTCCCAAGTTACTCCAAGGAATTTTTATTATTTAAAAATACTTATTATTTTATTCCCATTCTGCTCCATAGGGTGTCAAGTGTATTCTTTTTTTACCGACTTCAAAAAGGAGGAGGTTCTCAATTCGTCTGTATGTTTTTTTTGTGTGTTGTTACGCTATTACTCCTCCAGTTATGAATTGAATTGAGTGAAAAATCACTAAAAAGTGAAAAATAACTTTAATTTCAGAAATCGGTGTCTGGTTTCGATTTTTGCCACCGATTTCCGAAATAAAAGTTATTTTTCATGTTTGAGTGTTTTTTTGGAAGTTGGTTGTTTTTTGTAAAAAGTTTTTATTGTAATTAGGGACTATCAAATTACGCCACACGAGTTCGTGACCTGGGAGCCTAACCTGGCCACATTAGCAATTCCTCTAAAAGCAGTTCATTTCCTGAATCCCAGCTGTCATTAGCAATTCCACTAATTTGACAAAAAAGCATTTCATAATAATTGGACCATTTTACGAATCTCCATAGAAAACTGTCAAACAGATGAATTATTTCGTAACTAGCTGCCGCCAGCGGCTTCGCCCGCGTGTAATCTTTATAAATTATAGCCTATGTTACTCAGGATGAATGTAGCTTTCTAATGGTGAAAGAATTTTTCAAATCGGTTCAGTAGTTTCGGAGCCTATTCAATGCAAACAAACAAACAATCAAATCTTTCCTCTCTATAACATTAGTAAAGAAGTATAGATATGAAATACAAGGAGATAATATTATGAATTGTCAGTTTGTGACATTTTACGATTATTCATAAGAATTTCCTATTATGATTCTGCCAAAGTGACTGTTTTAAGCCCCCTGGTGGGACGTCATGATAGCTGTTTCCCCAACACTGTATGCTATACCTCAATTTGGACTCAATCAGCGCATAGTATACCATTTTTAAATGTATTATGCTCACTTCATCCCTAAGAGTTCTTAAAGCATAGCAAGCAGATGATGTGGATGAATCCAACGCTGCTAATTCTTTCTCCAATTTAATAACTCATCAATATATACTCCTAAAAACTTGACTTCCCTGACAAGCTCAATTTTAACTTTATCTAGCACAATGTCCATATCATTTTTGTTACGCGCAGTAGTTTTAAATAACATACTGTTGGTTTTAGTCTTATTTATTACCAGGATATTCGCATTAAACCAAGAATGAAAGGCTTCCAGAGCTGCATTCACCTTAACAGTAAGGTCTTGGATGTCGTCAGCTGCAACTATGGCATTTGTGTCATCCGCAAAGACTACAAAAACTAAAAATGCGAATGTGAGTTTGTTTGTTTGTTACTTAAACTTTCACGCTAAAACGGCTGAACAGATTTGGATGAAATTTGACACAAGGCTAGACCATGAGTGACCTAGATAGGACATAGGATAGGACCTACTTTTTAACTTTAAAACGTCATACCTAGATCCTAGGTCATTCAAAATGAAAAATTATAAGAGAAATTTATAGATTCGATTTCAAAGATAAGATTTTCAAAGACGTATTCAATGACACCCCGCTTGACATAGTTCGTCGACCTTAATTTTTTTCTTTCTTGAGAATAAAATTCATTCAAGAAGTTTATTAATAAAGAATCGAGAAACGACACACAATTAAATTATGACTATTGTTGCGAGACTCCCGGAGAAGCCGGATTCGCTTTGAGAAACAAAAAAGGTTTCATTATACCTTAACTTTTATTTTTAGTGGGTAGTTTTCTCCGAAATCCAACCTTCGACTCCTTATTTTGTAATTTTTCCCTTTGTTACCTATTTACCCGCTTCAAAAGATAAGCATAAAAATAAATAAAAGTAGGTAAGTAGCATTCAAAAATTAATTCCCAGTCGATATAAACACAGTAAATATTATGTGCTATAAACGTGACGTATCACAAGAACGAAAAGAATTTGAACGAATTCAATTTATTACGACATCTTGACTTGACGAGACGCTCACGTAAAGAGTAATTTCCGCGAATTTTCCTCGCACGCCCGCGACGATGCGATGATTCATCTCGTTCGCGGGTTGAACACTCTGCCAGTCTGACAATAGTTCATACACACAGTCTGTGCCCAAACGTGCTAACGAGCGCGCGCATTTGGATTTCGAACTCCACATTGCGTCTTCGACTTCGATTTTTTTTAAATATAGAAAAAAAAATTAAGACGCCATTTTTGTCTTACGAATTGTAGCTATTTCGGTAGTGTTGATATTTTGCAATAATTACTAAATTAAACATGAGAACTATGGCTGGTGTGTGGTTTTCGGTGATAGTGTTGGTTTCAATTCAGAAAGTTTTCGGAAACGTATGTCTGAAGCATGATGAAAACGATTTTACCTGCGATGAATGCATAAGGTGCAATGGTGAATGGTGTAACGAACGTGGGGTAAGTGTCAAATTTTTATTTTTATGAATTTAAATTGGGATGAAACCGGTTCCGCTCGAACTCAAAATTTTAACTCACGCACTTAACCCTATCGCTGTTTAATCGACCGCGACACTTCGTAATTTATTAATGTTAATATGTATCATTTCTTTCCAAAATATAAAACTTTGAATATATCCTTAAATTATTTCGTGGAATAGGTAAATATCCATAAACTTGAAATAAATTGGTCCGAGTTTGGTTCTATTCCTACTTAATTCTCTTACGTCCCTAAACTTATCCGGTATCTACCTAAAAATATGAGTGGCTTATGAGTTCTGTGAACTTTAATTAAATTAACTTAGTTGGTCAGAAAACCAATTAGGAAAAATCTAACGGCGAAGCAAAAAGAGAAACACCCTATTTTTTGCTTCGCCGTAGTCAATAATATTTCTAACCGCCATATTTTTTAAACATTATTTGACAATTGATCAATCGGTTCCAAGCACTGTGAAGTAGTCCCTAAGACTACTACAAATTTATTTGTCATTGCCCCATTTTTAATTCTTTTTACCTATTGTGGTACAGTAATTGTATTCTCGGTGCATCATCTTCACATCTAATTATATAATTGATGTATACCAAATATTGTAAAACATTTTTTTTTTAAAGAGTAACTGTGGAGTTTCTTGCCCATTCTTCTCCATACGAAAACTACCTTTTGGAAGGGGCAACTAGAATCAGTTCTATTTCTATGTATTTGACGTTCAAAAGTGCCTGTAATGTGCCTACTTGAAATAAATTATTTGACTTTGACTTTACTACTACTGTTAGCCTGTATCATCCTACTGCTGGGCATTTGCAAGCACTGGAATTCATGCGGAGAGGTATTTACCTCTCCCCATGGCTTCCAGTGCTAATGTGGACCAGTGGTCGTCCCGCCCGCCACCTTGTCTCAACGCTCCCATATATTTTGACACACAGTTCATAAGGTATTGGTATAAGTATGCTTAATAATTCTGATATGATTCTTGATTGACAGTCAAGGCTCTAATCAGAAATTCTGGACTTGTTAGTTCCATAACCTTTATCTATCAATCAATATTCATTTTGCATAAATAAATCCAATCGGTACGACACAAACAATTGTGTAATTATTTATTATGCCACACTAATTATGACTTCGAAGAAAATCGTTTAAAAATCTGTATATTAGGTGTTATCGATTTAAATATCCATTCTAATATTATAACTCTGTCTGTCTGTTAACTTTTCAGGCACACAGATAAGACTATGACGTAGGTTAGGTTATAGGATATTTTTTTATTTCGGTAGTATATTCCCGTGATATTTTCGGACCTCAACGCGAGCAAAGCCTCGGGCAAAAACAAGTATCCAATATATTATGTATAGCTTATTAACAGCTTTGCATGCATCGAAATCTTATCTACAACTTCCACAAACAACATTAATTCCAGATTTAGGAAATAAATAGCTATTTTTATGACAAATCTAAATAATTTTATGAACTCACATTCCGATAACTACATTGACACATTTGAAGAAACCAATTAACTTTAATGAAATGTCATTAGAGACCCGATTACGAAAAGAACTTATTAATATAACCGTTAGGCTACAAAACGAAACATAAATTAACACAACGTAAAAAATAAAAATTCAATTATATAAAAAAAAGAAAAAATGAATTCTACTACAAAGAGGTTCAAAAGGGGAACTTATAAATGGCCATCACGACATTGAAGAGAGCAATAAATTGATCAAAGAAAAAAACGAAGATGTCAGAAGTCAGGCTGAGCGGAAGGAAACAATTGATTCAATGAACGTACTTACTGACCAACCGAGAACATCTATTTTTGATCATCAACAGAATGCATCATACCTGCCTGTACATCGCTGTTGTCTTACACAAAGCTCTTTTGATTAAAGGGTAATTTATAATCAACTTTAAGAGGAAATAGGATGAGCTCTTTTCTCCATACAAAAAGTCATATATCGAGGTTCGGCTCTCGTCTATTTCCTCCTCCAATATTGGACTAATTTGAAAGATATTTTATAAATGGATTGAATAAGAAGGATAAGAATTCTTCTTCAAAAGAAGAAAAAGAAAAAGAAGAAGGATTCTTGTCTGTTTATTATGTGTGTACATAAATAGTTAAATAAATAAATAGTTAAATAAATAGATATTTACTTTCTTTTTTCATTAATAGTTATCAAATTTGTACAATAGGACTCTGATGACAGCGGTCTAAACAGACAATTTTGAGCATTTTCTGAAGGTGCTTCTACAGATAACGTATCATCAAAACGGTTTATAATATTAGTAAGGATTATACAACTGAAATAAAAAAATAAAAATAAATGATAGGTACTTAATATTTTTTTTAGCATGTATGGACGCTAAACGGGAACGCACTTTGTTAGGTAACATACTGTATATGTTTGTAGTAGATGAAATATATTTATTTACTCGCTGCCAATGACCTTTACCTACACTCAATTTACACTATTGCTGATAGCTCTCGAATTGAAACGTTCTCGCTCTACTATTAATATATATTATTACTACCTGCGCCCCGCGGTTTCACCCGCGTAAGTCTCGATCCCGTGGAAATATCGGTATACAAAGTATCCTATGTGTTAATCCAGGTTATAAACTATCTGTTTGCCAAATTTCATTAAAATCCATTCAGTAGTTTTTACGTGAAAGAGTAACAAACATCCATCCCTCCATTCCATCCATACTTACAAACTTTCGCGTTTATAATATTAGTTAGATTAGTATAGTGGTGATTCTTACGAATATACTTAGGTGTACTATAGGTACATCTCTGCCTAACCCGTCGGGATTATAGGCGTGTTACGTTGTGTCTTACTAATATAATATGATGTTTGCTACTTTAACAAGCCTAGTTACCTCAACGAAATGGAAAAACCCAGTTTAAGACCAAGTCATATTATTAGCCACACAGGCTATTACACGAGATTATTGGCGTATTGTCATAGCAAAATATATGTTAACCTATCGTTTCTGACTCACAAACAAAGAGATGAAAGACATAATTAAATCTCTTTGCAAACAATTAATAGCAATAAATTCACAGACTCTCCGAACTAGTAAAGACGCATTAAAATGCAAATAGGTACGTGCAGTAATTCTCGAAGTCATGCATATGGATACTAGGTAAAGGATAGGTGTTATGTAAATATTCTACGGAGTAATGCATCAATAAGCCTTTGACGAACTTAAGTTTATTTTGAAAATACCCATCATACCGCGAAATGTGGATATTATAGGGCTTCAGAAAATTATAGAACTCCTGTACCTATGCTGGTTTTGAGTTTGAGACCTTTATTAAGGCCCCCCGGCCGATCTTAAGCTATGCATTGTTTTATATGAAAATCTGGAAAACAAAACCCACCCTGTATATGATTATCAGAGAAATAGGAGTGGTGCATCGATCATACAGCGTACGACACGCTTTCATAGCGGGCTCAATTTCAATCGATCAAATGTGTTTGAAGTTAAGACCTGGTTCAAACATAATAAAATATGGCAAACCTAATATGAAAATCTAGTATTATAATACCGTCTGTTAGTATCTGATCTCTACCTCTTTCTTGGCATAGGATTTTAGATAAAAGAGCCTGACCTTGTGAAGGTCGTAGGAATACGCTGGATGCGAGAAGCACTGAACCGGTCGAAATGGCGGTGCTTGAGCTCCCTCAAGCACAGCCATTTCGACCGGTTATGTCCAGCAGCCGGCCTTTGTCCAGCAGTGGACGTCTTTCGGCTGAAATGATGATGCACCTACGATATCTAGCCAAATATACACGCCCAGCAAGGATAAACTCGTATATTTTGAGAAGATATTTACAGTACGACACAACTTAGATGTAGCATAGATTTGATTTGCATTCATTCATTTCAATTTTACGAATGTACGACTTTACAAGTAATTAAGTTTGCGTAAAGATCATTTTCACCTAAAACAGTAATAAAAATCGGCGATTTTGAAGGCGCAGTCAGTTCGGATGGTGATCGGTTTTACGAATTTTGCCGATGCTACATCTAAGTTGTGTTGTACTGTACCTAGATATCATATTGGAGCGGAAGTATACGTATAGCTGGCCACGACCACGAATAGATCACTTCCCTCGGATGTCGTGTCGCAAGTGGGTGACTAAGATTTATTCAGAAGGAGGACTAGATACATTGCATCCAACTGTAGGTAGGAATACCATTCATTGATTGACTACTGACTAGTAATTGTTGACTATGATACCGGAAAAGTAAAATCTTAATTATACGTATGTATTTAAGAAAGAAATAAATAAATGTGTTGTGGCCCAGTGGTAACAGCCGCGACATCCGAGTTGTAGGTCGTAGGTTCGAACCCCGACAGGCACTTTACAGGCGCAGGTTACTTTGTGTAAATTATTTCATCGCCACTGCTCTCAAAACGGTGAAGGAAAACATCGTGAGGAAACAGGCATGTCCTAGAACCAAAAATTCGAAGACATGTGACATCTACCAACCCGCACTGGGCCCGCGTGGTAGATTACGGCCCGCTCCCTCTCACAGAGAGGAGGCCTGTGTCCCAGCAGTGGGAACATTATGAGCTGATTATGCATACATTTATTTAGCACTGATAATGACGCACCAAAAAGATAGATATACGTTATAGTAACAAGACTATTACATTTTTATTTAGTTATTTAGAGTTGGTATACTAGAATAGATAGATTTTAACTTTTATTTGTCATCTATCTTTCTGTCTACGGAATTTCCTTATCCCACTTCCGTTTTACGTTTTTTATATAATATTAAATTAACTTTGCTGATTCATCAGTGCATAAAACTGTAAAACATGAGGAAATCTTATTCTTCTGTCGATTTCAAAACATATTTCAAACAGAAGTCACCTTTTGAGTGTGTAGGAACCTTCATTTAACACACATATTATAAATAAATGAACCCTGACCGGCAAACTAATTTGTCCCTTCACTAATTAAGCTAATTGTTCGTCCAACATTTGAACAGAATTTATAAGACAAGTTCTTAAAAATATGTGTACCAAAATTAAAGTGGGCACATGTTTGCATTAAATTAGTTTGTTTAGTAAGCCCAAGTAATAGTTTCTGAAATTATAAAACTCGTGGCAATCATACTGCAAAGTAAAAAAATGGACTCTATCATTATTGTTTTACTTTTAAACATGATTGCTTCGAATTCCAACATATCCATTAACACTTATGATATGTGTAAAAAGGGCAAAAAAAAAAGTGATACAAACACTTTTTTTTTTTACCTAATAACAGATCTTATCATGCAGAACCAAAAAACTGGTAATTTAAAGTGTGTACTATGAACCCATTAAGTGTGAACACTTCAAAATGTCTGATTTTAGAGTGTTTTGGTTTATTTTGTCAAGTACAAGCCAGGATTAGGTATGACGTTACAATGCTTAGTCAGCGCTGAAGCACGCGTTTATCGCACTTTACGAGCACCAATTAATGTTCTCACATTTTTATGAAAACTTCTTTTTAACCCCCGACGGAAAAAGAGGGGTGTTATATTATAAGTTTAACGTGTGTATCTGTGTGTCTGTCTGCGCCATCGTAGGTGCCAAACGGCTGAACCGATTTTGATATTTTGGTTCTGTTTAAAAGGTGACTTGATCGAGAGTGTTCTTAGCAATAAAAATAAAAAAAACGTTTATTAGCTTTATTTTTCGGGGTTTTTTAAATTTTTAATTTAATTTAAGTTTTTACATCAGAAATTATGTCATTTTCTGGGTTTCGAAAGGTCTTTTATTTACACAAACAATCGAAATGCCAGGAACATTAGATGAGTTATTACAATGAAGAAAAACTGAATATCTAACTAACTCAAGACTTTAAATTTAGTTTTTAGGTAATTTGATAAATATCGTTCGTTCATTATTTAACAACTCCCCAGAGTCAATATTCCTATAAAAAATATGCAGTATAAAATCTTCATTAACTTGACAATACACAATCAAGTGAAGTGCCTTTGAATGGCGATCGATACACGAATTTCCTGCGCAACCCCATTTTCCAATATCCGCTGCTCAGAACAAACTACTTTTTATATGAAAACTAACATTTAATAACATTAAGGTAAAATCGACGTCACTACAACGTCACGACGTACTATATTATCAAAAACGATTTACCTTTTTAACAAACACGGTATTGGTACGGTATGCAAAAACACCTGAGTAAATGTCTTAAGAAAAACAGATAAATAAATAAAAAATCTAATCGTTCTTTAAATAGGTTCAATTTACAACAAATAAAAAAAGCAAGAACTTGCAACAGCAGTAAGAGCAATAAATTTGTTACTGCAAAGCCGTCGCCACCCGGGCTGAGACACGAAAGAATGACGTCACAAGAAGTCCAAGTGCAAGTCTAGTCTGAAACCATTAAGAGTTACTTGCACTGTGTTAGGTTCCTACTTCATCGCAATCAATCTGCCCAACTTTAAATATGTTGAGGTCGGCTTCAAGTCTAACCGGACACAGCTGAAAAACATTTTTTTTTTTTACATGGAGCGACTGCCTATCTGACCTCCACAATCAAGTTAGTGGTTATCACAATTCCTGATAAGACTGATTCTTAGAGTTTTTGGGCTCCTGACTGCTCGTAACGACTGTCAAAAATCTACGAATGATATCAAGAACCGCTTAACGTGCTTTCTGAGTCACGGAGGGGTCTCGATATGCAATGAATGGGTCACCCTTCCACGAACCAACCGCGACAAAAGTTGCTTAACCTTCGATCGACCCGGCTATTATTATTAAGCCACGACTCCTCGAGCCCCTCCCAAGCTTCTTCCCAATCAGTTTAAAAGCCATGAAACAGTCATATGAATGCAAGACCGTAGTGAATCATGTTCTCATATTCAATCATTGTTATTTTTGCCATAAATGCTTTAAACCGTTTGGCTCCGTGCCATTCATATCCCTTTGTCAGAGAAGTGCGGGGAATAACGGCATTCATATTTAAATGAAAGATAATATTAGTATCGGAGTATAACGATATGGTTGCAGTTTCGCTGCAGACGTAATGGCGTTTCAGTGCAATCAAGATAACTGAAATGGATTGCTTTTGAAGGTATATCATGGTAAAATGAAGGAAGATCTGGACAGTACGGAACTGGTCTTGTAATTTCTTACAATCGCATGAGCATCATTTACCCAAAAATACCGGTAATTTTCAGATTAAAAAAAAAACAATTTTATTTTTAATTAAGATTCCTTTTTGTTCTCCTTACGTCTTATACCGAAATCCCATGATCCGCGATTTTGCGGACGGACACCGACGAGCCTGGACGACGGACGGACCGTGGGAAGGTGTACGTGCGGGGTATCGCAGACATCGGAAGTTCCTCGGTGCGCGGGGCGTGATGGTCTGTGGTTGTCTGCCGCGCGTGTCCGTCTGCAATATTGCCGATCGTCGGATTCCACCATTAGGTATTAAAAAGTTACAATAAGAAAAAAAAAACAAATGGAATGCAATGCGTTGCCTGCGGTTCATCACGTAGGCACAAGACGCGAATAAAATGGGCTTCCCGTTTGTCGCCAGTTTACGATGACAAATAATGAACCTAAGACCCTAATCCATTCTCAAACTATTCAAGTTACAAGGTTTTGGCAATACAAAGCCAGCCATTTTGGTACCCAATGGCTTGGCACACGACGATGGGAAGAGGCCAGACGGAATGACCATAATGCCTTGGAAGGTAGGTAGGCCTTTGGTATGGGATGCAACGTGTGTCGACACCCTTGCGCCATCCCATCTTCCTAGCATGGCGGGCTGTGCTAGGAAAATGCTGCAGGGGCGGAAAACCTCAAACGGAATAAATTGAAACTTAACTGAACTTCTTCTTTCTCGAACTTGAACTTCTTATGTTCGAGCCTTTTGGGTTTGAGACACTAGGGCCATGGGGTCCGAGTGCCCACTTAGTCTTATAAAACATCGCCAAGCGGTTGGTGGACTCTTCAAGTGACCAGAGGGCTGCCAGCCTTTTGGGCACTGTTCCTGTTGACAGCGATGCAAACGAATTTTTTGATGCACTATAATTATTTCCCCATATTTTTTATATACTTGTACATATTATTATTTTTAAGACTGTAAACTTTTAAAATTATATAAATACACTTGTTTTAGTTAAAAGGTACACTTTGTATGAATGAAAAAGCGTTGCTTTTAGATACGTTTCATGCAAATACAACGGACGTAAAAGTTCCTAGATTTCTAAATTGGTTACGTAAACAAATCAAATATTATCGATACAATACAATGTAATTCATCTCGAGTAAACTTCCAGTTAAGTGGTAAGTACACATGAGGCGCGATGAAGTGCACACAGCCAGCAAACATCCGCGCAATCACACCATTCTGAGAAATTATAAATACAACCCGTTGACCTATATCTGGGCGTGTTTTATACATTAAAATGTTACACAATTTTCATGCACGTCAATGTAATCGGGGAAACCGTTAAAACGCACTTGATGAAACACACGCCACTGTCATCAATCATTGCTATAAGTAATAAGTTGTGAACTCATGCGCAATCCCAATTACTTTTTGTCACTTTAAAAATATGTTTTACAATTATTTGCATGAACTTTACATGCTTTCGAAATGTTATTGGTTCCAAGTTACCCTTTTGTTACTTATACTTTAAATTGAGGATAATCATAACCTCTGAATGATTGATTGATGGGGTTACTGATCGTTGGGTAATGTTGGTATTCTGAATGGGCTTGAACCGCGACTCCTGACATTTGGAGCCACTCACACATGGCCCACAAGAGTGACACAGATCATGTAAAAAGGTCAGGTCTGAGTCGAATTTCCAGTCAGGGGTCCCATGTCTTGAATGCCTTTACGATTATTGTAACGATTTATTTGGAAATTACGCTCGTTTATCAGTTTATGTTTAAGTAAGCTGACATTTTGTTATCTATTTCTCAATTTATTGACACCATATTGGAACACGGTCCAGTTTTTTCTGATGATTTCTTAAAACAAATTAACGCGGTGTTTACTTGTGTATTTCTGAAACGGTTTGCACCAAGGCACTTATATTCAATTAATCACTCTCAGGGCCATAGGTACCTACCTATATGAGTAGTTTAACCCTATTTGAAAGGGTAACTCATAACTATACATAACACCCAGTTTTAGTAAAAGACATTATGTAGTTCTTTTTTCTTCAAACGAATGACACTTTAATTATTATTTTCTTTATCATCATCTGCCTAGCCTTTTCCCAACTATGTTGGGGTCGGCTTCCAGTCTAACCGGATGCAGCTGAATACCAGTATTTTATATGGAGCGACTGCCTATCTGACCTCCACAACCCAGTAACTGGGTAATACGATACCCCTTGGTTAGACTAGTTGTCAGACTTTCGTGCTTCTGACGACTCGTAACGACTGTCAAAGATCCACAAATGACAGCCGGGACCAACGGCTTAACGTGCTTTCCGAGGCACGGAGGAGTCTCGATATGTGAAAATGGTGACCCATCCACGGACCAACCCCGGCAAGCGTAGCTTAACCTGATGGATCGGCCCGAGCGGCTGTTATTACTTAGCCACGAGCTCCTCCAATTATTATTTTCTATAATAATTAATATTTTCTAAACATTATTATTTTCTATACTTATTATTATTTTCTCTACTAATTATTATTTTATAAACTTATTATTATTTTCTATACTAATAAATAATATCTTTATACTGATGTTAATTGTATACTAATACAATCAACATCAGTGCCTATAGAAATTCCAATTCCAATTTCCCTATATGTAAATAACAGTGAAAGTAAACTGGTCCAATAAATTGAGCTCATCTTGTAAAATAGTTTTTTACTACTAACTCTACAAGCAATAAAATACAAATCTTGACATTTATCTATACGGATACCTACTTAACATTGTATTGAAGCCAAGTCTAATCAATCACTTAGTCTTACTTGGAAAACAAAGCTGTGTTTGTTGTAACCTGACACTTTTATTTTGTTGGCTTCGGGCTTTCATTCGGCATTATACTCATAATGTATTTAACGATATAAGCCCTTTGATATTGATACCCGTGACGCTTTTTACTCCACTTTATGCTCTATAGACAGAACAATAAGGTTCTATTAAAAACTCTATTAGTAGGTATCGCTATATCAAAGTAATCGATTTAAAACTGCATCGATCTTTTTTAGCGATAGAGTTGTGCAGTACCTAATGGCCGCCTGACCATGACATGAAATGCACCTGCTAATTACGAAATAACTTTACTCAACTTAGATTCTTGCGAATAACCATTAAATTAAGACGGCTGTTGTGGTCTAAAAAGACTGCAGTTTTGTTATAAATGTCAATTGTGTAGTACAGTGTTACTCAAAGTGTGCTCCGCGGAGCCCCTGGGCTCCACAAAGACTCTATGGGGGCTCCGCGAAAATACTGGTCACAGTGAACCAGTATTTTCGCGGAGTCCCCAAAGAGGCTTTGAGGAGCCCAGTTTCCGCAAGAACTAATTTTAGATTTGGCGGCATTTGCTTAATCACGTATCTATGCAGGATACAATGGAACTACAAGTAGACGCTTTTCTTTTTATACGCGATAATGCTCCTACGTCTAAAAAAAAAAACTTGGACCCTGTGAAACAAGTTGCAACATCTGAAAAAACGACGAACGGTTTTGATTATTCTAAGGTTCCGTCGAAAAATTCGTTTTCCAAAAAAGTTCCGTCGTCAAAAAAGTTTGAGAACCGGTGGTGTAGTAGAATCATACCTACTCGGTTCCTAGTCAAAACAGGAAGATGATTCTGCACTTGCTCCGCAAGACTTGCATTATTTTGGTAACACAATAAATACGTTATCAATGAACTTGTTTCAATCAATCAATCTGCCTAGCCTTTTCCCAACTAAGTTGGAGTCGACCTGTATTTTACATGGAGCGACCGCCTATCTGACCTCCACAACCCAGTTAATGGGTAATACGATACCCCGTGGTGAGACTGGATAACAGACTTTCGGGCCTTTGCCGACTGTCAAAGATCCACGACTGTCAAAGATCCACGAATTATCAATCCTATTTAACATTTTGAAATGCCTACTTACAAAAGCACTTTCCAAGTAAATAGGAACAAACAATGAGACGAAGGCGTACAAAGATAGATCAGAGTTCACTATTTCGTCGCCTACAATCCAACAATAACTGGTTTCCCTCAGTTTTGTCTTACTGCTTTCGACACAGGGTAACATACATCCTGTTAAGGTCGTAAATAATCGTACTAACACTCATGTACACTAAGGTAATAATGTAGGTACAATTTCCATACATATGAGACCACCGTACAGCTGTCGAACAACAAATCAGACCCAACGCAGATCGATGACTCGCCACAGCTAATTACTGCTGATTAAAACAAAAATAAACGAATCACCCAAAAATGGGTGCGCGTGAAAAATTAAAAGATCCCATTGCATATCAATCAATGCAATTAACAGGCGCTCCACTTACCTATTAACATGTTTTAAAGATTTTAACACTGAGCGCGTAAAACATCTCATTTTTTATGTTAACATACGTTACGTAAGGTTTACCTTTATAAATTGGTATTACAAAGGGCACGTTATTTCATGTTCAGTTGCTCAATGAAGAAATAAGATAACGCAATCTTACAGCTACAGCTGTCTAGGTATAATTGAGTGTCTGGCAACATCGGAACAGTAGTTTATTACCGTGGATCTCCCATCAGAGCTGCAGTGTTAATGAAGTTGATTCTTCATAGTTCAGCTTGGGTCAGTTAATTTATCATGCCCTTAAATCTGAAATTATAGCTGACTGGTAGAGTAATTGCGAGTTATTAATGTGAAAAGCAACGTTGTCTATCTACATCTGGTTATTCGCTTTATTTAATGCAATAGTACGGTCTTGAAATACGCTTCCGGAGATTGAAAATATACAAGTAGGCACTTATGCAGTACGAATGGCCTTATCAATTGACACAACAGGGACCGACATCACCGACATTGGCTTGCGAAATCCATGAACTATTATTTTGTTATTAATCCGGCAGAAACCATTCACAGTGCCTACTACCAATAATTCAATGCCCATCAACTGTAACTTTATTCATAATCATGGAATCTTTTTAATTACAAAATCAACTTTAATAAATGTATCACGGACGAGATGTTCTTCTCAATATTAATTAACACATGATGTCGTAACAAAATTATACTAATTGCGTATGCGTTTGGATTGCTATCATTTTAAATCTTCAAAAACAAACAAAAATTTAATATATCCATATAGTATGCCCTTTAATTAAAATTAATTGCACAGAAGGCGTATTAAATAAAGCTAACAATGCATTTCGTGACACACGTCATCGTGTTATCTATCATAATCACAAAGAGATAAACTCCGCTCTTTCGCCTTCCTTATCGATACCGCACTTTCCTAATCATTTTATAATGAATGTCATTACAGTACTACTATATTTGGTATCACAATAGACATGAATTTGGCAACCTATACTATATACTTTATTCATTCAGATTGACACAAGCTATTAATACAACCGGATTGCGTTTCAAAAGTAAAGTGTACAAAGTAATGTAGCAAGCTCTTATATCGATCAATATTCTTCTAATGTTGAATAAATAACCGCTTAGACTTAAAGAATGTAATGTGCAGGGGGCCTACCACCACCGCTTACAGCAGTATTATTTTAATCTTACTTCGTGGGGGACAGAGATGGAGCTATACGTCCTGTAGAGATTCATCTCTTTCCTACACTGAAGTAATATTAAAATAATACTGCTGTATGCGGTGGTAGTACCCCCTGTTCAGATTTGAGCATTACATCAGTGAGTGAGGAGTACCGAGCATTACAATTCGCAATGCCGTGTTCAAAATCGAATCAGAGGGCCTAGACAAAGTGACATTCTATCAGCGTTAACGATGATGGAAAAGGCAAAAATGAATAGGACTGACATAAGCTATCGAAAAGCATAATGTCAATCCTGTTGAAAGTCGTTGTAAAAATACGAAACGCTTTGGAAGCGATTGTCACTTGTCTAGGCCCTCTGAAATGTTACATTACAACCAAATACTTCCGGTGATGAGCAGAGCACCTTAATGGACAGTTAACAAAGTGTGAGTCGGACTCGCGCACGAAGGGTTCCGTACCATTATCTATAAAAACGGCAAAAAAAAATCACGTTTGTTGTATGGGAGCCCCCCTTAAATATTTGTTTTATTTTAATTTTATTTATTTATTTTTAAAGTGAATATGTAACTAAATATTCTCAAGCGTCTACCTGTTGTCGTTTTCAATATCGAGCAAAAACGAGCAAAAAAATCACGTTTGTTGTATGGGAGCCCCCTTATATTTATTTTATTTTTGTTTTTAGTAGTTGTTATAGCGGCAACAGATATACATCATCTGTGAAATTTCAACTGTCTAGCTATCACTGTTCATGAGATACAGCCTGGAGACAGACAGACGGACAGCGGAGCCATAGTAATAGCGTCCCGTTTTACCCTTTGGGTACGGAACCCTAAAAACCTATAGCATTTCCACAGTGAGAATTTGTCAACGATACTTACACAGTAAACATCTCTTGAATCACTTCTACTTTCTATAAACAATCTACGTATTTGTACATCACTCAAAAATCTTACTTAGGTTCGGAAACTGAATATTGCATTCAAGCTAAACAAAAAGGCGACGCGACCCGCACTATAAAGTTGGCACCAACTCCATACTGCAAGCATTCTAGTTTAATAAAAGTCTCTCGAAGATATCTTGATGATACTTAATCCCTGCATTCGCATCCTCTTTTTGGAATACTTGCAATGCGACAGTGGTTTACTCTTAAAGTTTCTGTTTTATTTTAATTCTTGAAAATAACTTCTTGCTTACGAGTTTCTTCCCTTTGTTTCCTGTTGGATAATTGCGATGATTTTAGGCTTGGGAATGCCTGTGCTTCCTATTTTTACCCGACTACGGCGAAGAAAAAAGGAGGGTTATGATTTTGACCTGTATGTATGTATGTATGTATGTATGTATGTATGTATGTTCATCTGTTCCCTCCTATCTTCCAAACCACTTATCACAATTTGACAAATAAGGTATCGTTAGAAGCGTCGTGATTGTCCGCTGGTTATAGGCTATGCGAAGTCACATTAAATTAAAAATGGCGCCCTCTAGAGGACATAAAGTGAGGAACTTAAAAAAAAATATGGTTTAATCGTACCATGTTGGGTATCCAATGAAAGGGCTTAATGAGCACATTTCAAAAATATATATATTATAACCCCAAAAGAATTAAAAAAAAAATCAAGTCATAAAAACTAAAACCCAACTACGACTTAAAAGGTATAAACAAGACACCACAGACAGACAAATTAAAAATCCGGAGTCACACGTAATGTGTTCGATTTATGCCCTAACACGTGTGACTCCGGATTTTTAATTTGTGTCTGTGGTGTCTTGTTTATACCTTTTAAGTCGTAGTTGGGTTTTAGTTTTTATTACTTGATTAATGCTTAATATTATAAATGCGTAAGAGAGTTTGTTTGTTACACGCTTTCACGCTAAAACGGTTGAACGAATTTGGATGAAATTTGGCACATGGTTAGAGCATGAGTATGTTTAGGGCATAGGATACTTTTTATCCCGGTAGTGCGTTCCCGTGGGATCATTTTCGAGTACCACGCGGGCGAAGCCATTTGCAAAAAGTAGTACTTTTATGATTGGGCACTTTTCCAATAGAATATATTGTGGTAAAAACCCATAATCCCAAGGTTTTGCTAACTACTCACTGTTGTTTTCCCGCACAATATTTCCTACATTGACACGAAAAGTGGGGGAAGTTTATGAAACCGGAAAGACAAGAAAAATAGTGTGATGCACAACACAACACAACTATTTGGATTTCAGCCAGCAACTCATCGATTTTTCTACAAACTTGTTTACAAGTCTGGGAGTCCCAATGTTTGCAATTCTCTTGAAATTCACTCAAAGTGCGTCGACCTCGGTGTCACAGAATGTAGGAAGAACAAGACGCACGTCACACGTCTTTTATTTTAAATAACGAATGTATGCCACTACTTCTGTTTTTTTTTCTTATTTTGGCTGGCGTACGTGACAATACGCGCCGCGCCAAAATGTTAACATCAGCAAAGTACATAATTTGTAATTAGAACAGCAAAGAAGTTTTAAATCACAATAATCGTCGTTAATGGAATGCGGACTGCAGTGAATATATGCACGGTCGTGTTTGACTTAACTTTTATACAAACATACAGTAATGGCAGCATTTTAAATCAAACATTAGCTTTTGGTGTTGACGATACCGAAAATACATCGTGATTTTAACCTGCAGCTAAAATAAAAATGTCACATTCTAAGCCACTCAAGAAATAATATTTTAATTGGGCTGAAAAAACAGCTTGCGGTTCTTGATTGACAAACAGCGCGGAAAATAATTACATAGGGTGAACTAAAATACATTCTAAGAATATAATTTTATAGAAATATCACCACAGAAAATGACTCAAAGGGTGTGGGATTACCAAGAAAACATGATGCGGGTGATCTCATTATTTAGGAAAAACAATATCTTTTTGTCTTCTATTAATAAAGGTTAGGGCCTTTGTTATAGTCGAATCAATAAGGTGACTTTTGTTTGTGCCTCTACCTCTTGAATATTTGCTAAATATAACAGCAATCAGAGGTCCTTGGGCGGCTTTAAAACTCTGACACCAAGTTAGTCACTAACCACAAAAAAAATGAAATGACATCCGTATCATAGACCGAAGAATTAAAGCATTTTTAATGTTTTGGAAATTAATAAAAACGTGAAACAATTATTTATACAAAATGGATTTGATTTCTTTGACCATCATCCTAATCAAGTTTCTATTGATCTCGAAGCCAAAACTCCACAACAGAACAACATAATCAGATTCTACACTTATGTTTATTATTTTTATTTACGTTATAACTGGTTAGAGTGGCCCGTGATGTCGCAACAGGGAGACAACCTTTCTATAGGCAGTCATATCGCCTGACGCCCACATGTTTGAGCTAGAGATGTGCCACCTAATCGATAACAGTCGATAGTTTCTCGATTATTACCTTCACATCATAATCAATTTTAATAGAAAAAAATCGTGATTACATAACGTAGTTATTTTTCTATGGGTGAATTTGACCAAACTTTTGTACCAAATATATCTAAGTCTGATCCCGATTTTTTTTGAATTTTTGAAGGCTTTTCCATATAAAAACTGTCAGACGTCAATTTTATTCCTCGGTTATAATAAGATATCCTTAGACTAAAGCAAGCCTACTAAAGTAAGCCTAAATGTAGATTCTTACGTAAGCCTACAAATCAAGTGCTCAATAGATGCAATAAACAAACCATAACAACTGATAGTCTATTTCCGTAATGTTCGTCAACAATGGCCCAACGCAAACCACTGCGATAAGGCAGAGTCAAGAATTTTATCATGGCCTTTAAAGCTATTAACGTTAATTTATTTCTTAATTATTATAACAATAAATTACTGGGTGTCCATCAATCATTTTGACGCTACTGGAATATTTTTCAAACTTTTTGGTTAGTCGATATTACTTTATTACCACAAAACCGTGTTTATCAGTTTGTTTAGAACACCTTTTAAACATGACATTTCTGTATGGAGTTTGACATAAAACTGACATTAAACACGCATTGAAGAAGTGTCTACGTTTTTGTAGAAAGGCCCTAATAGTCTATTCGGTGCAGCACTAGTCAAAACCTACTCCCGTAATTTTACAGTCCATATCGCTGTCTCAGTCACACATTCAAGAGATATGGGGTATCGGTTAGATCAACTCAGGTCGAGAGCAATCGTCAAGATCTGTGCTACTATTGTGACACCCACAGGCACTGTTTTGTATGAACTAACGGCCATTAAAGGTTTATAGCCCTAAAATAATGAGCTACGATACTTCGTGACTGCCGCAAAGACAGATTATCATTTTTTCTGCCCTCAATTCTTAGAGAACAAAATGCATTGCCTTAGTAAAGACATGGCTCTATCATGAGACATGCCAATTATGCCCATATTTGTATTTTCAAGCTCTCCGTAATTTATCTAGGTTCTCGGCTATCGAACAGGTTTCTGAGATGACTGAGAGACTTTAAGCGTATCTTAAACTAAAAAAAGATTATCGTATCTTAGGGCAAAGAGTGACTTGCAACGTTTGTTTGTAATGCATCATTCGAGGCGACTACTTACAAAACGGCGATACACAGACGCGGCGAACGCTCGCTTCGAGCACATGAAATTTTCGTGTCTCATACTTCCGTTTCAAAGGAATTCACAAAAAAGCCGTCAGTCGAGTGGCAATCCGGGCTCGCGGTACGTTACAAAACCTCGATACATTACAAACAAACGTTGTGAGTCAGTCCCCTTACGACTATGGGAAGATTGAATTACGGCGATCAGCATTGTGATTCTGTAACCATCTCACCGTGAAAACTTAGGTGAAGTGAGCGTGGAGTGAGCTGTCAGTGTCGTCGCAGTGACAGTTCACTCCAGGCTCACTTCACCTAAGTTTTCATGGTGAGATTTTTACTGAATAGCACAACTGTACTTCCTGGGGGCCAAGTCTACTAATTTACAAATGTGTCAGTGGTCTCACAATGATCAGTTTTTGACAGATATGCCATACAAAATCTGTCAAAAACTGATAATTGTGAGACCACTGACACGTTTGTAAATTAGTAGACTTGGCCCCCTGGACTTATTGCATGCAGTAATTGTTTTGAGTAATTTTTAATAAACACTATGGATGATTTCTGAATTGAGTCCAGTCTTGTATCCCATACACTTATGTAGCTTTTTTCTTCATCTGCCTACTCTAGTTCCATGTTACATAGGGGGTCGGTGCAACATGTTTTTCTTTTCATTGTCTCCGTCTATCTCTTTGTTCCGTTCCCAGTTCCAAAACTTAGTTACAAGATAGTCTCAGATTTTATACCAGAAAATACACAACTGTGCCCCTTTGGCAATAGGCTCGCCCCCTATTACATGGGACTTAAACATAAAAGTCAAAGTCAAAGTTTAATTAATGCGATTTTTGGTGATACAACAGGGTCTTAAAAATATTTTATAGTAGCTCAAAAATCTACCCTATAGGGCATGCATTGTTATGTGAAATTAAGTTAAACATTACATGAAACACAATGAAGTAATCAATATCTATAGAAGTTAAAATACAAGATATAATATATTGTAATTAATTTAATAGACAATGTATAATTATGAATATTGCATCAAAACATAAAATAGTCAGTCACATAACTGTGGGCCAAGTCTACTAATTTACAAACGTGTCAGTGGTCTTGCAATGATGAGTTTTTGACAGATTTTGTATGGCATATCTGTCAAAAACTGATCATTGTGAGACCACTGACACGTTTGTAAATTAGTAGACTTGGCCCCCTAGTGAAATGTGGGTGTACTATTTGTACACCTCTGTCCTCTTGTCCCTTCGAGTAAACAAGGCGTGATGTTATGTAAAATATAAAACCTCCCTACAAAAGAATGCTATTATAATAAACTTCTTTATACCTATCCTGTTGAAACCACATTCCTTGCGTAGTATTTTTTGCGTAGGCGTCGAACCCCACACCCATCGTTTCTTGCACTATAATTAACTGGAACGGATAAACATGGACTATACTTATTTAGTTTACGGTCGGTTTATAACTTACTCTCATAAATTAGTTCAACATTAATTTATAATAAGCCCTCAGGCAACAAAGGGTGATTAATTGAAATTACCCAATCATTTGGGTACTTTATTATTAATGAACTTATTTATTCGAAGAAATTTTTAATGACGTTTACATTTAATTAATGCATAATGATAATGACTCTTGCCTTTGTGTTAAAATTACGGTACTTTTGAAAAATATAACACAAATTACGGAAACCATAGAAACCACTTTTACGCTATTCCTTGATATTTGAAATGGTTAAATGGGTACCTACCATGTTTTGAAATTCCATAAAATGTCCTGCAGCAAAAACCACTTGCACAAGAGCTACCAAATCAAAGTCGATATCGAGAATCGAGAACCTTTAAAACCCCGCGGCAAAATCGCAAATCGCTTACATAATCGGAAAATGCAGTGCGCAAATCGACTTACAAAACCACCAATAACAACCGTCCGTAATTTATCATCTCGCAAAACCAGGTAGCGTACTAGCAATATCAAGTATCTGTTTACAACTTTACAATGAATTCCTGACTATATTTACTTGTGCTTTTCCATCGAATTATTCATACGTCCTTCATATACCTACCATAGTCAACAATGTGCTTAATGAAGGCAGGTAGCGTATAGATGTACTCGGTGTTAAGCAAGCTGCCAACTTGGTCATTACATGAACGAGTCGACCGCTGGCGCCAGGCGATATTATACATGGAAATCTGTTGACCGGATATGCCTTTTGTGAATGGTGTTAATAAGAACACTATATTGATCTATTGCTCGAAAATTATTCACAGTATGACAGATGTTCATTGCCTAAAAAATATAATACAGAAAATGTCAGAAAAACAGACATCCACAAATAACTATGACATATTATTTCTAATGCTATTCTGCGGTTGGTACTTCTAATCAGTCTTCCATTTAGGTATGTGTTGAAGTCCATGTATGGTTACAAAATACGCATTCCTAGAAGTGATTTACGAACGAAAGCAAATAATTAACGCTTATTTTCCATGTTCACAACTCCAAAATTAATACGGCATTTTATATCACCCGCTGACCAGACGTTGTCCTACTGAAATTTCAATAGTTCATACGAAATTCCCATAGAAAATGCGCGTTTAGTTTCCCCGAATTTCCGGCAACTTTTCAATTCTATCCGTAAGAACCTGATTCGGACTAGTACAAACATTTTAAAACAAAAATTAGCCAAATCGGTCCAGCCGCTCTGAAATGATGCGCTTACCAACGAACAGCATTATATTTTTATTATTATATAGATAAGTATATTCGGTTATCAACCTAAAATGCGTGTCTCGTTTACATTCGGGTGGCCAGTTAATGACATTAACGACGAACATCTTTGGCCTTGTGCCAACTATCGCCTCGGACCTGTTTTACAAGTACCTCTCGATAAGAGTCGAAGTTTTAATTACCTTATATGACAATATACACTGTCAACAGTGCAATTATGGTTTAAGAAAAATTTGCGTAGCTTGTAACTTCTTCATTATTTCGTTGACAACTGATGAAATTCTTCTCTGAATAGTGATAAATGTCGTCGGACAGAATAATGGCAAATCAGTTACTGTAACAAAAAACGATAACCTTCTTGCATAAAATTATAAGGATAAAAACGATCTTGCAGGGCACGCTCTACTTAAAACGAATTTCACGCCCTTGTCACATCTAGTTAGCGGATTAGCATTGTTAGTGATTTCAACCAGTTTGAATCTTAACGGCATCATTTAACATTGCAATTTGTATAATTGCATGTCTAGGAACCACTACACACCATATATAGCAGATTTATATATACCAGTAGTTACAGCACATTCCTTTGTTCATAATATATGGTTATAATTGGCTTACAATATTAGATTTATGTTGTGTAAATAGATATATTAGTAGGCAAGCAAGACTTATAAGGAGGCAAAGTGACATCAAGTTTAACGTGGACAAAGGATAATTAATATTATTTGAAATAGTTATAATTTGCTGTTTCATTTATTCAAAGGTTTAGACATTATAAATAACAACTTGTTGATACTTCTCATTTTAATTTATATTTTTTTATTATATTGTATATATTTAATAAAATAAAAGAAAAAACGTCAATTAAGAGGGAAACATAACTTTAATGGCGCCGGCCGCATAGCAGTTGAAAATAAAAAACAATATAACAAAAAAATAATAACATTCGACAAGGCACAGTGCCAAATCTTATTCAACTGTCCCTAAGCCGATTCCGAACTTTCAAACACACCTGCCTCCTACATTATACATGTATGTAGAAAACGGGACAGCAAACGACACGGCTGTACGATTTGTACTTTCAATCAGTATATCCTCCGGTAGACACTGTTTTAATCTGAGGTCGCACCTACAATACCTTATGGGCTGTGAAACACACCTTCGTGAAACATTATTCGCAGTGGAGACTAAACTACATTTCAATTTTCGCTGTTAAAACGCAATAGAACTCCTTCTATTGCAAAATTTTAACAGCGAAAATTGAAATTTATATGTCTTCATCTAAAACAATAAATATCTTACAACAAATAAACCCCGTAGCAGGAGTGCTGTGGGCTTAACTTGTTGTAAGATATTTGCTGCACTATTCAACTTGTTTTTGATTTTTGCTTTAGTTATCTTCGACAAACATTCCTTTTGTACTTTTGTTAAATTACTGTTTTATTAATTCTGTTAAAATCTTCTCTCACGACAAGAAACTATTACAAAAAAGCTGACTCAGCGTATATTTATTTTTTCATTATTTATTTACAGTCGCCTCACTGCAAGTTCACGCCAGGAGACGAATGGTGCCCCAACGGCAAAGAGTACCTCAAAGTGGTGGAGGAAAAGCCAGACAAGAAAGGAGCAGTCATCAGCCCGATCTACGCTGAGAGAACTCTGAATATCATGAAGCCCAACAAAATCGAGATCCGCTATGCAGCGAAGAGTAAACAGAAGGTAAATTGGATTTTTTACTTCTTATACATAATCAGCCTATAATGTTCCCACTGCTGGGACACAGGCCGCCTCTCTGTGAGAGAGAGCGGGCCGTAATCCACCACGCGGGCCTTTATCCACGACGCGGGCCGTTATCCACCACGCGGGCCCAGTGCGGGTTGGTAGATGTCACATGTCTTCGAATTTTTGGTTCTAAGACATGCCGGTTTCCTCACAATGTTTTCCTTCACCGTTTTGAGAGCAGTGGTGATGAAATTATTTACACAAAGTAAAGCGCCTGTCAGGGTTCGAACCTACGACCTAAAACTCGTAAGTCGCGGCCGTTACCACTGGGCCACTGCTGCTCTCTTTATTATTACTAAAATACCATGCATTGTACTGAAATCTATAACTTCCACATTACGATGATCGAAAGTAAATTGACTAATGGTTGGATCGCCCAAAAAGCTCTGAACTGACAGAGCGAAGGTCAACGAGAACAGAAGAACGATCTAAGAATAGGATATAATAATAGAAAAGACTAATAATAGCTGTAACTTAACTAGTTGACATGTACTACGTAACAACATGATAAAACTGATGATATAGTCAAACATCCTTCATAAACATGACATGAAAAGTACAAAACAAATTATGCCCATGATTCATTTAATGTTAGACCAACAAATACTGACAATTAACCTAAATTGTTTCTTGCTTACAAATATGAAATGGTTGTTAAACCTAAAATTGATTTCACACCGCGTTATCGTATGGGCACAGATGTCGGAGTGACTAAAACTGTATAATACGTACGTGAGGACAAGCCATCAGTTTCAGCTGAAGGCGGGACAAACAAATTTTGCAGGTGTTTGGGTAAAAATTATAGTTCAGATAAAGCATGTAATATTTTGTTAATTTATGAGATATTGTTTAATTTAATGAAAATTGAGGAGCAAGACAATTTTTTTATTGTAGTTTTGGTTGATTAACAAAATAAAGAAAACTAAAATTAAGTTGAAAATAAAAACCTTACTGAGTTCTAACAAATCGTTGAGAGCCTACACCGTTCGGTTATATGAACTTCAATGATTCTCATAGGATGATGATACGTACCTTATTACATTAATAATTTCTCAGCGCTGAATAAAATACACCTACATTTAGAAAGTACCTCTACCTTACTTTAACCTTCCATCTCCATAACGGTAGCAACATGCACGAGGAAGCAAATAACTGACAACGTATCATTCTAAAAGCTTTATGTCTCAACGATTTAAGAATTAGCGTCAGCATCTCTACCGCGTTTCACTGTTCACTTTGAAATAATTACAACAATTATAATAATTGTAATAATTACGGCAGTCTATGCTTAAATAATGATACTATAATTATAATTACGTTTTAATAGGCGTGTAGTCCTTAGCAGTCAGACAAGCGAAAGGTTGACAACCCATCTAGCCCGATAGTTGTAGTGGATAATATTATATTGCATTTGAAGAGGTCAGGCATACAATTTATCTAGGTAGACAGACAGTCGGTCGTCCTAAATAAAACTGGGAAAAGCCTAGGCGTATCCACATATGAAATGTATAGTCCATTAATGATAATCCAAATATATCACTGACATGTAAAAATATTGATAATAATATAGCGATTTGTTTTGAATGCACCAATATAAGTTCACATTTGTTACTTTTTTCAAACTGATGTGTTGATAAGCATTAGTCACTACCTGCAATGCTTCTGTAAACTATAATTTAGCATGTCCATATTTTTATAAAGAGCCGTCTGTGTTTACAAACCTTTTAAATGAAGTAAGATCAAATAAAATCCCTGTTCAAAAAGTATGAGCACATGATATATTGATTTGAAGGGTAACCCAACTATGAGTCACTATGAATACACGTACCTATATAATTCCACCAATCAAGAATCCACATCCTCTAAATAATAGTGCAATGCATTCTCGCTAAAACCCTAGTTATTGTTAAACTTCCTGACGTATATTAACTTTTGCAGCCAGAGATGATGATTGTGCATTCGACGCAAAGCTTCGAGATCGAGCTGAAGCAATATGACCCGAAGTGTTCTGAGGCGACTTGTGTCGCCACCATCGAAGCTATTGCTACCCAGGAGTTCTGTAATGCGACAGGGGGAGTCACTGAGTCTGTGGAAGTGAAGATCAACGTGGGGTTGGAAGAAGAAGCTCACATTAAGTACTTTGTGGCGTGTGCGTGCATGTGCAGTCAAATAGTGGAGAGGAGCTCTCCAATTTGTAACAAGAATGGAAACTTCTCTTGCGGAGTCTGCTCGTGTGATCCAGGATGGTATGTATTACAGATTTTATTACTTTCTGTAGTTCTCCCCAAGCAGTTGTTATTGAAGGTTCAAAAATGTTCGGTATAACTTTGCAAAAGCTGTAATAACAATGCCAACAAGATTATTAATCACGCCCAAACGTGCAAAAACAGCCTTATTCAGCAAAATTCAAATTTAACCTTTTAGTTAAAAGTCATAATACTTATTCAGAAGAAAAAAACGACATTGAAATAATATTTTACTTGCAAATCAAGGAAAACATGTCATGTTCGTACAATTACTCGAGGACTAACAAATTACTTTATTTTAGCAAATGTAGAAAAATAGACTAAAGACTGAGTGTGTGACTAGGTACTACACACTCAGTCTGTTGTATTTTTTTGTTTAAAAATGAACATAAAGAAAAATAGGAATAGAGAAAACACAAACGGAATGAGCGCAGTCAATTTCAAAATTACACAGAGCAAATATACTCGTAGAAGCGCGGTCTTGGTACTGTTCACTCTAATCCTGCAAAACACAGGGTGGTTTAAAACGTAGACACTTTGTTTGTAAACAGACCACAACAACAGAGTTGTGTAATAGATGCCTATTGTAAAGTACAAGTTGTAGAAAGTGAATGAGTGAAACCTAGCACTTTAGACGAAGCCAAACAAAACACTAAAACGCTCATAAAATCACAGCTCATAAACTTATTTAACCTCACCAACTGTTCTGCACTAACAACTACTAATCCACCATACAATATATACTGATTTATTCTTACTGGATAGAAAACTAAAACATACAACAAAGTTGGTGACACTACGTAACAATCAAAATTAGTTCACATAATATCAAAAACACCAAGAATAGGTAAACTTAGGTAATTCATGGAAATGTCGACACAATGAAGCACTACTCAATCCAACAACCAACATATGTCGTAATACCACACGCTAAGGTTGAATTTCGCAAATAAATACTATCACTATCGCTAGTAAATATTTAAGTTCAACCCAACAAAAACATCTTTGTTCGAGCATCGATGTGGAGTTAATTGTGGCACAAGGGGCTTTCATCTTGATGGTAGGGTTATTAAAAATGGTCCATGTTTTGATGCAATACAATTTGTAAAAGCAGCTGCATGTCAAAATCTAATTATTCCAATGCAATTTTTTGAAGCTTAGGCTGTTGCGCCACGTTCTTTGTTAAATTAAAATGACTGTATACATTTAAATAGTATAGCCAAAATCACTCGAGATAAAAAATTGGTATTGGACATGCCAAATCACTTGAAAAAGATTATATAAGCTCTACTATGGCTTCAAACATTAGCAGACCATTACTGCGATCCAAAATCAAATATGTATAAGTACGGAATTAGCATGCATGCAAGCCTTGCAAAACTATTTCATCTATACATTACTACCTTAAGTATAACATAACGGACAGAATGCCTTCAACCACATTCTGATACGGCAATAGGATGTCCGTCAGAAATGGACCGATAACCGATTATTATCAATAACCCCGTTCACCGGTAAAGAATGTCTAGTATACATATTTATGTCTAGGCAATGCTTATTACAATCGATTTTTTGTTGTTCAATTTTAAATTGATGTCGAGTATCATTTTGTGAATTAATTTAAATATCTATTCCTTCCATACATAGATCAGTATGCATATTTTTAAGAGCACTTGACATTGATTTTCTGTCCCCATTTCGAATAATTGCGTGTCAAGAATAAACGCTTCAATATAATTGACCGAAATCTTTCAAGGATAAATAATATTGAGTCAATCTAAAACAAAACCTAACTGTAGCTAACGCAGCCTTTCTAAAGACACAGCAGAAAAAGCACTAAGCTAGCAATTGTAACTGTAATATCATTTTAATGTCCTAACTTCTAATGTCATTACAAGTAATTTTATTCTGCAGGGAGGGCGAGTATTGCGACAAACCAATTTGTGATAAAAGTAGAGGAGATCTAAAACAGTGCTCACTGAACCCAAGAAACGATGTAAGTATCACATTGAAAATACAAAAGTCTCGAATCTCTCATATCTCAATCTCACTTTCATTCAGTACTTCATTATGAGTTTTACTGACTTCCCTTGATTGAGACAATTTCTTTCGAATCTAATCTATATCTACGTCATCCTCTTCGTCTGTCTCACAGCCATACTTTTTCAGGCGGAGTGTTCATTCAACGGCTACTGTGGTATTTGCGAGTCTTGCATCTGTTTCACTGACCGTGATGGCTCTCAGTATTTCGATCAGGAGAACAACTGCCAAGACCTCTGCAGCGTCGCCAGCGAGTGTGAAGACTGTCTTGTCAATAATACCTTCGGAGAATGCTCAAAGTGCATTCATCAAATGAGTATCCAACAGTACAATGAGTCTTTGACGAAAGAGCGGGATGCTCAAGACAGAAAGATTTGGGTGAAATGCAATGAGACTTTTGATGATTATGGTCTATTAGAGTACTTTGCTATGCGAGATGAGACTGGATATATATTTGTGATGATGCTGAACCACTTCAATGGTCCTAATGCGGTTGTAGCTGATACAAAAGGTAAGCTTAAGCAGATCATCTAGGTAATAGTGACGTCATCTTAAAGATGGATATTTGGATATCAGTCTGAAATTAACCTCAATATAAAAGTCGAGAGTCAGCCGGTGTAATATTCCAAAAACTGCTGAAGTTGAAAGTTAGGTATAATTTGCCAGTAGGGCAAAACCGCTACAAAAAACTTGAACAAGTTACCTAATGATAAATTATTTCAATTAATATGACTGTCAGAACAGTTTAATCTGTGAGTAAACAAAAAATCATGTCAATTAAGAACGATTCAGTTATGAAATTGAAACACAGCGAATTCCATTTCATTTCGTATCTTATTTTGCGTCATTTCTGAACAATCAGCTTCTTATGAATGAAAAAGTAATTTTTAATTTCACAAAAATACTTACATCTACTGTGTTCAAAAATATACTTTAAGAATGAAGCGATAGCGTCTTTTTTTAAGGTTGGATATATTTTAATTTACACAGATGTGTTCAATAATTCTAGCCTTTTGACATGACAAAACAAATATATGCGCTGACAGCAGCTGCGTATCGGTCTTTCTTAGAACATACATAATTATATTTATCATTTGGTCCTGTTCTATCGTTGTTATTAAAACAATCATGTCCACTTGTACGTTTTATGTATTATTATTATTTTAGTTTTGTGTCGTCAAACAGTCCCATATGGCCGGAAATTCCGTATGGTCATGATTTCATACCTTCATGCAATAATTAAATTTATTTTTTGGTTTTATCTGTGCTGTGGTTTTACCCGCACACCGTTTTACAAGTAAGTAAATTTTAATTAAATTCGTCGATTTTGAATACGTTCACCAAAGTCATTTTGGTTTTCCTTTGGTTTGTTTGGTTATTTATTTATCTAAATAAATTGTTACTGACCTAGAAAATTATACCACACTATGACAATATTTACCCACCAAGTCCCCACTGATACAGAATGACAACATTCGGAGATAAGGGGGCGACAGACGGTCATTATAAACAGCTTACTGAATCGCTCGGTTTTGCCATCGACCCCTTTTACGTCCAATCAAAAGATAAATATTTCCTCTACCTCCTTTCCAAACAAAAAGACAGTCTGGATAAATACCCCTTTAAGTGAATCCCCTCTCTATTATTACACAATAATAAGTCATATTATTAATCATACAAAAGGACAAACTCATAAATTACATATTGAAAATACCCTGTGGTTTTTGTAGAGTTACTTTCAGTGTTAGTCAACTATCGAGTAAAAGTGTTAATCCAGTAATCTAATCAGCAGGGTTTTTTAAAGTTGCCCAAGGATGGATAGTAAAATCCTTAAACAAGAAATGTGTAGACAGATATATGAACCCACAAACGCCATTTCCATATAAAGGCATAGTATTTCTAAGTATGACGTCTTGGTATAAGAGACTCCCTTTTACCCAGCTTTTACTACTAGAGTGGGAAGATAAATATCGGATACCATTTATCGCTATTACTCCCACAATCGAAAATATACTAACCTCTACATATCTTGCTTATAAACATAAGTTAGATTATATTCATCATAAGTTTTTATATACAATTTAACACTAAAATTATATACAAAACGAAATAAAAATTATTATACAAAGGAAGGGCTCATAGGGCGTCAAAAAATTCTTCCGCATCGCTGTCAGTGGGAAAAGTGACACCAAAAGGCTGGCAGCATTGCCACGTTGGATGGCAATGCTGATTCTTTGAGACCAGCCCAGCCAGCCCAGATCAGGTCACCTGAAGAGTCGACCAACCCCTTGGCGATGTGCCGAAATACTCGATGAGCACTCGGAATTACTTTCTTATGAATATAGTGATATCCAAACCATTCCCTACTTGCAACAGTATCAAAATCCCTGCCAATCGGTTACTAAATACTCTACGCAGATAAGGGATATTCAATTCACCAGTTAACTTTGCCTAATATACCTGGTACCTACGTGACAATTTGCAGTTTCTTTGCCCATATAATACTCGAGTACCCGCCCACAGCTGCATTGTTTTGGTAAACAAAAAGGAAAAGTGTGTGGGCAGTCGGTTGAACTGGAATACTACAATGAAACAGCTTTACAATTCATTAAGCGATATTTATTTGTTTATGCATTAACTTTCGTAGCTTTTGCCGCGCCCAGCCAGATCATGGTTTACGCATGTGCCAAATTTTATCCAAATTCTTTCAGCCGTTTTAGCGTTAAAGCGTAACAAACAAACTCACTTTCGCATTTATAATATTAGTTAGGATGAGGAAAGTTGATGTTTTGCTTAGCTGTCCAAAAGGTATGCTGTATTCGTCATACATTTTCCCCATCCTTTTCCAAAGTTTGTTTCTGCTGTTGAAGTTCTGAATCACTTCAGAAAGTGTAGTCATTTTAGGATTGATATATGGACAAGGCTAAATGTTAGAAACTTCTCAGTCACGCTTTACAGGGTCAAATTAAAATAACTAGCGAAACTCCACACAAACGTGATGGGTCGATCGATCGATGTCTAAACATGATAAACCTTGCATTATCATTCCACAACTAAGTTTAACGTAGTTCAATGGTAGACATGTGTACGGCCTTTACACAAATGACCACAACTGTTTCACTAGAACCTGTCTTTCATACTTAGTCTGCCTTCATCAAGTCGTCAACAAGTCAATTTTTCGGAAGTGCTCCAATCCGAAACGTGTCTTTCATTGTATTTTCCGATTTCCTTTTTAACCCCATGACTGCCTTTAAATTATGGCATCGTGCAATCAAACTTCACCAAAAATATGTCTTTAATTTGCGTCTCCTCCCTCAGTGCCAATAATCCTGGGAGTCCTGGGCATCATAGCAGTGGTGGCAGCAGTGGGCGGTATCATGCTCTGGAAGCACATGAACACAGTTCCTCCCGTGCCCCTCAATGACCCTCAGTACCAGAACATTGACGCTGAAGACTGTACGGGAGAGAACCCCCTGTATAAGCCACCTACATCATCGTTCAAGAACCCCACGTATGGCAAGTGGTAGTAATGGTGAGTGTCTTTTGTTTTTCTTCTACTTTCTAATATTTATACTGCCTTGTAGGTCTTGTATACTGCATTTGCCTTTTTTACAGTCCGATCAACCGATTTTGACTTCTATTACGTTGGTGGCATGACAAATAGCAGCTGCAGTAGACAGTTGGTATTGTGTACCCTTTTTGGCTTTTAATGCTATCCTTATGCTTACGGTATAGAAGTCAAAATCGGTTGAACGGACTGTAAAAAGGTTTGTGATTTTCTCAGCAGCTCTAGATTTCCTGCATACCATAAAATCACGCCTGTATTACAAATGGGAGCTATAAATGGTGAAATAGGGGTAGTATGAGTACAATGTACACCCCTGCCTATACCTCAGGCGTGTTGTTACGTAAAGTAAATCTTTTTTTAAATCAGTTCATTTTAGTAAAGCTATGTTCAGACGACGAATGGTCGACGTGTGTTTTTATCACCACTATAAAGTATAAACTCGAGAACGCAATCAAAACGAGTTAACCGAGTATAGTCTAAAATTAGCAATAGATAAATATAGATTAGGTATGTGCCTTTATGAACTAATAGGGTAAGATGTGCTTAAAGTTAATTTAGTTATCATGGTTTACTTACATGAAGATTACTATGAATGTGTTTATCGACTTATTTATTGGAACTTCCATATAAGTCCGTCGCATATCAAATGAAATTGTGTATTCTGTAAATAGGATATAATAATTACCTTTAAACGTCAACTCTTAGCCAGGCAAATACTCAAAACGTTCCTCATGAGTCATGACATATTCCTCGTTCCCTACATTATTTTCTTAATTTTTTTACCTATTTGAAAATACTCTACAGTAGGTACCTATTCGTCAATCAAGTAGGTATGCCGTAAAAATCTTGTTGTAGTTGGAAAATCAATGAAATCGACCGACGTAGGTATTTATTATTTTCTATTCGTCATCCTAAGAAGGTATGCCGTAATAATCTTGTTGTAATTGGAAAATCAATGAAATCGACCGATATAAGTATTCATTATTTTTGTATAAAATTACTGAACTTTCCGTAAGCATTAGGTTTCCAGTAGTTTCATTGAGGAGTTTTATGACATCATTGCTGCTCTTTGTACCTATAATTAACAATAACAATTATCACTATAATAAATAAATTATACTCACCACAACAGACCGAAGGCCAGTTTTCCCTATTTATCGCGGTTTTTGAAGGATTGCACCTTGAAAAAAAAACGAATAAATAGTAATATCACATCAATAGTAATAATACTTCACAATATCTTATGCCTAGCCTTTCCCACCAATGTTGGGGTCGGCTCCCAGACTAACCGGATGCAGCTGAATACCAGTATTTTACATGGAGCGACTCCCTTTCTGACCTCCACAAACCCAGTAACTAGGTAATACGATACCCTTTAGTAAGACTGGTTGTCAATCTTTCGGGACATTGTATTCACAAACATTACTTAATAATTCTAGATACAAAGTATCGTCTTTCAATGTATTTTAATATCATTATTGAATCTTTGAAACCCGCAAATTACAATCACGTCCAACCTTACGCTATTATTTACTCTCTCTTCAACAACCTTGATGCTTTATAACTGCAAACTGCACCAGAGTCCATTCACTTTGTTGTGTACAACCTCCATCAAACAGTGAATAAAGGAACTATACACGCTTCTCCAAATATTGTAAGACCCGCCCTCTAAATACAGTGCCGTAACTAGGGTAGTGCCAGCGGTGCCCAGGCACAGGGCGCAGACCCTGGCGGGGCGCAGAAATGACCAGACCAGGCCCACTAACAATACCTATAATTTATTTTTATAGCAGCTCGCATCGGGCGCATAAAAGGCTAATGACGGCACTGTCTAAATACACCGAAAGCATCATTTTTAATCATTGGATGCTCTACTTGATCAGACGCAATTAAGTCCCCGTGTAGTTTCTAAAAACGACTATTGTACTTATGTTTACCTATGAGTATCGTTTTACCCAGTAACTGGACTGTGGAGGACAGATACTCAGATAGCCTGTCGTTCCATGTAAAATACTGGTATTCAGCTGAATCAGCTGCATCCAGTCAGTCTAGAAGTTGACCCCAACATATTTAGGAAAAGATTAGGCAGATGAAGATGGCCGTACATTTTCGCAGTCTATAACCTAATGATATTTTAATCTTCTATAATGTTTTTTAGTTCCATCTTCCATTTCTCCCCGTAAACCGATAGATCGGAATGTAGTTGGTTATTATATGGCACACTTCAGAGTCGTAAGCTGCAGTTATGGTCTCCATTTCCTCTATCGCCATTTTATGACACGGTTGAGCAATGTAGTTCGGTTTTATGTGCGATTTATGTTATAATAACTCTTCGTTTACAATATAAACCTAATTAGCCTTCCAAATATCCTTATGAATAATATTTATTGCTTTAATTTTGATTAGGAAAGAAGAAGTCCCGTCTCTTTGTGGTTTCGTGCTGTCATTTCAAATAAGAAAAGGTTAGGCATCTGTGTGTCGTGGCAAGACATCATAATTAACAGTTTACTCTTCTCTTAATCTTACTTAAATTATTTTTATTAGAGAAATCGGCATCTCCTACGTTTCAAACTATGCTGATGATACAATCAGCGTTGCCATATAACCAGCCAGCCTTTTGAGCACTTTTCCTGAAAGAATCATAGTTTTTTTTAATACTCTAGTGCCCACCCGACGCCACTCCCGTCTGGTCGGAAGATTCTCCCTTTCGGAAGGATGAGTGAACTTTAAAGTCAAAGTCAAGTCACAATATTGACTTTATTAATGATCATGTCTTTAAATTAATTAATTTTAATTTAACATTAAGCTTCATTAAAGTAAAATATATACATTGGGTAATTTATTATACTAAATTAACTAAAAAACAAGTACATATATAACAAAATTAAAAAGAAAAAATAAAGGGGAGGAGTCAAAGTCAAGTTGAGTTTGACTTTGGATGAGTGAACTTTAAAACCTGTTCTTCATACCTCTATATACTCTTTATTCCATTTCGTACTAGCACTATACTAGATTCTACTATACTACATGTAAGTATTATCGTGACTACACTGTACAGCATCTATTAATCTCTGCACATCTTGTAACGATGACCTAATCGCTACTTGTGAAATGTTGTCAGAACGATCAACTGTACTATTTTACTGTCGCAATGTATCCTACTGCGATTTAGTAGTCACAAGAAAGCTGTATGAGTTAGCTTTTAATCCAGATCGGTTTCACTTTAGTTTAGTTTTTAATAAAACACTCGACATGCACTTACAATCATACAAATAAAAGACATCATGTACAAAAGTCCTAAAGCTAAACTCTTACTCATCTCCAAAATAGTTAGGACTTCCTTGCTCACATTTGATACGATTAGTCACATGGAAAAAATGTTCTGTTCAGAAATAGTACATTACTGTCACTGCAACAGGGGCATTGATAGGCGAACGTGAAAATGTGTACAGAGGCGAGCCTTTCTTATATTTGCAAGAAATAAAATCTTTGATGGTTGATGTGTCAAAGTAAAATTACACGACAGCTATGAGTTTTCATAGTCATTTATGTGGCCGCGAAACAAGACTGAATTTTCATAGTCCGGCCGTCTACTCGTATGCATTTTGATCAGTTGATACAGCATTTTCGGTGTCTCGAAGAAGGTTGTCAAAAAATGCTAGAATTTTCTGGCATGTTTGAGAAAAAAACAATCGTTCGATTGACACTAATTTCATTATGGGCAGCACGCGCGAACGACAAATCATTTTTTTATGTCCCATTAATTAATTAATCGAGTAAGTAGTAAAATCAAATTAAAGATACAATGAGTTGAAGAGAGCTATACAAAATAAGATATACAGTTATCTTTGGCCTCCAGTCTTCAGAACAAGTTTTGAACTTGGATATTTCTTTATCTCCGACAAACATCTCTTATCTGCGGCATCGCGACCCAATCTTTGTAATTACGAAGTTAATCTTCATTGTGGTGGAACCATCGTATGGTAAATGGTGGTTTATGGCTACATTCTTTTACATTTCATCACGTGATTTTAAGGAAAACGGAATTGTTTATTTTTCCAATTACCAATTCTAAATTTAACCCCGCCAGCTCGACAAAGCAACATATTTGGCTTCCAGTCAACCGGATGGAGTTGAATTCCAGAATTTTACATGGAGCGACTGCCTATCTGACCTCTACCTACAACCCAGTTACCTACTGGGTAATACGATACCCCTTGTTAAGACTGGTTGTCAGACTTTCGGGCTTCTGACCAACCGTAACGCCTGTCAAAGATCCCCGAATGGTAGCTTTTCGTTGACGTGCTGTCCGAGGCACGGAGGGGTCTTGGTATGTAAAGATGGTCCCCCATCTACGGCCTAACCGCGGTAAGCGTAGCTAATCGACCCGTGCGGCTGTTATTACTTAGTCACAAGCCCAATCTATGGAGACTATCATTATCAACTAATTACTCATAGTGTGCAAACAATCAATTAGTTCATGTAGACATTGTTATTACTCCTTACCGAATAAGTAGTAAGGTTTGATGCAACACAGCATTCGTTATGCATTCAGTATAAGGCAGTGACATTAAAAGCTTATCAGCTGGGCGAGGCCACGCTATGCATTAATAGATTTATAATGTGCAGTAAATTATAGCGATAGCATGTATTAATTTATATGTACTTGCCTCCGATACATATTTGTGTCCAATACTTCTTCTACAAGAGTTTTATGTACTTGCCTCCGATACATATTTGTGTCCAATACTTCTTCTACAAGAGTTTTGTTTATAAATAAAATGACATGAAATGGTGACATGCGCCCGATATATGGAAAATGTCCGCTTCTTGAAGTCACCTATTAACTTCATCAAAACCAAAAATCGAATTTAAATTAGGCTGAGAATCAGCAGTTTCGAACGTCAAAATGACATAAGACAGTCCCCCAAAACGCCCGCTCTTCACCACTTCCTAGTGCTATAACTGGGAAGAAGAAGTGGCGCAAAAAACTCCCCAACTATATCGCGGTCGGCTTCCAGTCTTACCAGATGCAGCTGACCAGTATTTAACACGAAATCACATAATAACTTTTCAAGCTTAAATTGAAAGCGATTCGTAAGTCGTAGCGTCAAAGCTTTCGATGTAAGTATACTATTCATATTTCGATGGATGATGTATAGCAACGAACAGTTGCAGGAGTCGTGTATACCAAGCAATCCAGACTAAACAATCCAGACAGGAATCCCGCAATAAAGTGTAATGATTACTGCGAACTTATGACTATATGAGTAAGAGAAACAATGCAAACACTGGGAGCTCGTCAAAATTATTATCTTAACAGTTATGTTAACTCAATCTTCTTGTGTTCGTGTGTTTAACCAGGTGTTCGGTTGACTAACCTGATGTCAGAGTTTTAAAGCCGAAGGGCGGCTTCAAAACTTGGCTTGGCTTCACATGCCGTCGAGAAATCTCTCAGGCATTTCCTCACAATGTTTTCCTTCACCGTTTTTAAAGCAAGTGATAATTATACAATATGCACATGAATCCGAAAAGTCAATGATGCGTGGCTTGGGTCGGAACTCGAGACCTATGACTTGGCAGTTCGACGGTCACACCACTGGGCTATCACTGCTTAGCTGTTAGCTCATAAATAACTTGATAGAAACAATAAGTTTTCCATATTGTGACAGACGTTTTTGTACCATCAGGTAATAAGTTAATTTTAGACATCTTAATTTCTTATGGTACTGTAAGTAATACTTATATTGGTAATAATACCAGGAATATACGTAAGATTTCTTTACAAAAACTGCACTTAAATATACTTAGAAAATAACACAAAAGCTGGTACTTAATCCGCGCTAAAAAAACTCTTGAATTCATACCTCTCCACACAAAAAACTTATCATAAATTCCAAACGGTCGTAAGTCAAGCTCTTATTTGGTTTATTAATGTGAAAGGTATAAAGTCGTTTGTTGAGATATGACCTTCCGTAGAGTTCAGTGAACGCAGACAGTTTAAAACTTTGACCCTCGCCTGTGCCCTCGCACTACGGCGCGTCGAGTTGGCACCCCTGGCGAGAATGTACTCGTATAAGGACATTACGCCAACTACAATAAATGCAGAGGAAATGCAGCGAAATGTGTAAGCACATGTCTTTGTTCCTTGCCAAACACAATTGGATTGTATAAAATGTATGCCAACGTGCCAAACGAGAAATATAAGAATGCTTAATATGTTTCCGGATGCATGTATGTTTAGTTGCAACAATCCTTTGGATTTTTTTTTTTATCATCCAGAATTGAGAATATTTAAAGAGGAAATTGAAACGCTAAAATAAAAGGCATTCTGTAAAATACCACTGAAAATAACACAATGCAAAAAAATGATCAAAATTTAATCGTATAAACCTAACATAAAAGCTATGAATTACTTACCTTACACAATCATAACACCATAAATTATACCAATATATTGTCTATTGTAATAATATTGTCACCTACGTCTGTGGTTGAAGAAGTGGGTAAATATTTTCGATTTCATGTACAAAATACAGGTAAAAGAACAAGCATAAATATGCTCCAATCTGAAAATGAAAACAATATGACGTATGTACTGTTATTATTTACCTACTTACTCGTCTCATACATAGGACTGCGTCAAGGTGATTGCGGTCGGTTTAACGGAATTTGAATAGTAAATTAAACTAAAATACCTTCTATTAAGCACCTCTATAAGGAAAAAAACAAACTATGAGACACGTAGGTATACTTTGGTTAACCCTATTAAAAGGGAATTTCATTTCAGGCATTAAACTCAGTATTATTTTTAACCGACTTCTTCAAAAAGAAGGAGGTTCTCAATTAGTCGTGCTTCTTTTTGTATGTTTTTTACGCGATATCTCCGCCAATTATGAATCGATTTTGATGATATATTTTTGTTTGGTAGGGTCATGCTTTAGAGGTGTTCCCATATAAATACTAACTTTGCATGCGTAGTTTTTGAGTTAGCTTCAATATTACGTATTTTTCCCACTTAGTCTATGTAGACGATATCTTATGTGACTCCGTCACTGTTATTTACATAGCAGGTAGTGGTATTCTAATTTACGTGAAAAATAACTTTAATTTCGGAAGTCGGTCTTTGTTTTTCAATTTTCCCTTTTTTGCCTTCGACTTCCGAAATTAAAGTTATTTATCACTTTTTTAGTGTTGTTTTTGGAAGTCGGTTGTTTTTTTTTTTGTAAAAAGTTTTCATAACTAAAAGATATCCTGCATCAGTTGTCATCATTATTGAACACCATCATTATTGAAACAAGTAAGAGTTGTCTTGGCCATCATTCATTCATGCATTAAAAAATCTTCTCTGCCGTGCTGCGTGGATCTTCATCACCTGCGTCTCAGTATACGGTTCTAATAAACCCATAAACACTTGCATACATAACTTTTTTTCTAATTGATATCTTCTAAAATAATAACACGAGGTATGACATCAAGGGCTTCAGAAGCCGTAGGTCAATGACTCCACAGTCTAGCCTGTTCGTGATAGTAACAAAAAACAAATCATTTGGCCAACCTGTGTTCAAGACGGCCATGTGTATGTATGTTTATGTACAATTTAATCTATTAAGTGCCGCTAGAAAAATGAGCTGCGCAAAAAATGAGGTGTGCCAAAAATAAGCCGAGCTTAAAATGTACCTACATGCTGATCCTTTTAGTGGTCTAATATACAGCGTGAGCTTTTCCTGTACCGTATAGATATTCATACCATTTTTTTTTCTTTATTTATTTTAAAAAAAAGGATTTTAATCAAGATCTTTGCTATCCTCATTATGCCACCCTCATCGTTAATATCGATTTTAATTATTATACACAACTCCCTTTTATATAATGCGTAAAATCTAAGTGATTTTGTCATCTTCTATTGACGGCAGTAATAGGGTTTACCACGTCATTTATCTATCCCAAAGTAAAAACAATAAAACCACATGATAATTACGTCATTATGTTGCACGAGTAATAATAATATAATGCGTAAAACCTACATGATTTAGTCATCTTCTATTGACGGCAGTAATGGGGTTTACCACGAAATTTATCTATCCCAAAGTAAAAGCAACAAACCACATGATAATTACGTCATTATGTTGCACGAGTAATAATTTTAAAACAACAAATAATTTTTAATAATAAAATATTTAAGCGGAAAACCGCATTTTGTAATTTATTTTGAATAATTTGTAAGAAGGGAAGGAAAGAAATCCAATGATTAAATATTTCGAACCATTGTAATAGTTTTGTGGAAATACTATATTATTATACGTCTCACTCAACCACACCACCACATAGATACCTAAGTATACAAGATTTAGGTACCTGATTTTTTTTAATAGTTTTCTATATATTAATACTGTAGGTATTGTGTAGTACTGTGTACCTACTGTGTAGATACTTATTTACAACAATCTTTTTAATACTCGTACAGTGAAATCTCTACCGTACCTTTTTGCGACACCCTGTATAGGTACCTACATACAAAAAATAAATGCCAGTTTTTCTATTATTCTCTCTATCATCGATAATGTCAGGCGAGTCCTATCCTTCTATACGTGCTAACACCACAAATGAGATGTCGAGGTCAACGCCAACTGCCAACGTAGGCCATTATCGCGTAATACGTATCTAATTTGCTCACTATTTCACTAATAGGAACTTCCGTACATCATTTCAGTGTGAATATGACTTTACTTACGTAAATAGAGATGTTGTCAGTTCAAAGCCCTTTTGATTGAGTGGATATTTAACATTGGTACTGAGAATTTTGTTCATATAGACTTTTAGAGGGTATAAAACATTATCAGTTCGTAAAATGTCCTTATAAACTCGAGTATGTAGGCTGATATAGCCCAAAAGGCTAATGGGCAAATGTTCTAATGGCCAGTCAAAAGAAATATTACCTTAAATCACCAAGCTTGGGATAGGTACAGATTGATGATTGGTGTTATTCTGTCTGTTTTACTTTCGACTCTGCTGCCCTTGACACAAGTATCTTATTAATCCTAAATCACCAGTTACAGACCCAATCAGTAGAAGAAAGTGGTCATTTTATTACGGTCTCAATCAAGCCATACATTTCAATGGTTTCGAGTGCATTAACAGACTGACAAGTTTTAATTATCTTACAATTATATAAGCCCTAAATTAAGTTAACCCCATTTAAATGATAAATAAACTAAATCTCGTTGATCTGATGACCGTATCGATCGCTGCTATCGATTTTGGCGTAACACCTTGACACGGTTGAACGTGCCAGTTTACAAGTGCAGTTACTTTAGATAATACCCTTTAGGTACTGCATATTATACCCATTTAAAGACTACAAAACTAAAGGGGATTCAATAATAATTAAATTGCCTCCATCCAAAGATTCTTAAAATAGATCTTTCCCTTTAATATTTCTCCTAAGGATAGATTAACGGTTTGCACACTATGTAAGAAACTCTCGATGATTCTACTAATATGGCCAGTAAAATACTGGTTAGTCAAGTTCTCTTTTAGGCATAAAGTTGCTGGTATAAAAACATCTAAAAGGGGTGATAGACGTGCGAGCAAGTACGCGTACTTATGGCTCGGCGAGTTTACTCGCCCGTCTGTCATCGCCGCGAGCCGCGAGCCAATTTGACGATGAAATTTTGAGCAAGCTTCACGTATGTCACCGAGCGACGGCGAGCCGAGTAAGGTCGCAAACTTATAGACCGGGTACTTAAAGTACGCACGTCTATCACAAACTTTTAAGTATAAACAGTCAAATGATATAACGACAAGATTCCAACGATTTATACTTAATGTTTGTAAATTTTCCTCAGTAGTACAACCTACAATTTGTAACTTGTTTTGTATCGTTCATTCACTAGCTTCAAAACGAGATTAATTAATTCCACTTAGATTCTCGAATAATTTCGATTTGTATCATTAATCTTTAGCCTAGCTTTCGAACTCTACATAGATAATACATATTATTATCTTCTTCAATTTTGTTTATGATTTGATTTAGTTTTGGTTTTATTTTATTCGATTTATTTTTTTAATTTCATTTAAGTAGTTTATTTTGATATTATTTAATTTTATTTACTCTGATTTGATTTATTTTGATTTTATCTTAAGTAGGTATTTGATTTGATTACTGTTAATTTCTGTTTGGCAATGGGTGTAATTACCTGATATAAATGAATTTATTATTATAGGTGCTTGTATTTTGTCTTTACTCGTATATTTACATAAACATAAGTATACTTTTGAGTGACAACCTCTCAACAATAAACTTGTACCTCCATTCCTCAATACCCCATAAATACAGCGTGAAATTTTATAGCTTTAACAGCTACAAGAATAAGCTTTCGAGCTGTTAAACTCCCATTAAAACTGTTTAAAGGTTTTTAGAGCTATAGCCAAGACTGACATTTAAATAGGCAACCATTGCAAATAACAAATATGTAGGGACTCGTGGCTAAATGATGAGAGCCGCACGGGACGATCGAAGGTTAAGGTACTCACACTGAGGCGGAGCCGTTGATGGGTGACCATCTATTACATATCGAGCCACCTCCGTGTCTGGGAAAGCACGTTATACCATTGGTCTCGGCTGTCATTCGTGGAACTTTGACAGTCGTTTCGGTTAGTCAGAACCCCAAAATGTCTTGTTACCCAGTGCCAGCCAGTGGTATCGTATTACCCAGTAAATGGGTTGCGGAGGTCAGATAGGCAGTTGCTCCATATAAAATACTGGTGCTCAGCTGCATCCGGTTAGACTGGAAGCCGACTCCAAGAGAGTGGGGAAAAGACTAGACTAGACTTTTTTGCAAACAAAAACCTAACTGTTCCGTAAGAATCGTGATTCATTTTAGGATTAACCTTCACTTTGACTTCTCATGAAATTAGTCACCTTGTTCACGGAAAAAATCCGTGTCGAAAACTTGATTTTTATCGTTCATTCACTAGCGTCATGACGTGATTAATTTATTCCACTTAGATTCTCGAATAATTTTGATTTGTATCATTAATCTTTGGCCATTAGCCATGAAGGTAATATTTGAATAGTTAACAGTACAGAAAAATATAAATATTGGACTGTCAACAAATACTCGAGATCGACAACCAATACTTTTCTTTTTTACTATAATACGAGTATTTTTTCAAAAGTAGCAGCCAGTATTTTAATTTACCATGTCATCAGAGAAATCCAAGTACATGGTTTCAAATTATAACCTTTCTCAGGTTCACCTGAATGGATCCAATGAAAATCTAGCGTAAACAGCGGTTCAACAGTTAACTATTGAAAATCGCTTTTCATAGTAAAGTGCCAAATACAAAGCGGTATCTGTATCTACCATAGGATAATAGTTATAGGTTGAAAAAAAGCGTGTGGCTCTGAAATAAAATACTTTAACATAATAATTGATGATTGCAGTCATAAATAAATTGTAAATGTAGGTACCTACAACCTATATTGTCTCCACTTAGATATCGAATTGGAACGCGATGAGAAAACCAGCACAAATAAATAACAGGACATGCGTTGTCAATAAAAATATTTAATTAATAATTGAATTTATTTACTAAGTAATTTATCACTCATATGAGCAGAGTTTACTTACCGCAACCGTTACATATTGCGTCAGTGATCAAGTGATGACGCCATATTCATAGCCCTGTAAAGGAGCATTGCTAATGTGTCCTGGGCTGGATACTTCATAGTAAACGCCATCATTATTTCACTGCGAAAACGGGATGGTGCTATCGACGTTGTATAGCTCCATCTCTCTCTCACACTGGAAAAATGGTGGCATTATGTATTTCATAAAGGACACATGCGCCTTTGGTGATGGTCGCGCCTTCTGTGTATGAGAAGAGTATTTTTATTATTAAGTATTTTCCCTTTGTCCTGCAATGAAATAATTAAATAAAATTATTCATATTGTGTACTGAACACAGACCTCGTGTTCAGTACACAATATTGAACTTAAAATCAAGTTTAATAAACCAACTTCCTCTGTAATGAAGTAGATGTGACGTACAGTCATGTTGAGGAAGTTAGAGACGATTTATTAATACAAAAAAAAATACATTTTTAAACGTAGGTATTACTCACAATTCCACAGTACTTTAACCGGTTTTTTTATATAGAAATAACTAAGCATTACAATAACAAGCTGCAATACAAAATAACAAGTAATACCTAACACAGTATCAACCACAACCAGTTAGTCCAGGAAATTAAACTTTGCGTGAATTTGAATCCAGTTTCTTAGAAATTGAAGTCGTTTCTCGTTCAAGATATTAATTTAGCAATAACAGTTAGTGTAGTGATTGCACAAGTTTCGTAAGTCGCCACCCACGTAACTACGAGTTATAAGATAACTTACTAGTACTACTCATTTAATGGCCTAGCTATTTGCATAGGTAGTTGGCTATGCAAAGTAGGCGGTGAAGGAAATTTAAGGAAAGGACTTAGGACTGTTATGAATGAACTGAACTGTAGACGTTGCAAATCTTTTAGGCCTTTAAAGCCGTAGCTATCTGGTACAGTTCGATTCAAACTTAATGGCGGCTCGGAACATGAGGCGAGTCGCTGCGCAGTAACAATTTCATGTGACAGCGGGGATGAGGGGTGGGGTACTGCGCAGCTAAAAGCTAAGTTCCGAGCCGCCATTAAGTTTGAATCGATCTATATAAGGCTTGTTTACACATTAGTAATAGATAATAACAATAATAAAGCGTAGTTTAGCGTAATTTCTAAAGCAATTCAATTGAAGAGTAGATTTTTGAGACGGGGCAGTAAGGGCAGGTACCTAGCTGCAGGAAAACGGTCTTGGGAAACTGACCTTAATTTTTTGAGTAATTAATTGCTAATTGCATTAAAAAATTCACCCTGCATTTGTTGTCTTCGTCTAAAGTCGTGTGGTTTTGCATCGTTTTGTATAATTAAGGCTTGTAGCAGAGTGTCAAACAACATTACAACAGTTCAATGTTTTATTCTAATTCAATTACATGTAGGTCTAACGCGATATTTATCTCAACAATTTGCACGAAGCGACTACCTGCAGTGAATCAGTGAATCATCACTCACACACAGGTTCTCTATAACTTCTAATGTAATTCGAAATATACCCATAGCACTACATGATTCACAACAATACTTATTGTTTAAATAAATTATTAACAAGAAAACAGAAACATAGGAAAGAAAGAAAGAAAGGTTTTTGGATGTTAAACATTCCAGATTTTCAGGAAAAAAAAAATCTTTTTTTTTTTTACCTATCGGCCTTAATACATGGCTGAAGTTTCCTAGCTTTCTCGGTGGAGTAGTACTTAGGTAGGTAGGATGGAGTATATTTAGCTGTCTCAAAAAAAAATACATCAACCTGCACGTGTAGCTTGAGAACCATCGAAACGACTTTTCTATACAGAGGCCCTAGACAAAGTGACATTCTATCAGCGATAACGGTGATGGGAAAGGCCAAAATGTATATATAGGACTGACATAAGCTATCCAAAAGCTGATGTCAATCCTGTTGAAAATCGTTGTAGAAATACGAAACGCTTTCGAAGCGATTGTCACTTGTCTAGGCCCTCAGATATAAAATCACAATCTGTCATTTTGTCTATTCTTTCGTTGACAAAACCCGTTCACTTTATATATCGGGTGTAAAAAGACACTTAACGAAGCCGAAAGCCACTTGTTATTCCCATCATTGTGATCATTTTTTTCTTCTGGACCATACCTGGGAACCTTCTGGTTACGGAGATATTGAAGGTCAAAGTTCCAACTTTTTCAGAGGTTTTTAAAGAAAGCAAGTTTTAAATGTTCTTAATTAATTTTGAATACCCCCACAAACCCTGAACTGTTGCATGCACCCATAAACACAATACTTTACGTGCGTTACGTTGCGCACTACCGTAAACAGCGATTTTTCACACCAAAAAATAAAAGTTGTTTCCCAGTAATTATTTTTATGCTATGTTACTTAATTTGATGTACAGAATGCGTAGCTGACGGCTATGTGATGGGTCTTTTTACACCCTGTATAAGGTAGGTAGGTAGGTAGGTAGGTACACTCCCACATTATATAAGGTAAAGTAACATTACCACTAGTTCAGTCGAGTTGTCTTTATATGGGGTAAAATATTTATGTGCTAACTGACGCATCGTATGATTAGCTTCGTATAGGTACATAGAGGATACTTAATGTACAACTTCTTCATTATTTATTTTCCTGTTTTGCACACGTTAGTTTACGTCATTCATTCATTCATAGAAAATTGGACTTCCCTTAAAAATATAGTATTGTATTATCGGCTCTACCTACATGCGCATGAGTTGAATTATTCCCGCGAGCTGTTTGCTAATCTCTTAGCTCATCAGTCCTCGTTACTGTCAATTGATCGGCAATAAGTTCATTGTCGTTTGACCGACAAAAAATTGAGCAACTTTTTGAACAGTTACTGAAATTAACTGTACCTACCTACCTACTTACATATGTTTACAGTTCAGTTCAGTTTCTAGTTTCTAGTGCATAACAGCACCTATACCACGACGTATGAATGCCACCATTTTTCCAGTGAGAGACCAGAGAGACGGAGCTATACAAGGCCGCTAGCACCATCCTTTTTTCGCAGTGGAATAATGATGGCATTAATACTTCATAGTTAGCCCCCTGTTTTCTTCAATTACTAGGTAGTGTTAGCAGACTAAAATGCGTGAGATTTGGGGAAAAAGTGTCTTTCTAAAGTCCTTACAAAGAAGCAGCTTTTGCCTGCGGTTTCACCCGCGTGGAGGTCGGGAATTATACCACAGGACCGTACCTACTACCGGGATTAAACATACCCATTAGCCAACTTAAGCTAACCCAGGTCATGGTCTATACGTCCCAAATTGTCAAATGGTCTATGGACCCAAATTTCATCCAATTCCGTTCAGCCCTTAAGTCGTGAAATGCTAACAAACAGACGGATAGAGTTTCTTTCACATTTATGGATACAACACTGAGGTCCTACTTACTTTACGTCAACATCCTTCTACCAAATGTTTTTGATGACTCAGAAACATGATTCTAAAGTTACGACAAACGAATATAGCTTCTTTGTTAATTAATTAAAAACGTCGTAATTAAACGAAAGCTAATGAAAGGGTGCGTGTATCAAACAAGTTGTTAATAAGTTGTTACCGCGGTTCTCGTCGTGAGCTAAAATGATCATCATATTAGATACAGAATTTCCGACGAAGTTAAGACGGTCCCCGTTTTAACGTTTAGGACGGCTTAGGGAGGTTCCTATAATACAACTTCGCGAGACCATATTGCGGTTTCTCAGAGATCATACGGGTATTTTTTGTACGAAAGAAAATGAATCATCATGACATGCAATATAGTAGTCTCTTTGACTAAGAATATTAGCAAAGATTTCGTTAAACACGCTTCGGTTTCCAAATAACTCCAATAATTCAAACAAAAAAAAATTGGCAAAAAAGAGTCTGATGCGGTGACAAACGAAACTAAATATTTATAATGTTGGTACTACTTTGTCGACAAGTGCTAGTAGGTTTTTGTGTCAGTACAAGCAGCGTTTTTAACTATTTGTTTAAATTCTTTTACTCATTTCCCATTTGAAGTGTAGTTTCCCATTAGTAGTGGCGCCCTCATTTTTTCCAAACTCTTTTTTGCCAAGCTGTACAAGTAACTCCAATAGCTACCACGAAAACATTGCCAAAAAAACAATACGCAAGTCACACACACTTTCAAAGTACCTATGTATGCGACCGGTATCTCGAGTCGCACGGGCACGACAAGCAGTCGCGTCGATCGAACTCTCAAACTCGTACCTTGAGAATGAATGCCGGTCATTTTATGCGTCCAGTGCTCACTGCCCACTTGATACACGCGACCGATAAAAGGTCAGGACCTGTAAGCAGGATGCCTCGTCTAATAAGAGACAACAGACATGTTTGTATCACAAACTATATTGCCTAATGACAAAGTAGTGCGCTGAACAGCGGTCCTTTTATGACGGTAGTAGGTACATAATTTTTATATAGGTGATTGGTCGACTGGTTGGAGTCTACCGGTTTTATTAAACTGGTAGTTAATTATGAACTGGATTCGTTATAGTAAATAAGCTCGGAGGAGCTCGTGGCTAAGTAATAACAGCCGCACGATCGATCCATCAGGTTAAGCTACATACGCTTGCCGGGGTTGGTCCGTAGATGGGTGACCATCTTTACAGACCGAGACTCCTCCATGCTTCGGAAAGCACGTTAATCAGTTGGTTCCAGCTGTCAATCGTGGATCTTTGACAGTCGTTACGGGTCGTCAGAAGCCCAAAAGTCTGACAACCAGTCTTACCAAGAGGTATCGTAAGTATTACCCAGTTACTGGGTTGTGGAGGTCAGATAGACAGTCGCTCCATGTAAAATACTGGTATTCAGCTGCATCTGGTTAGACTGGAAGCCGACCCCAAGATAGTTCGGAAAAGGCTAGGCAGATTGAGATTCGCTATAGTAAATACAAGAACAACAGTGCATAGAAGTAGGAAAATAGATTTGGCATTCATAGAATCTGAATGAAAAATTTATTACAACATGAAAATTCCCTTTCCTCTATGAATGAACGTAGGTACCTACCTATAACAACAACAAGCTGCGATAAGTCCTTCCTTGTGTAATATAATTTATTATATTATTATAATCCCTTATATAAATAACATGGGTCACATTACTATGCAGCTATGCAAGTATTATTCATGTTAAGGTACTATAGAATAACACATAAGAAAAACTATTTGTCATAGTTATTGTTTTTAACAAACCTTGCATAATACTCCTTGACAAGGTAGGTAGGTACTTATTCTATTGTATCGAATGCTAATTATTATAGTTTTTGTAGTGTATTAGGTATAAAAATCAATGCGGTATTATTGTCTAATAGTCAGTAGGTAACTGATTATACAATGCTTGGGAAACTACGCGGTATGTTGTTCTTTTACGTCTATGTGACAAAGGAAACAGTGGCAAATATAGCCGTTTACATGTTTAAACAAAAAGGAAATTCTCACGACGTTCACAAAGATAGGTACCTAATACAAGATTACAATCATGTTTCTTTAAACTTTTAATTCAAATAATGCCATCCATCCAACACAATTATTGTGTTGAATTATTAATCATCTGGATTCGAAAGAAAACAAATGAGAATCAGAGTAACTTTAAGTTTGAATATCCATCAACTGTACAGTCGTTTTAATGATTTCATTAGTTCGATGATTATGACTCCTGAATGACAACTATGTACGTGTCCGCGAAAGCGTATTCCGTAAATCACACGCATCCTCAACCACACAGTATACCTACGGACCCCATTCCCATTACCACTATAGATTCGTCATCATGAAGGCACATACCTAATAGTAGCCCATTATTCGTGGCTAACAAGATTGAGTCACCCGCGCGTCACATAACTTCTGACTCACACTGTCATGCGCGCTCCTCTCTCATATATTAACTTGTATTTTTTCCCCATAGGTGTTACCTGCTGGCTGAATCACCGAGGACCGAAGATCAGGGTCAAGCGGACCTGGGGGCCTGTGAACGCGAAACTCAGCACTTCTGAAAGAAGAGCGCCTGAATCAACAGACAGACGCACTAATTGCAAGCCGTTGCATTTAAAACCATCGCGTAGTAGTCACTGGGCCCCCTCTCCAGTCTAATATTCCATTCCAACACTGCCTGTGATCAACACCACGATGAAGAAATTACATTCATCCGGTGTTTGTGTCGCAAATTGTAACTAGAATACATTTTATACCGTAGTTGTTAGTATTAAGGTCGGTTCACACATCACCGCGCCCCACTGCAGACGCGTCCTGACAGGAACGGGATTAAAATATCGTCGCATACGTTTTGCATACAATCTGCGCCTCGCCCATTAGTGGGTATCGCACTGGATATTTTCTCCTCACTGTCAGACGCTGAATGCTTATATCTGACGTCACATTTAGAAAACAACTGCGAATAACATGTTAACGCGTATATTTTGATACAGCTATTTTCTACATGTGTCGTTCCCATGTCGACCCGTGAAAGGGCATGTATTAGCCACAGCACGGTGATCTGTGCACCGACATTTTGAATTATGTAATTAATACCTCTGTGATATTTAAGATGATTTAATAAGAGATGTTGGATGAGTCACCGAGGAGCGCTGTTTGATTTGTAATCTAACAGTAAACACAGACCGTATTGAACCGTGTTGACGCATAATAAAACAACGTATTCATGATTCGAGTTCAATCTTTCTGTACTGTGTTCTACGCTACACACGCAAGGTTAGTTCAATTTAATAAACAGCTTAAATCGTGACTCACAAACGATTAAATGCGAAAAAGTTTAGCGTTACGCAGAAAAATATCGACATGTATAATTCTTTCGAACTGCATAATTACCATCTCTTTAAGACGTCGTTAATTTAGAATATTTTTGTATAATAGCATTGCATTAAGTATTCTATTGTAAAGTCGTCATGACTGAGTAACGTATTGCTTATGTACTAGAGCGCGAGTTACAAGAATAAGTAGACTGACAGACACAAATAGACAGTTTTGTAGTTCTAAAACATTAGTGGTGACCTAATGAATGATTTGTTAAGGAGAAAGCAACGCGAAAGTAGGATGCTATAGTGATTTTTTTACGTAGGTGTGCTACAATACTTAGTGGGCAGATTCATCGGATGGACCACTTTTGTTCATTCTGCGATCCGATGGACCACTTTTGGTGACTAACGGGTTTTAACCAGAATCAAACTACAGGTCGCAGCCTATTGGTTACGTCCCTGTTGATCATACTATTGTTAATCATTAGAATTATGACTACATCTCTATTTAAAAAAAACACAATTCCGCGAGTAGCGACGCGACGTTCTAATTTGCTTTTTAGGTACCTACGTAAGTTTTATAAATAAGTTCCTACGAAAGATTGATTTATTTAGGAATTATTAAATAATGTTTTAAATTATGAAATGGCGATTATTATTTTTGGCACAATTCAACCAAAGTTATTAGAAAATCAGTATTATATTGAAAATTTAAAAAAAAAAAAGTAAAATAACGCTTGCGTAGCACAAGCTTGAAATTAATCATGAAGAACTTATACTAAATTATTTTCTGTTATATTTACCTACCCGATGTTACTTAGAGAATCTCGTAAAGCCCCATAGCTTGTATACAAACATTGTGTGTATTGTACCAATTATTATTAGTCTGTATAATGATGTAGTAGACTATACCGCTATCAAAGTGCATTGTACTTCCGTTAGTTATATCTATGTAAATACTATAGTCCAATGTAAACACTAGCAAACTGTAACAATAAGATAAGCATCTGTAAATAATGCCTAACTATAATCTTCCATACTTAAATACGTATAGCTTGTAGAATTAAATTATTAACATCACATGCAGTAGATATTATTAATTAATTATTAGTTATTTCTCATTATTTTAAGTGTTATTGAATGATCTGCGCTGAATCTTGCTGAATGTCTGAAGTTTATTACCATAGTAGACTAGCGCATTTTGTATTTTTGTACATTTGTATCACTTGTTAAGCTAGTCAGTAAAATATCAAAACTATCTTTTGTTTTTTATTTTTATCAAAATCAAAAGTAATTTATTCAAAATAGGCTGAGAGTCGGCACTTTTCGAACGTCAAAACGCTACACTGCGCTTACGCATATAGCGCAAGCTGGTCTACTCTCTAACCACGAATTCCGTCATTTTGGTCGAAGTTACGGGCGTTTCTGCGTATCACATACGGACTTATCTTGGGCCCGAACTAAGAATTATTGACAACACGATTTGAGAATCTGTTGAATTGAAAAGCAAAGACACCGACTTCCGAAATTACAGTTTTTTTTTAAATCAACTGTTTTCTCTTTGTTCAATTACCCCGCGGTTTAATTTGTAGTAAAGGTAATAGTTATTTTCGCATTTATAATGGTAGTAAGTATCGATATTTCACTTATGACATGCATTAGCAGTGATCACGTACATGCCTTCTCTGTAGGTCCACTAGGTACCTGTGAGAAGACTGCTCTGCCCTGCAGTGGGACGATGATAGGCTCGTATTATTCATGGACTGATTGTTTTAGCCTACCCTGTCATTTTGAATTACAAAGGTAAATTATTGTTAATTGTGGCATAACCTTCCGATACTCATAAGGGAGAGGGAGGTCTTTGCCCTGCAGCGGGTCAATACAGGCTAGTAAAAATAAAAGCCTGGGATACACTAGGGAACATGTACTTACGGCTTTTCGACATCTTCATTATACCATCATAGAAAAAAATCAAGTAACAAAAACTAAAACCCAACTACGACTTAAAAGGTACTTATAAACAAGACACCACAGACAGACAAATTAAAAATCCGGAGTCACACGTGTTAGGGCATAAATCGAACAGATTACGTGTGACTCCGGATTTTTAATTTGTCTGTCTGTGGTGTCTTGTTTATACCTTTTAGGTCGTAGTTGGGTTTTAGTTTTTATTACTTGATTTTTTTTTAATTCTTTTGGGGTTATAATAATATATATTTTTGAAATGTGCTCATTAAGCCCTTTCATTTGATACCCAACATGGTACGATTAAACCATTTTTTTTTTTAAGTTCCTCACTTTATGTCCTCTAGAGGGCGCCATTTTTACATAGCCTATAACCAGCGGACAATCACGACGCTTCTAACGATACCTCATTTGTCAAATTGTGATAAGTGGTTTGGAAGATAGGAGGGAACAGATGAACATACATACATACATACATACATACATACATACATACCGGTCAAAATCATAACCCTCCTTTTTTCTGCGCCGTAGTCGGGTAAAAATGGACAAACATGTCTACTTATATTGAAGCGCTGCGACACTAGCAAGGAACATACACTCACCTACGGCGAGATACGTACGCATGTACGACGTTAGCCTTATCAATCAAAGATGCGGTTCGTGTTTCAGCGCCTCCTGCAGGATTTGATTGAAGCATTCAGATATTTTTTAGTAATTAGCTAATTAGAGATTTTTGACTTAGAAATTATTGAAAAAACAGTACTTTTTGTTTAGCTACTTATAACTTTTCAGCCTTTTTATTTTGGGTGTTAAGTAAATGTTGCTCCTACTATTCAGTGGCATAGGTCGTTAGTTGCCTCAATAGATGCATTTTTGTCCAATCTCTGTTTATTTTTGTCTTCTTTTGGTCGGAATTAATTCTAATGGTGATCTCGATTTCATTGTTTTAATTCTTTTTGTTTAGTTAAGCATCCAATTTATGTTAGAAATTAAATTAACGGTTTTATTATTGCTTACATTGTTGTGATAACTTACTTAGGTAACTTTGAACCCAGTAAGTACTTGTCCATAGATTTTTCAACCATTCGGTTTATATTTTAGCAAAAAATCGGATAAAACTGGGTAAAACAGACAACAAATGAAACAAACGCTTCCAAAATTAAATAACTTCTTTTATTTCAGAGTCAAATTTGTTTCCTACATAAACGTGTTAGAATGATGACGCCGTAACATTAATTGACCATTACACTAATGGTACGCGCCGTTAGCTGTTAACTTGGTGCACGAGTGGAGGGCCGTGAATTTATTCCATTATGACGTGCTAGTGCGCGCGTCACGTTTCCACGAACATACACAACATGTGCACAATGTGCAACAACCCATCTGCGGACTTCGCAACTCTTACTCGTTTAATTAGCCGCAAATATGACTGGGTGAGTATTTATAACCCGCCCGAACGGCACCAATACGTCTTACATGTTACATCGGAACGATCAAATGAAGCGATTCCAGCGAGGCGCGCGCACTTACACTACTACACACATAACTACTGTCGGTATCAATACAGACTTTTATATTATAATAATATAGATTTTTATTTTTTTTAATAACTATGCAAATATGATCACAAATACCCATGAACCAAACGACGCGATCCCGAAACATTTCTGCAACATCCGAAGATAACAATAACTACACTCCACTACCGCGGCGCGCGTAGAGGTGTGCGCGTGCGCACGCGTGACGTCACGCACCGCCGCTACGCGCTCCGACACAACGATGTCAACGCGTCTCAACTACTATCCAATGCCACAAACACCTAATTTTAATCAATAATCAACAATTATCGCCCACCTCTAACACTACACGCTTTATTTATACGATCAAGTGGAAAAATAATTTTTGATCCTCCATCGAAATCAAACTAACATCTCCCATGATATTTTCACATGGCAAAACAAAAATTCAAGGCAAAATACACACAGTCCAAGAGCGCGACCCACCGGGACTTATGAACTACGCGTCAGAGGCAATTGAATGTTCCTTCCTACATTAGGGATAGCAAGCTATCTGGATACTACAAACTACACGGTATCAACAACGCGGGCCGCGCTCTCGCCTGCGTCACATAGGTAAATTGGAAAGACAATAACTACTCTCCATATGCTTATAAGAACACTTCATAAAACAGCTTTATATTATACTACATAATTTACATTTATATTAGGTTTACATTTTTACACAGCAATAATAATGTTTGTAGTTTCATTATAATATACTCTATATACTCCCAATCGCTAAATATTGTCGCATATTAAGCATGTTTTTTTTATTTATATCGACACCGCATGGTCATTGGTGTCAGCATCATTTTATATTAACAAAATACTTTAAATCCTTCTTCAAATCACTCTACCATTATTCTCCACTACATAAGAGCAAAACTATGAAACAGTGATCGGAATATTCTTTTAGAACTTGTATTAGTCACTAATTAATTCCAAATCGGTAAGTAGCCGAATACACAACTAAAACTAAGCTTCAAATAACTAAACTACGGGAATTTATAACAATTTTCATAAACGGACACAGTTCACAGATGTTGCAACTTCACAAAAATCAACTCAAATTATTTCAAACAAAAATAATCTATAAATGCTGACAATATTGTCTTTTGTTTGGAATGACACTTAACACTTTCTATATAAAGTTTCAAACATCGATTTCTAAAGCATATAAATATGTTAGAATTTAGACGACTGATCACAATGCTAATCAGACTTCTCTATACAAAACGATTGTGTTAGTAAAAAATAATTTTAGAAAAAAATAATTATGGCAAAATATTGGCGAAGTGTAGCGAATGAGCTCTCCACGAATATTTAAGTTAAAAAAAGATCCAATACCGTTGTAAAACAAACCCAAGCCCTCAACAAACGGCCGCGGGAAAATTATACTAAAACAACTCACAGTGAAAACTTAAACACGCGGCCACACGACCGGACAATAATGTACACACGTGTGATCACACTTTATAAATACGAGCTACGCGTGCGCGCTCCGAACTAAACGTTACAATCGATATCATTATGTTACTACAGTATCAAGCCACTGTAATGTTACATGTAAACACAACTAAGTTACCGCGGAGCTTTATGACATCACAACTAAATGATATTTACACAAATAATGCACATAATATAAAATATTATAAGACATAACCATCTTAAGTATTTATTACGTTATAGTTTTATTTATTACACTATGGCATTGCAACTTTGTGACTCGGTTGCGGCTACAGGTCGACCGTCGTTACAATAACATAATTTTGTTAGCGGATCAGAAAGGCTAACAGTTTAATGCCTTCTCAAAATCGTAGTATCGGGTAAGAATATTTTCGACAGGTTTTAAGTTAACAAAATATAAATATGATAATCACAGTAAGATAATAAAGTTTATTTTGGTTGTAATAATCTTCACATACGGAAGCATTTAGTCACTCAAAAAGAATTTCAAATTGATATAGCGTTCAGTGACTTGATAAGAACTCAGCAGCTCAATGTCAAGCGAGATAAGACAAATCTTATAAATATCAGCTTTAAAATAAACAGGAAAACTGTTACTGTGGACCGTCGAAATAATTCTTCGCATATTGGAACAGATAATGCGCAGACTTAGAAATCAACATACACAATATTGTAGAAATAGATCTTATTGCACGTGGTTTAGGGTCAGTTTGTGGATAAAAAATTAGCGCAAAATCTGACAAATTGTCAAGCGCACGAAAACTGCAGTGATTGGTTGAATGATTTATCAGCAGCCAATCGCAGAAGTTGACGTGCGCTTAACAATTTGTCACATTAATTTTCATTCAAGAAACTGACCCCTGCCCTAGTTAATTATCGTAGACACATGGTTCTACACGTGCTAGAAAAACGTTTTGCAAAATGGCAATTGATGTGAGTAGGTGTTGGTTACTGACTTCTGTTGACAAGCGTTGGACTAGCATGCTGACGAACGGTTACAAACTATACCAGGTTTCCGAGTTAAGAATTTGAAGTTGAACACTTGTCAAACTCTATTTTAGCATTACTTCCCGGGATTCATTCAATGTTTCAATGTACCCCGCAAAATTCTTACATTTTTTGCATAGAAATTTTGAATTTCGCAGGCTTTCACATAATATAATGCTGAATTGAGTTTAAGAAGTTTTCAACTTCAAATTCTCAATTCAAAAGCCGGGTGAGCCAGTTTGTTCACATCATATCGCGATAGCAAAGCTCTCGTCGAGTGCTGGTCAGCTGATCCCAGCATGCGTACGTCAGGAGTGCAGCCGGCCGCGCGCGCGCCGCCTGCGCGTGCGCAGCTCGTGCGGCGCCGCACTCGCGCTACGGTTATTATAGGTCCCTGAGGACAGAAAAAATATCTATTGTAAATACATGATCATATAGCACCTAACAACGTAAAGATATTCAGACATTGATTTCAATTTTTAAACAATGATGTCCGTACTTCTTGATTTAACGATTTTGTAAACTATTTCTAACTTTATTAGACACGAATCTGCCTTATAAACTGATATAAAAACTACTGCTAACCGACAAGGCTCTGGGGGCTGACTATGAAGTATTAATGCCATCATTATTCCACTGCGAAAAAAGGATGGTGCTAGCAGCCCAGTGTATAGCTCCGTCTCTCACTAACACTGAAAAAATGGTGGCATTAATACGTCGTGGTATAGGTGCTGACGTCGACGTTGATGAGGTCATAACGCTTCGTGCATGACACACAACACCACAAAAATGTGAAATGTTTGCGAAAGGACTGCGTTCACTAACCCTGAACAACGAGTATTAACTATTAATAATCTCTTCTTAATCTTGGCATATGTAATCGTATGCTGAGTTGACTTTAGAGCTAGAGTTTTACACTCTGACCAAATCCTATAACATAATTCCCGAATGTGCCGGTCATGTTATGTTGCTTATCAACCAAACCAAATTATATAGTACTAGCTGCCGCCAGCGGCTCCGCCCGCGTGTAATCTTTATAAATTATAGCCTATGTTACTCAGGGTGAATGAAGCTTTCTAATGGTGAAAGAATTTTTGAAATCGGCGCAGTAGTTTTTAAGTTTATTCATTACAAACATACACACAAAAATACAAATCTTTCCTTTTTATAATATTAGTGTAGATAACCAACCACCATCTGTCATACATTGTTAAAATTAAGATCTGAATTATTCTCATATTTAGTTCAAAGCATTAAATACATGCGCATATTCTTTTAACCGTTAACCTCATCCAAAAAGAACTAATAATACGTATAGAAGCGAAACAATCTGAACTAACGCCGCCATCTTGTTTTTTTTAATATGAATTCCATAGCCATCGACAATGGACTGAGCGTTAGCCACACAAAAGTGAACACTCTCTCGAAAGAGACAAAGCGACTGTGCGGCCAATACCTGTAGTACTACTAAAGAGACAACTACTGGCCGCATATTCACTTCTCTCTCGTACAGTCACGGACTTTAATTGATGAACCACCTTCAAACTTTTCAATTTAGCAGTTTCATACATTCACGAGATTACACGATTAAACACGAACTCAAATCGCAAGCTAGTAAACAAGATGACAAATAAATTGTTTACTTTCATACATTCACGAGATTACACGATTATACACGAACTCAAATCGCAAGCTCGTAAATAAGATGACAAATAAAGTACTTTTAATCGTAAATATCCATAGAGGTTGACTAATAAGTCCTCAATGATAATAAAAATAAATACAATGTTGCATTAAGTTTATCCAATCTATTTGATACCGACCTCCTTTGAATCATAGCTCATTAACTCGATAATTATGAAAACATAACTGAAGACAGTGACAGTTGAAATATCAAGATGACAAATAAATTACTTTTAATCGGAAATAGTCTCATCCATAGAGGTTGACTAATAAGTTCTTAATGATAAAAATAAATACAATGTTGCATTAAGTTTATCCAATCTATTTGATACTGACCTCCTTTGAATCATAGCTCATTAACTCAATAATTCTGAAAACTTAACTGAAGACAGTGACAGTTGAAATATCGATGTCAGAGAATTTCTCCGTACGCTAACGTTACTATGCAACAGTAACCTAGCAACAATTGTTTATCGTTGCTAGGTTACTGTTGCTAGACCTGCAATTGGTTGACTTTGAGTAGTCACTGCTGTCAAGTTTGTAGTTCTGCTCTCAGGTTAGCCAACCGGTAAAGATATGAAATATAATTTTCTTCTTTTATTACGAAGACATATGACTTTGCGTGTCGGGAACCGAATAAACCCAATTTGCATAACACGGCTAAAATGCGAACAGTGCCAGGTGGCTCATCAATTAAAGTCCGTGACTGTACATTTCGGTCTGTATTGACTATACAACTGAATATAGTATGCTAGTCCATTCTTAAGTCCACAAGTTGGTAAACATTTGCGAAATTGTTATCAAGCCTGTGTCAATGTCATTCAAGCGCTAAAAAAACTTGTATAAGTACTTTGGAAGCGGCAGTTTCGCTTATATACGGCAGCATTCAATTCTTTCTCCATCCCAATACCCAACACCTGTGCAAGTAAACTCCAGTGTACCGTTGTGCAGTATATTGTTGGATATAAAGGGGGTGATATTACCGTACCTACCTCATCCACTGCTGCGAGGGCGGGTTGTGGGAGGGCGTCGACGGCTGGTGAGACTGTGTTGCCACCCTTTGCACCACCTGGAAAATATAAATATTAGGTAAGTTATTAAATTGTTTATCTTAAAGGACGGTTAGTCATCAGCTACGACGCACTTGGAGGACTGAGTAATGTTTGAAAATCAAAACACAACACCAAAATGTTCAAATCTTACATACTGATAATCTGTACAATTTATTTACAGCAGTGCACTAGACACGTGTCCGGCAGACCGCTGTCCGTGTGGTGCCGGATGTAAAGAATCGCACCAACCCATTTCTTCCCGTGGGTGTCGTAAAAGGCGACTAAGGGAAGAGAATCAGTAAAGAATGGGCAGCAGCTGCCTCTATGCATTTTAATTAACAGCATAGTCTGCAGTCAGGAGGTCATACAGGTTTACGCCACGACCTCGTCACAACCCAATGATGAGGTGGAGACCATGTATGAGGATATTTCCAGAGCCATGCATGGCTCTAAAACTCACTTCACCGTTGTCATGGGAGACTTCAACGCTAAACTGGGCAAACGAGACGATGATGAGCTGCGAGTGGAGCAATTTGGAGATGGACGGTGAGCCACCGGGGCCACCTACTAGCCAGTTTTATTTAACTTTAAGCAACGTTTCTAAATAAGGGGTTATATATTAGCGTCACCTGCTGCACGAAGGCCCGCGTGAGGTGCGGCGCGGCGCGCTCGGCGTGCTCGAAGGCGCGGCGCAGCTCCTCGATGGCGGCGGCGCTGGCCGAGCCGTGCTTGCGCGACAGCTGCGGACATATCGGTGAGTGTTATAGTAACGAAGTCCCACGGGTCGGTCGAAGGTGAAGCATCGCTTGCCGAGGTCGGTCCGTGGATGGGTGACCATAAACGCATTTAATGATTTGTGATGCAAGCAGGCCTAGCTATATTGCATGCTTTAGAGCATGCAATATAGCTAGGCCTTTTTTTAGCTTGTAAGTGATGTAGAGCAATTAGTTGCTCTACATCACTTACAAGCTAAAAAAAGTGTTTGATGTAAAAGCATTATTATTTATAGACCATCAACAAAAAGTGTGCCGTTTTCGTTCATTTGTTTGGAAAGTAGTCACCGATATTCATGTCTAAAGAGTTGAATACTCATGAACATATGCCAGCATAAAATTTACTAAAAGTAATGCTAGTTCTCACATGGGATAATATATTATCAATGTTATTTACCTCATTCAGTAGTGGGTATATAAGTTGTTGCAGATAAGGATGCCTCTTTACTTTGTTCTCCTCACTGTTTGTTCCTCTATGATCCAATGGGGTGGCCTGAAATTATAAAACATATATTTATACTAAAGATAATAATAATAAGCACAAAACACCCTGTACAAGATGGATATTTCCTGATGCTCATTTGGGTAATTTCAGATATTATTGTTTCCCCTCCTTTTTTTCTTAATGACTAGGATCTTAGCTAAGTCCTAGGCTGGGCCTCCGTTTTGGTCTGCGTGGTACAGAATAACATCCAATGGGGTCCATATTTTTTTCTTATTAATCAAAACAATATTGAATTTATTTTATTATGTTTGTAATACTAACGTTTTTGTTATAGACTACGCTATCCCTGTTGGAGGGCTGGTGCTCAGGCCGCTCCTTGCGTTCGTCGCGGTCGCCTCGGTCACGGTCGCGTTCCTTCATGCTCCTCTGTTCTGCGTTCACTTGCACGTTCGACGATTGCCGAGACTGGAATGTTACATTAACTACATTAACATTAACAGCTTTTGAGTAAGATTCGGTTTCTCATTTCTCATTTGAAAATGTTTTTGAAATTGTCAGAATAATCAACATTATGACCACATCAACTAGTTGGCCTTTCAAAAACACCCTTCAAAAACAAAATGTTCTTAATTCCAAATTTAATAAAAGCTTGATCAAATCTCTGATCAGAAATTCAATCAATTTATGTCAACAACTTTTTCTATTGTTGAGCAGAACACCAAACTTAAGCCGGTCATGAAAGTTGATAAAAACATGTGATAATGTATGGAAATAAATCATTAAATGGAATTGTAAGAAACCATAGATCCTACTTATGAAGTCACAGGTGAAATGATAATATTGACTGCTTAGAGGAAGTTTGAAAGTGGCGCCGTTGACTGAAAAGTTGTGTGGGAATCAGTTACCATGTTATGGACATGTGCGGAAGAATGAGTTAATGTCGTGAGAAAAGTTTTTAGTTTTAATTTGGACGCCAAAGAGTAGGGGAAGTCCAAAGAAACAATAGATGGACTGTGTGAAAGATGATATGGCTAGAAAGGGAGTGACTACCGAGATGACGACTAATAGAGAAGCATGGAAGAAAACGACATGTTGAGCCGACCAGAAAAAGATTGGATAAGGGCAAGAGAATGATGACTGCTTACCGGGTGCTTATCATTAGTATTATTATTGAGCGCATGCGTATGCGCAGGCACGTGCGGCGCGTGTGTCGCATGCTGCGCGTGCGGCGCGTGCTGCGCGTGTGTCGCGTGCTGCGCATGTGTCGCGTGCTGCGCGTGTGTCGCGTGCGGGGGCGTGGGCGGCAGTGCGGGCGGGTCTGCGGGCGGCGCGGGCGGCGAGCTGCGGCCGGACAGCGCGCCGTTCTGCTTGCCGCCCGGGCCCACGCTCACTGCCTCGCGCTCGCGGTGCGGCACTGGAAATATAATGATACGTGTTAGATAGCTGAACAAATCGCTGCGTATGATGGCGAAATTTCTTTACGATAACCCTAGTATAACTATAAAATCTGTATTGTTTTTAACAGTCACAGGAAGTTACCCTGAGCAGGAATTTCAAATACCACGGTCAGCTTAAGGCCGAAACCGCCAGGGTAGTCCGCGAAATTCAATTTTTTTTACGTTTTATGCTATTTGCATGTCAGTATCAGGTTGTATGTTGATTTAAATATGATTCGCGAACATAACAAATAAAATATGTATTAACATAATTAAAATCATCTCAAAACAACTAAATAAATTTGTATTTCTGATTTTAATGATTGAAAGAAGTTGCAAATTCATACCATTGTCGTCATCAGTGTTGCGATTATTGCGTCGCTTGTTGTCTCGCTCGACGGAGGCCTGCAGGGCTCCGCCGCGGACCGTCATGATCCAGGGCTCGTCTGCCTCGCCGTCGCCGCTCCGGCAATCCTCTCTGAAATAATTATAGAAACGATATTAGATGTGGACTTTCTATGTACTGGTAACTAATAACAACGCCGTTTAATGCAAAACAAGACCGTTTCTTTTCATAGGACAGGTAAAGTTGACCATTTTTGAGGCCGGCAATTTTTTTTTTGCTTTAATTTCGGCATGGTTTTGAAGAAAAAAAGGGACATCTTTGCCCAGCAGTGGGACACAAGGCTTTTTTCTTTTCATTTTCTTATATTGTCCCACAGTTGGGCAAAGATTTCTCCGATATTCTTCCACTTATCTTTATGTTTAAAGTAGGCCATCAAAAAAAGGTTTGACGATACTTTACATACCTATATATACATACTTATGCGACACTTTCGTAGCGTCGAAATTCATGCTTTTTGATACTTACTATATACTTTAACAAACTATTATGTACTACAACGTAAGGGTAATATATTTATGAAGCTTAAGGATAATTAATTATTCAGCGTATTTAATGCGCCGCACGTGTATCGGTTGCCATGCAACCAACAATATGTTTCAGTATTGATAACACATTAGGCGGTTATAAGTAACAAAGGTAGCTTTCAAAGCATAGAATTCCTAGAACTCATTATTATTGTAATACAATAAGTATGTTATCGGTCGTTATTACACGAGATTATTAGAGGAATAAAGGCACTTCGCAACTTAAATATCTTTGAACGAATTTATCAAGATTTTAATAAGTCTTTGTCTCAATCAATCTGCCTAGACTTTTCCTTTTCAAAGATTCACGAATGACAGCCGGGACACGGAGGAGTCTCGATATGTAAAGATGGTCACCCATCCACGGACCAACCCCGGCAAACGTAGCTTAACCTGATGGATCGACCCGTGCAGCTGTTATTACTTAGCCACGAGTTCTTCAATTAGTCTTTTTCTAACAATTGATTATCAATTGTTAGAAAAAGACTAATTGAAGAACTTGGGTGAGCGTTGGTGAAAGAATGTGTAAAATATGAAATAGACTCACGAATCCGAAGTCTCCGACTCGGTTTCGCTCTCCTCGCTCCGTTGCGCCTTCCACTTCTTATACCTATCTATAAGATCCATTAGATACGAATTCTTCTTAGCCTTCCTGATAAACTGGAACTTTAGTAATTCCTTAGCCGTTGGTCTCTGAAACACAAAGGAATCAATGTTTCTAAACATCTATTACAGAAAATTTTATTGCTGCACAACATACTCAAAGTTTAAGTTGAATTCTGATTACTTACTTAAGGCTATACCCTACCTCAGATTTTATCTCGCTCGCACCATACTACTCGCGACCTGAGTGAGAGCGAGACGGAGTGGGGCGGTAGCGGCTCTCAAGCGTCGAAAAGTTTAGGTAATTACTTTTAACGGTGAAAATAATGGTAATTAAATAAAATAAAAAACATAAGACCTGCTTTATAGATAGTTCAGTTACTATGCAAGGTTTCATGATCTAATTTGAAGTATTTTTTGAATACCAGTGGTTTATAGTTCTGTTTAGAGGTAACTTTGGAATTTTTTTTCTATGAAAATTTTATGTAATCGTGTTTTCGCCAAACATAGGACCTAGCATCAATCCTCAACATTATCATATTATATTGATTTCAAAATTAATGCTGCAGTATTTTCGGCATAACGGAGGATCATGCTAAGCAATTTGAGGTAGGGTGCGCCCTTAAGACAAACTTGCGTAGGGAATAGTGAATCTCTAAAGCAATATATTTAGTGCAATGAACTACGCGTTTATATCTTCCAGATTAAGGGATCACACGTAATCCGAAACACTCGGGAGGGTTCTAACAAAAACACTACACGAAATCCGTCGGTCGGGGAAATTAATCCGTTTCCTGCGTCTCCACATGTAACTTACATTTTCTGGGTCCTTATTCAGGCACGCCTCGACGAACTCTTTGAACGGTTTCGAGTAGCTGCCGGTGAGTTGGGGAGGGTTGTTCTTGGGGATGAGGAAGAGCACCCTCATGGGGTGGAGCTCTGAGTTGGGCGGCTCGCCCTTGGCCAGCTCGATAGCGGTGATGCCGAGTGACCAGATGTCAGCCTTGCTGTCGTAGCACGACTGTTTGATCACCTCGGGCGCCATCCAGAACGGTGTGCCCACGAATGTGTTGCGTTTGCTTGTTGTGTTCGTTAGTTGGCCCGCAACACCTGCAATTGTAAATATTTATTTTGAGTTTAATAGTGTTTTCCAGTTTTGATGGAACCTATCCAGCTCGTCCCGCCATCTCCTACGTCGTCTGCCGCGACCCCGTCTCACTGTCTCGCGAAAGATGGAAGGAGTGGAGGGAGGCCTTTGCCCAGGAGTGATATATTGAAGTTACAAGATATTCTGAAGTTTTTTTTTTCAATACCAACAACGGTAAAAATACGAGTAAACAAGTTAAACAAATAAATCACAGAATGATTAATTTGTTTTGGCATATTATTGGAACATTCCTAATTTGCTATACCAGTTACGGTTATTTATTGGTACATGCGAACAATATAAATATACCAACTTCTGATGATTAAAAATGTATGAACAATCAATCAAGATACGCCTACAGACGTACTGGACGTACTCTTCGTACTGTGTCCAAATATACAGTATGCAAGGGTAAACACCGTTGTCACTCAAACCATGGGTAGTTGACTTAAATATAAAAATAAATGACCACTGGGTCATTTTTTTTTAACAACAAAACAACAAAAAAAAAAACCTTATTTTCATTAAAGATTTTAAAAAGTAAATATCCGTCACTGCCCCGATACTCATGGATACGCGTTCGAGAGAGCTGCGAAACAGCTGACGGCCGGTCATGTGTTCTTGTGGAAAAATGTAGATTTTCTTTAAAAAAAAAAAAAAAAATTTTTCCATTGATTTTACGTTCTATAAATGAAATCAAACCACTGGTTTCAAGGATAACGGTGTTTACACTAACAGCCTGTTTGTTATTCTTTCTTTCTTTTTCTTTCTACTCTACCTAGATCATCATCTGCCTAGCCTTTTCCCAACTATGTTGGGGTTGGCTTCCAGTCTAACCGGATGCAGCTGAATACCAGTTTTCTACATGGAGCGAATGCCTATCTGACCTCCACAACCAAGTAACTGGGTAATACGATACCTCTTGGTAAGACTGGTTGTCAGACTTTCGAGATTCTGACGACCCGTAATGACTGTCAAAGATCCACCAATGACAGCCGGGACCAACGGCTTAACGTGCTTTCCGAGGCACGGAGGAGCCTCGGTATGTAAAGATGGTCACCCATCCACGGACCAACCCCGGCAAGCGTAGCTTACCCTGATGGATCGACCCGTGCGGCTGTTATTACTTAGCCACGAGCTCCTCACTTTACTCTACCTAGATGCTAGGTACATAATATTTAAAAAAACATACCCTTCCTTTGCGGTCCCGGTAAATAGGGAAGTTTAAAGGTGCTTGAGTAACGTCACAAATAATTCCTCCGTCTCAGAGGAAAACATACATTTTCATCATAATTACAATTTCATGAGACGGGAATATGCTCGTACAGCACAGTACATTAAAGTTTCATATTATGACATGTCTCTTAGTTTTACCTTATGTATGCTCACGTTTACCCAAGGGTCGTAAAGCGGGTCATTATTTAACTTTTCTGGGTAAAATGTCAGGTACCATACGTACAATAAAATTGATTAATGTGAGACCTTCGTATATTAAAACCACATTTTAACAATCATTGGATTTTAACATCGTGTCAAGGAAAACCACATAATGAGGTAGCTTGGGGTACCTGCTTTTAAAAACATTATTCTACTGACTATTTCCAGAAATATTGTTTTTATTGTAAATTCAAAAGCAATCAAAATTCAATTGTAAGATACTCGTGAGTAGTCTTCTTGTCACAGAGATGTTTATAATTGTTTATAATGCATTCGTACTGATTTAATTGTGGTTAAATGGCATATGGATAATAACAATAAGTAAGTAAAAATCTTTTTAAGAACAAGCTTTTAATGAACTAAAAAGTACTACATCGTAACCAATGAACCTAAACACGATGGTGTTATCTTATTTGGCTGAGGAGTTCCTATGCCCAAATTCCGACTCGATCATCAGACCAGCGCCATAGTATCATTTTTTCGAAATGTCTCGGTAGTTAAATAAGTATGCCAAGTTTCAGCTCAATCTGATGCCAGGAAGTGCTTGAAAAATGCATGACAATTGGAGTAACCGGAAACACATACGAACAGAGCAAGCTAACGAGTATAAAGCCTGTACAAATTTAATAATATCCTCTTTGTAAAGGAACACAGCCCTACAGCCTTATTAAATTCGAAAGGTCGGTAAAAATCATACGGGCTTTTTTGTGACTCACTGTGTTTGTAATTTATATATCTTACTCTATTATACTATGCCTTTTCCTTCACGGTAAAACAAATAAACGGAATAAGTCATATTTTTATTTACCTTCCCACTGATTCACTTTGACATGGAATTTATGCTGAACTATGAGTGTACTGCAATACATTCCGTTTCGTGCCCTATTCCGTTCCGTTTTGTGCCCTATTGCGGTATCGACATAGCAAGGATAAGCAAACCATCAATCAAAGAAGTGCATTGGTACGGATTGGTACTACGAGCATATCAATAAAGTGCTTTCTGCTCATAAAACCCCTCAATATGACGTGTCGAACGAATTCGAAACGACATAAAGTAAAAGGTTAAGGCGTAGAGTGGCTATAAACATAAGGAGTTAAAATTCAGCGCCACTCGACTATACACATTTGAGTGTAGACTGTAGACACATTTCAGTGTATTCGAAGTAGGTTACCTACTTTGAATGCACTCAAATGTGTCTTGCTCAGTGTCGAAGATCACAGCTATAAAACTTTAGAAGAAAAAGATTACTTTTTTAACAATCCCATACAAGTGTTGTAGAAACAAACAAAGCAATATCCAAACATAGATGTTTGAAGAGCCTGAAAGTCTTCACACCGCTCTTCCCGAAGCAAAAGGGCGTTCACTTTGGCACGGCTCACAGTTGCCTCGCAAACGGTTCAAACATTGGCCTGAAGCCAAAATTCATGGCCATAATGCACGCTTAACTTATAACGTAAGCTTCTATATTGTTGGTTTGACATCTTTTTTGAGAACAAGAATATCTGACAATATATTACTTACTTTTTTTTAAATCCATTTTGGGTAGAAATGAAAAGGGGCTGGTTCAAATCTCTATAGAAGTATAAAGACCTCAACGAAAACTAATTGAATATTTTTTCTACTATACAGGGCACTTGAGTTTCCTTACACAATCTACAGGGCTTAACTAGACGTCTCCAATCACATTTCATCTCGATTTAATTCCCAAAAGATAAAATCGCTCTGTCGAAAATCCAAAAAATATTTTTGCTCGTCCTTAGGTTACAATATTTCCCGAGATGACACTTTTGGAACTTATTAAGAGATTAAACAGTTGATAAATAGCTTCTTGCTGCTGTCCCAAATTTTCTTTATATCTGCTTCAATAGATGCGGTTAATTAAATAAACTCGAGACAGCTAGATTCATAAATAACTGGGCAGACTAAATTATACCTATTAAATGCAGATGGTGTCCATTAACAGCCGAGCAATGATATTTATTGATTAAATTGTCCATTTATACTATAATCGTCACAACTAAGTAGGTTACAAGAGTTTACGACACATTCATCAACGCGGCACACACAATCTTCGCTGTTGATTAAATTATCGTCAGTTATGTATAGTCAGTCAGTGGAAGCAGTTGTAAACACTTCCCTTGAGTGTCGTAAAAGTTGACACCATCCTCCCTTTCTCAGGGCAGGCAGCACCATCCAACTACATATTGTTTTATTCAGAGGCCTTCATATAATGATATGGTCGCCAGTCGACATAATCATCAGGATATCAATGTCATTCAAATACCATTTGTAACAATTGATGTTCGAACGTGCACAGAAACACGCCTGTACAGTGTACATACAATTGCTCTAAATTCTTCATTACCGATATATTTCTAAGATAAGCGTTCACTGTGAATGGTTTTCGTGTTCAAACTGCATGCATCGTTCGTTTTATGTGCGCAGGAGCAGCCGTCCATCCGTTACGATTATATTCGAAACTCGTATCACTGTTGCATAGCGTTCTGAATCACGTTGATGCGAGAAAAACCTTGACAGAGATGTATAAGAACGGAGCTAAAGAAAGTTATTATTTATGCACGTGTATTTACATACATAACGGCCTACAGTGATGAATAAGAATGTGCTCTTGAGAATGCTACTACTGATGCATAATCTTGAGTGTATTGTATAGTGCTATAATCATGCCACTTGACTGACTTGACACGTAACTGTTGTTGCCTGTCACTGCTACAATTATGTTAATAATTAAATTAGAGCAGTCATGATATGAATGTTGTCGTCCTATTAGTATCAGTAGGTCATCTCTTACTTACGACACATGCCAAGATTAGCATTGTCTCACCGGGAAACCCTATTTACAACAATTTTATTTTTTCGGCCATATTGGATACATTTTTATTGGCTAGAAAAATATATAAACTTCTACCATCAAACACTATTCTACGTCAGATATGAATATTATGTGAAATCGGTCCGCATTTCTCTTTTTTCTTTGTGAATATTTCCACCGTCAGGGACGTCTTATCGTTAGGCGAAAGGCGGTCAAGGATTGGAGCAAAAAGTGCAAGCGGCACCATTCCTTATCTACGAAATTTTTACCCTTTTAAAATGTAGGTGAAACGGCAGAAGCCGGCAGAACCCAAAACCATTTTGGACCTTTATAACAATCTGGATATTTTTTTTATGCGGGTTTTCATTTTAATAAAACTTTATTTTGATGAAAAAAGAGAAAAGCTGATGAACTTTTCTTTAATACTTTACTGGATCAGAGTGAATCCAGCGGACCGGAACACCGGAAAATAATAACGTACCAGTACATGGCAACGGTAGAAAGATTTGAATATCAAATGAATTTGGTTATGTGTTAACTGAAGGAGATGGTGTTGATATCATATAAGCTACAAGATGACTTACCGAAATCAGCCAGCTTGACGTCTCCCATCTCGCTGAGAAGTACGTTAGCAGCCTTGATATCTCGATGCAGCTTCCTCTCCGAGTGCAGGTAGTCCAGACCCCGCAGCACCTCTCGGAGTATGACTGCTATGTGCATCTCCTCGAAGCTGCCCGCCTTCATCAGGTCCAGGGCCGACCCCCCACCCAGGTATTCCATTATTATCCATAATTTTGTTCCCTGGAAAGGAGAAGAGGAAAATGAGTACACATGCCTTTTATTGAGAATTTCCCCCGAGATAAATCAACAACACTGCTCTAATGGATGTGATGGTAGTTTTATTCACTTATATGTAGAATACTTTGTAGAAAAGTGTAATCAACAATTAGTAAGTATAGTATGTCAAAGTACATAAATGTAAAGATTTACTTTTCTTGGGAAGTCACCTTGCTAACTTTGAAAAGATTTGCAAAAATGATACCAACAACTTCATCAAAGAAGCTTAGATTAATACTTTTTCGCCCGTAAAAATACAAAATTTCTTTAAGAAATCTCTTTCACAAAAGAGTATCTTTTTTGCTGTAAAAGCTTTTGTCAGATATTTCTGTGGCCCATCCGTAATATTTTAAATCTGTCCGTCTATCAGCCGACAGATTTATTCTAGGCCTCTAGGCAAACGGTTTAATCCTCATTAATATACATTATTCATCTCGGAAAATGTATTAGCATATTTTAGCATATACGTAGGCTGTTGTTGACCGAGTAAACTATGTGTTCATATGCGTCATTATTATTGTATATAGTTGTTTGTAAGTATTAAACTTCTTCAGTATTCAAGTTTGTTTTTCCGCCAAGTACCTTATCTCTGTACCAGGGCCATGCGTGATAATCGTGCAATTGTGATAAGTACTTATATGTGGTCTGAAGCATCCACCAACTAAATATTTTTCTGCGAAATCCTTTTCAAAAGCTTGCCATGACAAATTGTTGGAAAATAAATCGGGGTAGCACAAATACCTATCCGTGAAAATACATTAACGAAAAAAGAAAAGCTGTGAAATGAGAGCATTTAATCTCGAAAATGGAAAAAAGTACGTGTATAAATAAATCCAAATAAATATTTTATGTACTTTTTGATGGCTCACGCTGTTTTCCTCTTATTTCCTTGAAGGCCATATTAATAAAGTACCTACAGCTGTCGAGAATTTACATAATACTCCATTTCTCTCAGTTAGCTACGTCTTGTGCTGAGAGATAAACACCGTTTATTTGTTTGTTTGTTTTCATCGTCATATTGTTATTAAAATGTTGTCATGATGAGGAAGGGAATCAATTCATCATCCACATCATCATTTCAGCCGAAAGATGTCCACTGCTGGACATAGCCGAAGCACCGCCGCTTAGACCGGTTCTGTGCTTCTCGCATCCAGCGATCTTCACCAGGTCATTGGTGCTCCAGGGAATTAATTAGGTTCTCAATACTACAAGGTCTCAATCCTAACTCCAAACAAAATACAACTACTCTTTTAAGCTATTTAAGGCTAGTGCAGACAAGCGCGACTTGTTGCGCGTAGCGACACCAGTAATTATTCTACCCTGAAGTTTTCTCAGAAATTGTTTTGTCTAAGTCGCGTCGCGCCACAAGTGTCACTAGTTTATACGAGCCTTTATAAGCGACGAGGCTAGTCTGAAGCTAAACTGGTTTATGTACCAGAAACTTGGAAAATAACGGACAAAAGATATAGGAGAATTTCAGACAGGCCAAGTTACGTTCCCCCAAAGTCTTTCAATAGCACTAAGAAGAAGAATCCAACAACATCCGAGCAATAAGTTTAAATAAGTATACAAATTCCTCCGTAACATTTTCAAAAGGAACAAAATATAATTTATTATCAAAGTTTTAACCAAAGAAATGCCTAACTTTTGTACGGGGCATTGTTAAAATTGATGTTAGTATTCATTGGAGTTTTGTCATTACTAGCTGCGTCCCGCGGTTTCATCCGCATAAATCTCCATCTCGTGGGAACATCGGGATAAAAATATCCTATGTCCTATTCCAAGTCATGGTTTACCCATGTGCCAAATTTCTTCTAAATCCGGTCAGCCGTTTTAGCGTGAAAGCGTAACAAACAAACTCACTTTCGCATTTATAATATTAGTTGGATAAGATAAAGTTAGAATAAGAATACAATTTTCGAAAGCTTTGAGTCGGGACTGTACAGGGTGTTAGGGTAAACACCGTTATCCTTGCAACCAGTGGTTTGGTTTCATTTAGAACGTAAAATCAGTGGAAAATTACAACTTTTTTTTAATTTTTTTTTAGACCTAAATTATACCACAAGTGACGCAAGTTAGGGAAGACGAACTTACGTCTCAACACGGGCGGGATGTGCGGGATGTGACCTGACCGGCAGCGAGCGCGACCCCTCCCTTAGTCAGTCAGCTGTTTCGCTAGCAAGCACGGTGTCAGATAGAAACTTTTTAAAATCTTTTAATGAAAATAACGTTTTTTTTTTGTTGTGTTCGGTCATTTATTTTTATATTTAAGTCAACTACCCATGGTTTGAATGACAAGACTGTTTACCCTTACATTCTGTATATATGTATAAGTAAGTATTTCATTACGTATTTCCTTCTTTGTTTGTTTTCTCATTAACAAAGAGAAGGATAAGCTTCAAGAGTCTCAAGTGCGTACAAGAGCGGTAGGCACTTCCCGGTGGCACGATTGTATTGATCTATAATTACATTATCTATCTACAATTCTACATACTTAATTAGATAGATTTACATACATACAGACAAACACGAAAAGTTGCTTTTCATGTCTGTCTGTGTGACTGCGTTAAGCCTCGCGCAGACCGATTCGCACAAAACAATTTCTAAATTCACGGTATAACAATTACCGGTGTCGCGGCGCACCAGTCTGCACGAGGGTTATTCTTCTAATTGGTGTTTTTATCATCATTTATTTAGAGAATTTATTCCAAAAGGTTTATGTGTATAAAATATTAATATTAAACTTACACATAATAAAGATATCTCGAGTTTTTGTTAAGTCGTAAAATACGTGCGAAGCAGGGGAAGGTCGCTAGTTTATTTATTCATAAAAGATACGGTAAACTATGAAAATAGGTACGTGTTACTGTGTCACAGTCTGATAACATTAATCCCGATAAGCTGATATATTAATTTTAATTAAGTATCCAACACAATAATTTTAATAATAGGGAATTTTGCTAAAACCCTAAGCAAAATTTCCTTTATCAGCTCATTTGTATGTAAAATTTTCCTTTCAAAGCGCCTAAACGTAGGTAACGAGTTTCCTTAAATTAATCAACTTTGCCGAGTTACGTGTTAGTGATAACGGTTGAGGAACAAATTACGGAGTCGGTAGGAGTGAAATCCCGCTTACTCATTCATCACATTATGTAGGTACCCAAAATTCATACTATCCCTGAGCTGGAAGAGAAAAATTTGCTTAAATTTTGTGGATAACCCGTACGATAACTAAACAATGGTGCCGATTCTGTTGTTCACAAACTAAACTAAATTTAAGTTCAGTGCATCTTTTTCTTTCATTTCATTGAGAAAAGGACAGAAGAAAAATTTTAGTTTAGTCCTGTCAAATTAATCAGCGTCTGACATAAATGACGTAATTTTAGTAGGCACGTTTTAATCACGTCTAAACTTGTATGGAGCTGTGACAGGCGCTGATTAATTTGACAGGACTAAACTAAAATTTATCTTCTGTCCTTTTCTTAATTAAATAGAAAGAAAAAGATGCACTAAACTTACATTTAGTTTAGTTTGTGAACAACACAATCGGCACCAATATCTGACTTGGCTGAAGTTGTAAGTTCCAATTGATTTGATTTCAAACTGGCTAGTTGTTAAAGGATTTGTACGAGGACATAAAATTGCTACACTAAAGTTTCACGGTCCGAAACTTATAGTTATTTCCCGAAGGTCGCTACTGAATGCCGTATTTACCAATCTAAAATAAGATCAGAGTTTAACTACAAAAAATATGTTTTGCATAACCTGACGATATAGTTCGAGATCATCGTCATTAAAATCAGTTCCTGTTCGGTCTAACTGGTGGCATGACGTCGGCATTCTCTGTTCATCATCTGCCTAGCCTTTTCCCAACTATGTTGGGGTCGGCTTCCAGTCTAACCGGATGCAGCTGAACACCAGTATTTTCAGTTTACATGGAGCGATTGCCAATCTGACCTCCATAACCCAGTAACTGGGTAATACGATACCCCTTGATAACTGGTTGTCAGACTTGAGGGCTTCTGACGAGCCGTAACAACAGTCAAAGGTCTACAAATGACAGCCGGGACCAACGGCTTAACTTGCTTTCCGAGCCACGGAGGAGACTCGGTATGTAAAGATGGTCACTCATCCACGGACCAACCCCGGCTTGCGTAGCTTAACCTGATGGATCGTCCCGTGCGGCTGTTATTACGTAGCCACGAGCTCCTGTTTGGCATTCTCTGTTCTAAAATAATAAATACACGAATAGTGCACAACTGCGCATGCAGTGACAATGTATGTAAACTACCTACATACAAACAGTCGGTGCCACAGCACCACTGCATGCAGTAATGCAACGCGGAAGACGACAATGGGCGCACCGGAGCTCAGATCCGGCGCGACCTATTCACGCTCCATCAGCTATCGTACCCACATACACGTGTCAGGGTTACACTCGTCATAATATGCACGTGCATGTAAATGTATCCGCACACAAAAACAACGGCTCGAGCCCAGAATAAATAACGTAGATTGTTTTGACGGCACAGAGCCGCGAAATAAGTGGAAAAGGCTAGCCTGCTATGATGTGGGATTTGAGAAATTGTATCAAACATTGTGATTCATTTTGGCTTTTCATTTTTATGATGTTATTCAGAAAATGTTAGGAGAGAACACATTCTTCAGTGCTCACTATTTCCTGGAATATTCTCCATGATAAAAGGATAAAATGTTAGACGGTATATCAAAAGAATGCGGCATCTATGATGCGGCCTTTATTCTTCAGTCTATGTGAAGCATGAAAATACCAGCCTAAACGTCCAGAAAGCCTTAATGTCGACAAACCATCAAACAAAAGGGGTAATAAGAAAACAACAGCCTGAAATTCCCGGAGCAGGTAAACTCACGGATACACAAGCTTCGGTACACGTCGTCTTTACGATACAAAGCCTCGTCATTTATTGTCAGGTATTTTTACCAATAAAGGATGGGGAACAACAGCGTAGAATGTATCAGAGCTTTTTACACAACTTTCGAGGGCTCCAAACTTCCGCTTTGGCAGCCCTAACAAAATTCGCAAGATATCGGAAGCCATAAACGGTAACAAGCGATAATACAGACACCACTCGCCCAATATAATACAAGATGAACGCGAGTTATATTGGAAATGGAAAGATAAATAATTCCATTCCGAGTTATTTGTGCCTTAGCCGTAGATCCGGCCGAGTGGTTACATCTCAGGGAATACGGAATAATATTATGTAAAACGAGAGAAGCTTACTGTGCCAACAATAACAAGTAGATATTCTGAAAACTATGATTTATCCCATCTTTGCTCTGAAACCACGTTCAAGCTCAGGCCACACGAAGCACGACGATAGTTCGCTCATGTGGCTACCGCGTCTTTTCATATTTTAAGGGCGCACTCAATCACAAATTGCTTAGCATGATCCTCTGTTATGCCGAAAATACTGCAGCATTAATTTTGAAATAAATATATGTTAAATTTGAGGATTGATGCTAGATCTTATGTGAGGCGAAAACACGATTACATAAAATTTTCTCTATACAAAAAAAAACCAAAGTTACCTCTGCATAGAATTATAAACCGCTGATACTCAAAAAATACTTCAAATTAGATCATGAAACTTTGCATAATAACTGGACTTTTCTTAATTATTTTAATTACCATTATTTTCACCGTAAAAGGCAATTACCAATGAACTATTGGAGGCTTGAGAGCCGCCAGCACCCCACTCCGTCTCGCTCTCACTCAGGCGGCGAGTAGTATGGTGCGAGCGAGATAAAATCTGACTGGTACGGCCTTAAGTATGCAAACGTTTCCAGTGTAGCCTGCGCTTTAGCCGTTGCTCCCGAGTTTCCAGCCGTCATTCGTAAATCTTAGACAGTCGGAAGCCCAGAAGTCTGACAACCAGTCTTACCAAGGAGTCCAGGAGTATCGTGTTACCTAGTAACTGTGTGTAGGTCAGATAGGCAGTCGCTCCATGTAAAATACATCGTACCAGGTGGCGTTCTGTAGTTTCTGCCTACCCTCATAGGAAGAAGGCGTGAGTTTATATATCTATGTATTTATTTAAAATGAATGAATCTACACATCCGTATTATCATTTAGTTAAATTCAACATACAATTTCAATAACTTGTAATTATAGAAAGTACGTAATTAATATGTATGACTTCCTGAAATGATAAATATGTTCATCAATAAGGTAATTAAGTAGATATTCATGTAAGTATTTCACATACAATACAGTCATATTATGATATTTACAAACAAAATATCATTAGTAACTTCCAAGTAGTTCCAAGACTACAGGCGCAGCGCGTAGCCACTTACATAAAAGAAAATTTTAACGAGAAATAAAAACTCAAAAGGCTGTATTCATAATAAGCTTTTTCATAGCAGTAACCAAAGGCTCGTTGCATGTAGCCATCATGTAGGTATCGTTGGCATGGCAACCCGATGGCGTCGGTCATAGACCTCGCCGTCGCGACATCCACTAAAGTAAAACAAGAAAGCGCACTATTAATCCCAGGGAACTATATACAGGGGTAATATAAGCATAAATAGGGGTTTCTTAAAGTACTTCCATAGTGCCAATTGTATACGTCACGAACATTCACTTGTAGTCATTTAAAACGTACCAAATATAGCACATACAAAATTCAGTTTTTCAATGGCATTACGTCATGCAGAGTTCTTCGTGAGTCGTTAAATTAAATCGCACTAATAACTTCCAAAAAAGGGAACTCAACGATGAAATCGCGGCTGTTTTAATATGAAAAAGGGCTTAATAAAAGACCTGTTAATGCGAAGTAAATTATTATTATCAGCCAATAAGCTACGACGTGAAAGCCTTTGCAATGAAAATATTTACTTTCTCGACAGATTTTAAAAATGACGGATAAAAAAGACTTAATTATGAAAGTTAAACCGACTTCGAACTTGTTAATTCATTAGAACTTCATTCATTATGATGTAGCTTTATTTTAGAGTTGACTGAACTTGCAATATTTAAATTAGATTCAAACACGTTTGCTATAAAACATTTATTTTATTTTGCAGACGGAAAATTATAGAGCTTTTTGAAGAAGAAGAATGTCAGGCAAAACTGCACGCGATTTCATGTGAAATAAAACTAACCGTACATACCTACACTAAAAGTTTTGTTATTAGGTACATGCCTTTGATTTTAATAACGACTGGCGTACCTAGATAACTTTTTGGTTCCCTGTAACATGAATACATGATATCTCGTTTTATCATAAAAGTGAACTTCAGACAACCTGTCAGGGAAACACACCACCCTAAGCGCTAACATAATGCTTCACAATTTCTTTAACAAAGCATAGTGTTTACGACAATTCCTGCAATACATAAGGTGTTCATGATCAACAGAAGACGTTTACAAGCTCATAATATTCTGAAGATAACATAGTGTATAAACTTTGCCCATTGGAGTACTCAACATTGTTAGTTTATGAGTAAAATGAGCTTACATCATGTGTCTATTTGCTTCACAGATCGCAGTACTATAATGATAATAAGGAAATTGCACATCCTCATAGCAGGTCAATGTAAATTATGTTAATAAACTGCTAATTTAACGCACTTATCTGATTATTAACGACTGTGATCTCGTAAACTCCTTATTTCTGTAGCCATTTAAATGGCGATACGATAAAATATACTGATGAAAGTATGTGGAGTTCCTTTGATGGGTTTTGCTCAAGACAGACAATACAATTTTGTGAAACTATATGAAATGAATGTATAATTAATTAATTACGAAATGATTAGATATATGTTATAAACACAAATAATATGTAGGTATTGGCCATTTAAGTTTAATATAAAAGTTGTTGGTAATATTTTGATCCAAGCGTCGCGTTGTCTTGTCGCGTCGGGGGACGGCTAATAAAACCGCCTAACACACTAGGTATATGGCTAGGACCTCAACTCAATATCATTTTCGGAGATAGATCTGCCTTTAGAACTCTCAGAACTCATACAAAATAAATAACAGTTAGCAGTAAAATCTTCAATGGCGTAACACGCCATTCACAGCCCATAAACGTGGCTTTGACAAGTCCACGGAAATTCAGTATACTGTGACAATAAACTGGCATCTAGGAATAAACGCTAGTGCAAGGTGGCACGCCAACAATCGTGAAAGAGCAAGGGTGGAGTTCATCATTCGTTTAACTAATTCAAGGCTCCAGCGTTACCATGGCAACGCGTCGAGGGCGGGCGCCGCCCAACTTCCGCCCGCCTTAATAATTTCCCGGACGATTGGATGCCGCTAGTTGCCTGTAAACAACGGCTATGCGGCCAATTTAAGTTTCTAAGGAGAAATTTTTAAATGGTATTTAGTTTTTGTTGCACAGTAGAGATAGCTGGACACCTGCTGAGTCAGCGTCGTAGTCGTTTCTGTGCGCGGCGGCGTCGGCAAACAAAAAGTATTAGCATTGTTTAACATGTTTTTAATTTAGAACTGTATTAAGATTGCAGGCACTGCATTCAGTTAGTTAATTAAAATTCGCAAGAACAAGCAAGTGCATTACCTATGCATAGAATAAATACAACTAATGGGTTTGTATTTTAAAATTCCTCTGCCATTTATATCTTGCCATAATTTTAGTATGCAAATCACGACTACTTCACAGTTTCAAATTCACCCTCGAAACTCGAGAGAACTTTTCAATCAGTGATGGAATTAATTCAGTGCACTTCAATTTACACGACGGGATTCGCTGCGGAATCAATTTCATTTCGAACCGAGAGCGCAGCTCCAGCTCTATACTCTATAGCCAGGGGATCAGAAAGAATAGGAGAGATAACGCCCGTAGGACAGAGCCCCCAACGCAGTCCACAGGGAAAGCTTCTAAAAGCCGGTATTAGTACAAATCACATTCCCACTCCTCCCTTTATCAGAAAAGTGATAAAGAATTCCCGTATTGCTTGGGACAGTAACATGCTGTCGGATTTTATTACCGCAGGGATATAAGATTTTGTGGTGATTCGGACGATTCGTATAATTTCGAAGATTGTTTACGGTTAAGAATATTTTAGTTTTTACAAGTACCTTTTTTTTGTATTATAAGCAATTCGTGGATGACCAACATATATTATGTTACAATAAAGGAACAATAACATTACACGCACACACACGTAGCATGTTACCCAGTAATTTGTACTTAGAAAAGTTTTTGACGGGTCCCCAAAAGTTTAGTCGTATTACGGCAAAAGTTAAGACCCGGCGACATTTTCCCATTTGTCATAAGCTGCAGCGCAACCGAGACGCCAAGTTATCCCCATATTACGGGGAATTATCCCGAAGGACCGGATGCCTTCAAGTTACTCCACAAGAAGGAGTAAAGATGGTTCAGGAAGGGAAGGTTGATAATATATTTCATAATAGGACATAGTGCAGAGTTTTAAAATGATTAAAAGCTTCAGTCGGGTTTTGCAGGATGGTCTCCCGTTGCCAAGAGATAAGGGCCATTGCAGCGATAGCCGGGTGTTTGCTAGCAAACATTTTGCGCAGCGACGGCCGTATATCCGCCAGCAACGCCGAGGGGTTCGAGATACAGACTCTTTCTTCTCGTTGTAACAAGGGAATAAAAGAACAAAGACGCGCAATAATAACTAAATAAATTATTCATATAACGTCTACGCACATCGAAGTCGTGTCGAAAGATTTGATAACCGAAAATGGATTTCGTGAGGTGCTCAACATTTCCTGGTACAGTATCGATTTATAAGTAACGTAGTTCCATTTCATTAGCAATAAGAAAAGCAAAAAGGTATATAAAGTGACGGCTGGAGGAAATGTTCGCAGTAACATTTGAAGAACCCTTATTCGACATCGTCCTACCGGTCATAAACCCGTCAGAGCCACCACCTCATAAAACCTCCCCTTGAGGATTCTTGAAGGTGACCGGCACGAAGGTAAAGAGTATAAACGACACTAGACACTGGAATTGTAGGATCACAGCCGTGCAACCATTTCTAAATTAAACGTAAAACGATCAGAGGACTATTGCCACATCCCGGTTTTACGAGAAAGCTACCCAAATAAAATTACCTCCATAAAGATTGTGGAATTGTGGATTCACAAAAATGGTGGTGATAAAAACTTTCGACTGAAACCAGGCTTAGATAAAGGAATAATCTTACAAGTTTGTGTTCGTGCGGGCGTTTTAGACACTGTATAATCAAATGTTAATATAGTTTCTTCTTTATTTCTTCTACTCGTAATAAGGCCCAGGTAATCTGCTTATATTTAAAATTGAAGCTAATGAAATTGAACCATACAGAAAGTAGGTCGCTTCAGAAGTATGGCTAGCGTAATACTAATTGTAAACAGAATTTCAAAATGGTTATTCAACTATTGACCCTCTTTAATGACTATTGTTTATGGTATGGCGTATGACCTAATGACATGACGTAACAAAAACCAGTCTAGTTGTGAAAACTAGTTTAGGCCAAGTGTTTAAGTACAATATTGCCGCTGTAATTTATTATGGGATCTCGCGCACTGTAGACGTCAATGACTCTGGCAAGTCATGGTTCGTGGCCTGGTCTATGGGTAGTTGGCCGGTTGGCCATTGCGACCAACTGCGCAATTCGTATCGATTTCTATAGTTTACCTGGTCGTGGTCGTCTAGTGCGCGAGATCCCTATGGCTTTCGTGGCACCTGAATAATTATTTTTACATCTCCTAAGTTTTTCATGCGATGATGTTGAGCCTATGTTTAGCAAGTAGGCTTCACATGCATTCAAGTTTTTTTTTTCAAGATAGAAATCTTTGTCGAGTATTGTAATAATTAACAGTTCTGATAGCACACGCCTCTAATTCTCAAGCGCAACAGTGAAAGTATGTTATTATTATAATAACACATGACACAATATCGGCTAACTGTGAGATGAGTGAGCGCAAACCATTATGCGAGTCGTGTCATCGACTGCTGTATTGTGTTGCACAGCACAGCCCACACATCCAAGATGCACGATCGATATTCTAATCGATATGACTCCATCGATTGTAGTAATTGGGAATGGCGCCAAGGCGTGAGGAATCTTGCTCATTGTAAGCAAACCCTAAATTGTAGACTGCTTGTTTGAATGCAGGCCAGCCATGATAGATTTATGGTTAAGTATTAATGTTGAAATAAATAGTAATTGAAGTATCCAAAACCAGAAAATTTCTACAGCTACAGGAAGTCTTTTTGGTCTCGATAAGCAAAATAAATCTTATCTCAAATTACTGGACTCATAACGCACAAAGCAACGCATCAAATTGAGGCAAAAATTGAATAGTCAAACGAACTTACCTGTAAGTGAAGTTCGACGGTAATTATACGAAGTTATTGCCTCGTCCGAAGATGATGATAGAAAACAAGTGTAGTAGGCGTTTAGTCGAGTCTCTCGTCACATAATTTTGAAGAAATCTAAAAAATGAACGCGTCCCAACGTGTGCTGTCAACGGCCTTCTGCAACTATATTCATTAAGTTCATAGCGATTTATGGTTTTACAACATAGGGTCCATGCTCATATAACTATAAAGCATGGAATGCTTGGGTCGGGTGGGACTCATCATCTTCGGACGAGGCAATAACTTCGTATAATTACCGTCGAACTTCACTTACAGGTAAGTTCGTTTGACTATTCAATTATACTCGTTATTGCCTCGTCCTCAATGATGATAGAAAACAAGTGTAGATGTTCAAAGACTAGTTGTAAAAACAATAAATCATAATAAAAACAATAAAAATAGCCAGTATTTGCTATTTTTAACATAGGTAGGTACTTATTAGATTAGCATTCACCTGTAGGTACTTGTACAGGTATTAATACTTTATCATTGCATAAGGAGCAAAAATAGGTATAATAACCTAATTAAAGTTGTACTAAATCATTCACAAACACTAAAAAATTGATTCAGAAAAGTTTATATTGAGATTATTGAAAAGTGATAGATCAGCAAAAATACGAGCTTTATAATAATATTAGACAACAATTATTAGTTGATTATCAACAATAACTAAAACTATTAAGGTCTTTTTACCCGACTACGGCGAAGAAAAAAGGAGGGTTATGATTTTGACCGGTATGTATGTATGTATGTATGTATGTATGTATGTATGTATGTATGTATGTATGTATGTATGTATGTTCATCTGTTCCCTCCTATCTTCCAAACCACTTATCACAATTTGACAAATGAGGTATCGTTAGAAGCGTCGTGATTGTCCGCTGGTTATAGGCTATGTGAAGTCACATTAAATTAAAAATGGCGCCCTCTAGAGGACATAAAGTGAGGAACTTAAAAAAAAAAATGGTTTAATCGTACCATGTTGGGTATCAAATGAAAGGGCTTAATGAGCACATTTCAAAAATATATATATTATAACCCCAAAAGAATTTTAAAAAAATCAAGTAATAAAAACTAAAACCCAACTACGACTTAAAAGGTATAAACAAGACACCACAGACAGACAAATTAAAAATCCGGAGTCACACGTAATCTGTTCGATTTATGCCCTAACACGTGTGACTCCGGATTTTTAATTTGTCTGTCTGTGGTGTCTTGTTTATACCTTTTAAGTCGTAGTTGGGTTTTAGTTTTTATTACTTGATTTTATCAAATCAAACTGCTGTTTGACTCGGTCCAAAACCAGGAGGGCATTGGATAGAATGATTAAATAATAATTGTAAGAGAATGTACTAATGTCAATATTACTCCACACTTTCCAACTGTAAAACTATTTATAGGTACTTTAGCTCACAGCTATTTTTGGGGTTTCTTGTTTATATAATAAGCAAGTTAGCACAGTCTCACAGACATTTAGGACTTCTAAAGAGTTCACTACAGCCTGCTGTAACTTGGTGTGCTCTTATTCTATTATGTACCTATAATAAAATAACTTCTAAAGATAAATAGATTTTATTAAGATTATATTTAGTTCCCTTTTGGCTTGTAGCTAACATCTATAGTCACTGTTTACGGGTAGCAGTTTTAAAAATAATTTTGGTGAAAATAGTTATTTTAAGTTCATATAATGTAAACAAGATAGATCCTTATTAGTATTAAGTACCTATAGATAGGTTTTCAAGGACTTTATATAACTAAGTACTTCATTAATAGAAAACCTCTGAATAATCTTTTGACTTCATTAACTGTAGCTAGATATTAATTAAAGCTAGATTTGATTTAATGAAATTTAAGCTTACGGAAAATTCCTTCTTGGAAAAACTCTGAGTGAAAATATTTTGTAATTCACAGTATTTAGCCCCTGCTACAAATGCAGGTGAGTAAGTACTTTAATTCAAAGTACCTAGGTACATTTAGATGCTGATTTTTATCATCATTTCTACTGTTACATCACGGATTCTTTCCTTCCATTTCAATTTTTGATGAAAAAAGGTATGCATATTCTACTGTTGCTCTGTTTATAATTATATTTTATGGTTAGTTTGGTAATGTATGGTTGGTATGGTTTTCTATGGTTTTAAGAACCATAGAGAATAGAAGGGAAAAATCACAATAGATGATAAATCTTGAGACCTATATAATGTAAAGTAATTACTGCCACAGACCCTGGATCTGAGTACCACATTGACACAATGTGTTGGTCTGTGATCATCACCAATTAAAAAAGTATCTAATCTTTTGATAATATAAAATATCATTCAGTTCCTAATCTGCAAGCCTCCTTTTAAGACTCACAAAACCATTAACGTAGGTACCTTATTATATTTTTAGTATTTAAGTAGAATACCTCTATCTTCATTATTTTACCCTTATCCCAATCTATTTAGAGTTGGTGCAACAAGTCTTATCTTCCATACTTCTCTATTAGGTGCATATATTGTTATATAATTATATTATTATGTAGGTACCTATATACATATACCTAGGTATCAAAATATAACAGATGTCTTGACTCACACCATTTTTGTGTGACACTGAGTAATATAATTATATGAAACAAAATTTTTAACAAGATTCAGCAATTTCATAAACTGTTAGAATATTTTTATCCCAAAATAGCAATTTAATACAGGGAATTAATGTGAAACTGAGTCCATTATAGATGTGCAGTCTGATAGCTAAGTAAGTACATGATATTCCACACCATGTGAAGAGGCATCAGTAGATATCTCTACTTAGAACTTGAATTAACCTTTCAAAATGAATTCTTCCAATGTGGCCAAGTTATAGACCACCATTGAAGATCATGTGTGTGCACAATTCAATATACTTGGCTATCATAATTGTTCATAATAAATTAAATTCTTTACCTACTTGTAATGAAACTAGACATTAAAATTCCATTACCTATCATGAACATGAAATCTAAACTAAATTTGAATTTATTTTAACCAATAAGGCTAAAAAATATAATATAAATTAGATGCATAGACTTCAAGTTGTTATTCGATTCAATAATTACAATGTCAAAGTTACATAAACTATTATTGTAACCAATTAGACCTAGAAAGTTTGCTGCTGTATTGGCATAAAATCTAACTTTTCCAGTGCATCTAGAGTAGACTGTACTTTCCAAAACACTGAAGGTATGTGAATGTTTTCTATTCAAGGAAGATCAAGTCTCTTTCTTTTAAGTACCTTAACCTTAACACAGGTTTCATATCATCATGTAAATGTTACCGGAGCCAAAAGAAAAGGCATACCTACAGTAAATAATGCATCAAGTATATACCAATATGTATGTTAATGTTGGTTTTGTAACCGCATCTTGTACATTCTATGGTTACAAGAAAGTTGATTTCTGTAATTTTCTAACGAACAGTAGTTTGTTAGTTTTTTCAACTTGACATGTATTATTTTAATAATAGTATTAACATCTTCCAATCCAAAGTAAGAATTAATGCCCCATTGGACTTTTAAACAAGAAATAATTAACAAACAAAGTTTGTTATGAATAGTTATAAAAATAACTAAGTATTTATAGAAAAAATCATTAACAGCGAACTCTTACAGAATTTGTCATTCAGTAGGAGTTTAATCTTATTCTGGTGTGACTTATTGGGGTTTGTATACCCCACTAAGCGATAAATAAAACAAGATCTCTCGTGATTAGTTTCATTTCACAAAACTATGAGAATGAAATGTGCCCCCACCTGTGGGTTTACTTGCAATGTTAGTGGTTCCTCTTGTCTTCCAGTTCCCATCCACAGCTGGTGCTCCAGGAGACACACGCCCCCCCCCTTTTTCGCGTTTGAGCAAGGAGGGCCCCGCCAGTTTTAAGCTTTATTTCTTAATTGTTTGATGAAAGCAATGACTTTACAGTCAGAGATTTTCACTAAGTTAGGTAGGTAGAGAGGTAACTTTCCGTCTCTGATTGTTCCAGAAGAAACTATCTTTCCTAAGCATTACAGATAGTAGGATATAAATGTCCTTTTGTGTCAGGATTAAGCAACAAACACAAAAAACCATACTTTCTTGACATTTCTTGAACTGTCAAACTTTTGTTTGATTCAGATTAAAAATATATTTTGATATAGATTAAATAAAGGTCATACCTTTCATATTAATTGTTCTCAATGTTTACCACCCCTACGGGTGAGGTATATCTGAATGATCTTTGGCAAATGAAGAGTTATCTTCGCTTTTGCTAAGTCTTTTGAAGTATAACATCCCATCTTGATCTGTTAATCAGTTTTCTCAAGCTGCCACTGTGATTTCGATCTGGTTGAGTATTATATATCGACTCCGGATGGACATTTTCATTATATTACTATCATGTAGGTCAAATGAGTTGCTTACTGGGGAATATTACAATATCTGGAACAAATATACTTTATGCATGCTGTAAAGGGCAACACATCAAATAACCATGTAAGTTCCAACAAAACTCCCCTTTATGGAAAAAAGTAAACCATAGGTTGTTTAGCTCACAAACACAAACACAGCCATTGTAAACCACGTGCGTCCCCACGGAACGCCCCAAGGTCAGGCAAATCGCTTACATTATAGCCATATTCAACCACGTGCGTTCCCACAGAACACCCCAAGGTTAGGCAATTTGCTTACATTATAGCCATATTCAACCACATGCGTTCCCGCAGAACGCCCCAAGGTCAGGCAATTCGCTTAAATTATAGCCATATTCAACCACGTGCGTTCCCGCAGAACGCCCCAAGGTCAGGCAAATCGCTTACATTATAGCCATATTCAACCACGTGCGTTCCCACAGAACACCCCAAGGTTAGGCAATTCGCTTACATTATAGCCATATTCAACCACATGCGTTCCCGCAGAACGCCCCAAGGTCAGGCAATTCGCTTAAATTATAGCCATATTCAACCACGTGCGTTCCCGCAGAACGCCCCAAGGTCAGGCAAATCGCTCACATTTTAGCCATATTCAACCACGTGCGTTCCCGCAGAACGCCCCACAGGTCAGGCAGAGCTTCAGTATAGGTTATAAAAAAAAAAGTCAACCATGTGTGTCCTTTCAGAACACCCCTCAGGTTGTTTAGCTTACAACATAGCCATTTTTAACCACGTGCGCCCCCGCAGAACGCCCCACAGGCCAGGCAAGTTGTATTGAAGCCATTTTAAGGCTCAGAAATACTAGAAAGTTTACTTGCAACATTTGCAAACATGTGTAAAGTCACAAAACACAATATCACACCCGATGTTTTGGATTAGGTTAGCGATTATACTCTTGAAGGCGATTATACTCTTTGATATATTTATAAACACCAATGCCATAAACAGTAATAGCAGAAAATATCACACCAAGTAGGTACTACTTAGTCTGTGCACCACGCGGTAACTTTTTACGTTCGCCTTCCGAATTGAAAATTCGTTTGATGTTTTTCGAGTTTCTTAATCTTTCTCAATAAGTGTGATCCTTTTGTTATCCTTTTTGACTTCCTCTTTTCCATTTTTAGGTGAATTTTGCACAAAATACTCTAAAATAAGCGGAAATATGTGACGCCATTACTTGACATAAAAACCGAATGAATATAGTTGCAGAAGGCCGTTGACAGCACACGTTGGGACGCGTTCATTTTTTAGATTTCTTCAAAATTATGTGACGAGAGACTCGACTAAACGCCTACTACATCAAATTGAGGCAAAAATTACACGAAGAATCAAATTTTTTTATCGTCATGGCGTTCCACTCCCGACCATAACTCTCGTTTTATAGCTCCGGTAATAACAACACCGAATTTATCGAGTCATCATACTGGGAAACCCTTGGAGACGCTTGCGCATAGGCAGTTCCTGTACAGCGTTACCCATTGCGCACATTATTTTTTATTCATTCTTTTATCAGGAGAATTGTACCTACTCTCAAGTAAATATTAAATAATGTAATGTTGGTATTACAAGGGAAATCGAATCCTACACAAGGGTTTTCCTTTTAAATGTTTACGAAAAAGGGCTTTGGTTGGATAAGACAAGCTTACGTTCCAAAGTTGATATAGGACATTTGATAAGCCCCTGAAGACATTTCCCTCCGGTAATAGCGTAATGGTAATCGCGTTGTTACGGGACAGTAACCACGCTCCCTACGCGTACGGTTTCGGATATTGAATTATTGACGGCATGCAAATGTTAGTAATCTCATTCGACGTACTGTTTGAAACAGAAGAAGGAATACTATGTACCTAAATAGTACATAATGGAAATAGATTTACATGTCATATTTACATACAATATGAACGTTTAAACACGGCCGTGTTTAGACGAGCAGAACTTCGTTTTCCTCTATTGTGCGTGGAAAATGCCTGAAACCTTAATTGATTTTTTCTACGAGTAATTAAGGTCATAGAATCATAGCTTTGAACTGCGAAGGAGACTTAGTTGATTTTTACGTAATAACTAATTTTGGTCACAGTAAGACTGGCTAAACAATTTTCAAGTAACAGCTTTGTTGTAATTTGAGAGGCAGTTGACGTAACCGTGACGACCACAAAAACGCATTGTCACACGCCACAACGCACGATCTTAATAAACTCAAGAGAATTAAACGCTTCCTAAAAACTATTAGAGAAACGGGAAATGTTTTCCTAATTAATCTCGGAAACTTGGTAATCTGGGTGTTATTTTGTGAAGTTAGACACGGTTTGCGGCAAGACAATAGGCGGCTTCCGAAAACAACGGTGTAGGTAATCTAGTTTTGAGGTCGAGTGCTCGCCAAGTCGCTATTGGTAGGACCGGGGCTGAGTCACATAGGGTACACCGCACAATAGACTCTCATATCTAAGAGCCACGTGTAACTAAGTACACACGTTTCCAATGGAAGGCAACATTGTAAGGGTTATTTCGATAGAATTGCTTTACTCGGAATTTATTGGCCAAATTACATCTATACGTGGCCTCGAATGCCAATGAATCGTTTCGTTAGGGACTAAGGTCCTACACGATGATACATAACGGAAAAATTTCAACATGTGTCGTCAATATACAAGTTACTTTCTTACAAATTCCAATAGACAAAAAATGTCCTTCCCATCCTGTACAACTTGTGTGAAAGCTTTTAGCAGCTGTAAAGTTTTATTGGTGAGTGTTTGTTAACTCACACCCTGAAGTCTACGGCTATCACATGGCTCGTTCGCGAACACAGTCATTAAACTTTAACCGTAGTAACTGAGAGAGTTAAGTTAGTTAAACAATTATCTCCCGAGTATCATGCAGACAAAAACTTGTTTGTTTGTTTGTCTGAATCTCGACGAGGATAATTTAGCTCTAAACAAACATGTATGTTATGTTATCACAGTTTTATTTCCTCAAGATTAGAACTTATGTAATGCAGGAATTCTTTCAGTATCAGGACAGCAATTTGTAATTTTATCATTTATTATCTCAAGAACAATAAAATGACTAAGACCCTCAGTTCCGAGTGTGATCAACTGATCAGTGATCATAAACAAGTTTAGTCACCTACTTGAATTAAATAGATGATAACGTTTATCGGTAGATAAATAATAGTTAAATCGACAATGGGACTGTGTCTCCGAGAACAAAGCGGTGTAGTCCTTGGCCAATAAGTGTGGCTGGCCCGCCAACATACTTTTACTATTACGAAGTCTGTTGTCTGTCCCATTCAATTCAACAGCTGATTTAACAGCGTTTGGGGTCTAATATATCATTTCATTATTGGTGTCAGTGACATAAGCACCCGCATTTTTATTTTAACTTAATTATTTGTGTTAAGTTACATGTTCTAAATAGACACTCGATTACTCTACATAATATCTAGAAAATAGTCTCTTTCTTTTCTAAATTCCCTCACATTAGTCACATTACACAACTACAATAGAGATTTTAATAAATTAAATTTTACTGGAACTAACAACAATAAATTTTACTGTTACTTTAGTAAAAACAGCACCAAAGTGCTTATACAAGCCGAGATACGCAGTTTATAAAGTATTTAATTAAAACGACTAATCTTATCAGGCATTATCTTTTTCATTATTTTCTGCGGCCAAGTTCCCAGCCGGTCGAGTGCCGCTTTCCCGGTCCTACGTATCTGCTGGCTCATCATCGCACACATCACAATAGACACAATGGCATGACTCCCACACGTCAACAAGCATTATGCGTAGCCGCATTACCAGTTCATTATTGCTCTCAAGAGCAGCGGTGGATGTCGTTTTACTACCCATTATTCCGATGAATAGCTACTTGTATGACGAAACTTACTTTCTAATGTTACTGCAATGGTTCGTAATTTTATTTGCCTTGTTTTGTAATGACACAGCCGACTTTATTGCTTTGTTACTAGTTTTTACGCTATGAAATCTGTAGCATTACACCTTGATTAGGGCCCTGGACAGTGGACACATTGGTAGCCAATTAGATAAAGGGGTAGCTCTCATACGTCTTTCAATACCATATAAATTAAACAAATTTCAAAAGCTCATTTTTAGTGAATATACTAATTCAAGTTTTCATCAAACTAAAATCAATTGCACTGCAGTGCGCTTAGAAACTTTCTCGTTCCCCAATTCCCAGTACAATTCGGATATTGGACATTTCTATTGGCCGCTGTGCAGTCGTTATATAGCCAATATGCTAGGCTATGAGCACTGGTTATGCCATCGTAATGGGCCTTGACATGAACATTTTTCCAATTGATACAACAGACGGCTTTGATCGATAGATAAACAAAATGGCATTGTTACATTGCATCAAACTGCATCGGTTACGTGCGTCGCTTAGCAACTACATTCTTAGGAATACAAGTTTACTAACTGTGTAACAGATAGGTTTAAAACACAATGATACATCACACGCGGATCAGTATCTTAAGCCTGTCTCATAAACTGGATACTGAACTAACGAGTGTTATCGCTATCCTAACTAATATTATAAATGCGAAAGTGAATTTGTTTGTTGGTTTGTTTGTTACACTTTCACGCTAAAACGGCTGGACGGATTTGGATGAAATTTGGCACATGGGTAGACCATGACCTGGAGAAGGACTTTTTTCTGGATGGCAGACGAAGTCGCGGGCAACAGCTAGGTCTATTAGTCGACGATTTCAATAGATTACAAAATGTACCCACTTCAATCAACCGAAATATTTGAAAAAAATAAAAATTCATGTGTGGTTTAGCTGTGTGATACGATGTACAGTTGCCAAATAGCAAATATTTCACTAACAAGGCACAGATATTCAAATCAAAGGGAAACGAAACCTAGTTGCAGAGCTTGCGTGTTTCTTGTACAACATCAGTAAATCAGTTCTAATGAGGGAAAGTGACCCGAAACAGCTGACAGCAAACAACCACGGGCAAGAAATGTCAATGATCGCAGTTAAACAATAACTTGTAGTGAAAAGTCACCATAAATGGTGCATGCGTAAACAACTCTGCGTGCGTCCCCTTTCTCATCGAGTCAAAGGTTATTAAGGTGCATGTAAACAACTAAATATGATAGTTTAATGTATTGGACAATGCGATCCTTTGCGATTCTCACGTTCTATTTATATTTTAACAAACGTTTGGCCAATTTCCTTTCCCGTACAAAAAGCCTGGTGCTCACATTAATCCCGTTGGCGGTTCGCGTGAATATCGCGTGTGTTCGCGATATAACGGCGCTCAGTATCGCTCTATGCATGTAATGTTGTTACTTGTGACAATCGACTGCCGCATTGCTTTCGCAGAACAATGGTACCACCTTTTTTGCGTATTCGTCACGTTTATTTTATCGTTTATTACTTCCTAATTATAATACACGAAGCTAAACAATGAAAATGTAATTTATAGCACAAGAATAAATACAGTTGTTGCCAGAGCCACATTGTGTTAGATCCGTTTGATCACGTTCGGCGGTTGGTTGCGACATTAAAATAACATCATGCCGTTTACATCGCTATAACGTGTGTAATAAAAGTAGCAAAAATGTAATGTTTACAGGAAGTTTGGTTAACGTTCCGACATTTATATCCATCGAGATGCGATTGAAATTGTCGATCGCGAACGGGTAAAACGATAATTACTTGAACTGAATGTTTTATTCATGCTGATTGAGCAGCACTATCTAATTTTCAGTTATAGCGATGCCATCCATGGCAGAGCAAACTAATACATTAGAGACAAAATTACAAATGTCAATATATGTACCTAACAAGTACATAATAATTTTCACGGTCACAATACTTACTCGGACGACAAGTCTTATGAGCAAACCGTAAACTGGATTATAGTATACAAGTCTAACAAGATTAGCGCACTCCATCATCCGCAGTCACTTGGACACTACATTGATCATCCAGCTGACAACAATAAAGTTAATAACTTAACCGCGAAATATGCTTTTATGCATCTGCCAATATATACAAAGTTTCTACATACATTTTGTGTGCCACGCATTAAAGTTATTGCAATATGACATATTTCCAATAATGTAATATGGTATGTTAGTGATGAAAAACATCCAACCGTAACGTGAAAATTAAATCTATGCGCTCGGGGAAAATGAGCAAATTTTATTTAAACCTCGCGGGATATTCGCCCGAGCCAGTGATGTCGCCACGGGCGAATTTACGGGGAAAATATTGTAACAAAATATCAAAACTGGAGGGAAGGGAAAAAGGATAATAGAAATTCTGGAGATTACTGGCCACCTGTTATTCTGTAGAGAAACGTAATTGCATCATAAGGCGAGGTTATTTTGCTTTGTTACGTTGTCTGTTGCCTTGTTTATCTTTGTAGGAATTGTCGCAACTGTGAAGCCGCGTCCTAACCAAAGCGATCATCGTGGGAACACGCGACCGTCGTTTACTTGGTAACCGTTTACATGGGTCCCCCAATCATCCTTTCAAGGAGCAGCATGTTATTTACTTTTGCATATGTGTTAAACATAACTGTTTCTGTCTTTTGCAATGCCCCCGTGTCGTGTTTAGATCTCCCCTTAAATAAACACGTCTCTTTCATATTTTATCAGGCATGTCTATGAAAAGCAACATACGGACAGACTAATTTTGTCATAAATTGTTTTCTGCGAGGATTGGTCGGAATCAGTCGCTATTTATATTTTGTCATGTTCTTCGGAATTCGGAGTTCTTCTTCGGAATCAATCAGAAATTTATATTTTGTCAAGAAGCAATATTTGTTGAAAAAATAATACGTTTCCAATTTATTGGTTATAAAATATTTCGAAGAGTATTTAGTTAGATACAGAAAAATACAATAGACCTAGATATATTTAGTAACCTATTCCACTTAATTATTCCTCAAAAGTCATAAAAAAACCGTAAGAAATCGACATGTATTTCACCTCTCAACGAGGCATCCTCCCTCAAGATGACGATTGACCAGTTGCGAACCCGAACACGACGTGTTGCGACGCCGAGCGCTGTACGCAGAGTCCATTGAGACAGAGTATATACAGAAACATTATAAGCCTGAAAGCTTCGTATTGTAGTATTTCAGCTACCTATTTATTGAACCAATTTCTAAATTGCGGTACGTCTAGCGCAGGATTACAACTGTCTGCGTCCACTTTGTTCAGCTTTACAATATCACACTGATGTAACAACATTGTGAACATTATTGTGTCCAGTTATAGCATGGCATCTAAACAAGTTTGATAGCTCGTATAAAACAGCCTTCGCCATAACTTCGCCTTGTCGCGTCACGATTTGCGTAATGGACACAAAACCGCTCGCGGCAGACCAAGGGCCGGTTCTAAAGATATTCAATCATATTTTATAAAGTCGATAATGCTTATAGCGATGTGAAGGATCGCTAATAATATCAATTTGCGGAAATTCCAGAGCTATGATCTCAGTAATGCCTATAAAACTAAGTTTGGTAAAACATTTTCATCAGCAAAATGTATCCAAGTAATTTGGCTCGATGAGCCGGAGGGAAAAAGAAACTAAGACATCTCTCGGCGAAACAGCCACCGCCCAGGGAGTAACGAAGCAGGGAGACGTAAACAATTTAAGAGTGGCCGCTGCACTTCAGTTGAAGCAACCAGGCGAATAAACGCGTTGGCTACTAACCGGGTAAACACGGGAGACGGGAGACGTCCCCGTGCCCATCTGTAAAAACCAGACTATTTAAATTGGACGCTCAGCAAATTTCCCGTGGTGCTTCCATTTGCTCAACATTTATCTTAACGATGTTTTTTCAAACAGCGCTCAAAGGACCTCTAGAATTAATGAGGTTAGCGAGATAATAGAAATAAGTTTAATTGTTGTTTGCTCTTAAATTCGCCAGGACCAGCGAATTCGCTCGCGTTTGTTTTTTTTGTTGCTTTTCAGTTCGACATTTAATGCAATTTAATTGGGTTCACGTTGTATCTCTGTGAGCAGTGCACATTGGGTTTGTTTGCCAAATGAAACGGTAAACTGTTATATGAAAAGAAAACACGTCTCGTGTAGGTGAGCATTTCGATAACAGCTTTTTCTGGCAGTTTTCATTCAAATGAATATAAATAACTAGTCGTTCTGCGAACAGTAGACCTCGCGAGTACAAACTTTGATAGGGAGTAGGAATCGCACGTTACTTCAGCTAAATCTTTGAATTTCGTGTTTTATCCAGTACACCTGCAGGAAGAAACCTTGAACGATAGGTTGTAGTTTTAGGCCGCGCGCACTTTGCATGCGTTTTCATACGAATTTCACTGGTACGAACACGCACAAAAATGATCCCGACCTTCCAAGTACAAAGGGGGCGCGCAGACTGGGTGCGGTTTACGTATTAGTAAACAAACAATACTTGTTTTATGATTTTCTTCATCCCCAACTGACCCAAGAAGAGGAAAATTACGAATTTAAAATATGCCTTTTGGTTTACGAAAAAAATAGTTCAATTTACCTACTTTATCAGGAGAAACATAAAACCGTTAAGTAGCAAATACTTATATCACGCCATGTGATATCGTCAAACATAACTAAGTAAATATTTAAAATTTATTCAAGTGATCACGAAAAATAACAATTTCAACAAACCTTGAATACGGTTAAGAAATGCGTTCATTTTGTTCGTAGAATGATTTTCATCTAATTACCTGAAACAGAAAGAATATTTGAGTTAGTATTTTCATTTAGATTCTTGATGAATAATTTTTATAAATCTTAGCGATGACAAGTAGACAGCGATTTGACATTTAGACATTTTCATGAAGACTTTTCAAAAGTCATACTGAAAAAATTAACATTTTATTAAAATAATACGCAAACATAATTCAGCCATAAGAAATATGATAACATTGTAACACCGTAACATTATGATTAGAAAAACAATATCTTGGCAATGAGTCGAGTTGCCGCGGCGCCAAACGCTTTCAAGATCCGAAAACTTTTCCCATTATAGTAGCGTTCTAGCGTTACAGGGCCAGCCGAAACGGGGGGCGTAAAATGTCGCTTACACACGAAACTGCAAACTTACGGCGCTATTACTTTACTAGGTTCCAATTGCACTAATAGAAAGTGTAACCAAAGTGAAACTCTTTTTAAGTTCGGCAGGTTTCGGCGGTTTAGGCATTCCGACCTTGCTGATCATGAAACTATTTTTTTTAAACCTTGTTCCTTTGAGATGGTTGATACTACTAACGAAGAATATAATATACCCAAGCAAAAGATCTTTATTAAACTATCATAAGGACCCCACTGTCTAGACAGCATTTGTACTTTGTAGTCTGAAAGCGTCGAACGCGCTAAACAGTAATAGAGCCAATCACTGCAGTGTGTGGGTAACGAGAGGGACCAATTACTGCCAAGTCTTAATGTTAACGACACTAGACGCCGACTGGAATTACCGTCCGCTCAATAAAACTTATTCCCGAATTCATCCGAGACGAAATAATGAGCCATTTTATATTCTAGGAACCGGAATTGCTAGCTAGAATTGGCTTCTTTCGCTTAAAAAAGGTATTGCTTGGCTTGATGGTAAATATATTTAATGTTGTTTTATTCGCAATATAATTCTCATTAACATCCTTACGTATGAATTATAATGACACGATAGTAATTAATTCTTTGATGACTATTTAATGAATGCTTTAAATCGATTTCTTAGCGTTGCGAAGCGAAATAATAATCGTTAGAATATGAGTGAGTATTATTTTGAAGACTACAGGTAGGTTACACGGATATTGGGCGTGCACAAGTGCGTAATCAGAATGTATGAACAAACTATGACTAAGTACTGAAGTGGTACACCCAGAGATGCTTATACAGGGTTTTGTGATCCCTAAGAAAATTCTGTCGGCCCTTCTTTCTACCAAACACTATGTATAACAATCAATAAGCCTTATAATTTTGTGATGATTCCCGTTTGCCGTACATAATAATAGATGAGTAATTGATATCGTAATAGGCGTTATTATGCCTTCACAATACGGTCTCGTAACTCTAACATTATAGGTTACAACGTGACCTGCCAGTTTGCCCAAGTCCGCAAATGCCACCGCTGCAAATAGCGCCCCATTACTATATAATGCGGGTGAGACGAGCCCTACCTCAACACGGAAATTATTATCACAGTCATAAATCAAGTCAGGTTTACAAAGACGCGGTGAAATTTGTAACGATCTGTCACATGGAAGAAGACACAAAAGTTTTCGCAAAGGAAACCGAAAAGGAATATGAAAGTTGGTTGATACCTAGTGGATAGTGTGAACGATTAAACTTGCGAATATGAAAGTTGGTTGATAACCGTTGATACCTAATGGATAGTGTAGGGATGTGGAATGTTTCCTGTTTAATACCTCAAGTCGAGACGGTGAAGGTGAAGGTGAAGTGAGGCCTCTGCAGTGAACGATTAAACTTGCGAATATGAAAGTTGGTTGATAACCGTTGATAACTAGTGGATAGTGTAGGGACGTGGAATGTTTCCTGTTTAATGCCTCAAGTCGAGACGGTGAAGGTGAAGGTGAAGTGAGGCTTCTACAGTGAACGATTAAACTTGCGAATATGAAAGTTGGTTGATAACCGTTGATAACTAGTGGATAGTGTAGGGACGTGGAATTTTTCCTGTTTAATGCCTCATGTCGAGGCGGTAAAGGTGTTAAAGTGAGGCTTCTGCAGTGAACGATTAAACTTGTGAATATGAAAGTTGGTTGATAACCGTTGATAACTAGTGGATAGTGTAGGGACGTGGAATTTTTCCTGTTTAATGCCTCATGTCGAGGCGGTAAAGGTGTTAAAGTGAGGCTTCTGCAGTGAACGATTAAACTTGCGAATATGAAAGTTGGTTGATAACCGTTGATAACTAGTGGATAGTGTAGGAACGTGGAATGTTTCCTGTTTAATGCCTCATGTCTAGGAGGTAAAGGTGTTAAAGTGAGGCTTCTGCAGTGAACGATTAAACTTGCGAATATGAAAGTTGGTTGATAACCGTTGATACCTAATGGATAGTGTAGGGATGTGGAATGTTTCCTGTTTAATGCCTCATGTCGAGGAGGTAAAGGTGTTAAAGTGAGGCTTCTGCAGTGAACGATTAAACTTGCGAATATGAAAGTTGGTTGATAACCGTTGATACCTAATGGATAGTGTAGGGATGTGGAATGTTTCCTGTTTAATGCCTCATGTCGAGGCGGTAAAGTGAGGCTTCTCCAGTGAACGATTAAACTTGCACGCAGCCATTACACCGTACACGCTAGCAGTTTGTGGAACTTCACTAAATCACATTGTACTAACATTATGGGGCACAATCGATTGGGTATGGAATGGCTTTGAATTTGAATAAGGTTGTATAGGGTATGTTGGAATTACAATACCTTCGCCATTTCGACCACATTGTGACAATAAAGTTTTGAACATTTGACAAACGTAGTTACTTTCTGTGACCAACTTTAAATAATGAGACTTCATAGAAAGTAAATAACAATTCCATTTCCGGTCACTTTTATGTTCTTAAAACCTTAAAAAAATTATTAAGTAATGGAATGTCTACTCGATAATCATGCATCGACGGAAATAGAAGCAATAAATACAATAAAATCTTGTGACGTCGTCCAATTTGACTTCCATTTAGAATACAGATAATATGTTAGTATCATTGTATCAAATATTTATTATACCGTGACAAAACAAATCGATGAACGTTTGTTGGTATAATGGTAGATAGGGCGGGAGTGGCGCAGCGGCGCGCATCGTCATCCGCGGGACAATGGCGCAGGCCGTCCTTGAATTAGCACCGGAACTATTGTCACCGCGCACAATGGATAGGATTTGCCTAGATTGCCGTCGGGCCTGGCACGCGCCGCCGAGCAAAAACCGCACACAAAACGTAACGACCGAAACCGGAGAAACGCTATTGCGTCGTATCGCTGTCATTGGAAGCCTGGAAAATTTATCATCCACCACACCAAATATTTTGGCGATACTCCCGCTAAAATATCGCATGAGTTACGAATTTAGGGAATGCAAACCATGATCACTTGAAGGTACTAAATTAGCCTGAAATTCCATTCTGCACAGGGAAAACGTTAACATAATTAAATTCAGACAACTTTGGCACAGTACCAAGGACACTGATTTGTATATATTGACCCCGATAACTTATTAACCCTAAGGGGTGCACGGTTCGATAGTTTTTCAAGTAATTCGTCAATGTCGGAAGGGAATGTATTGGGGTTGGACGAGCAATGAAGATGTTCTCGATGTAGGTTATTATCGGGTTCGTATCACAGTGTGGTGGACGTGTCATCATGATTAATCGATGTGCTGACATCAAGTCACCGCCCGTGGCGAATACAAACACAAAAAAAGGGTTTAAAGTCACGTCGCAAAATCCTCATCATGTATTATAAGTGCAGGCAAAAACAATACGAGTGGTTGACCGCAAAGTGCTTTTTAATAACAGGAGGATTAACCATTCGTATCGTAGGACTTGTGGTGATTAATGATAGCATCTGTTACCACTGTTCAACAAATTCATACAGCTAGAAGTCCGAAATGTAAAGACCAAGTGAATTAATAGTGCTGTAACGTGACAGCGAAATTCAAGGATATACAGCAGTTTTGATGAACTTGTGCTGTGCTTGCCGGGTTTGTGTAGTGACAAACGGGTAAAGTTTTCTCGTTGCACATGGTACGTAACATAGTAATTTTGTAGGATCTCTTTGTAATATTGTGTGTGGTGAACTGGTGAATCCAGTCCCGAAACGGCTCCCCGACGACCCTTTATCCCCGGAGTCATAGGCCTGCCTCTAACTAAGGGATGTCTCATCCCTTGGTTCCACCCACCCCTTAGAGTCAGGCCTATGACTCCTATGAGACATCCCTGTAGGTTTAATCATTTTTTTTTTCTAATAACTGAACGATGCGAGAAGCACAAAACCAGTCGAAGTGGCGATGCTTGGGCCATGTCCAGCAGTGGACGTCTTTTGCTGAAATGATGATGAACTGAACGATGTCTAAGATGACGATGTGATGATTTTTCGTCTATCCTTGGTAAAGAGTACTCTGTTAAAATTATTATTTATTTACACTTTAAATCGCTATTTCATAACATGAAACCGCGCTGTGACCGACATAAAATAAATGCAGGAAATAAACAAACGCAGCCTCGTTACCCATTAAAGAGGTCGGTGAATGACGTCCCACCATTAAATGTCGTTCATTACGCACGAAAAAATGTTAGGGCATTTTAGAAAAATAGAACAACTTGGAGAAGAGGTCGGGAAATTACAGCTAGGATATTTTAAAAGGAATACATTGCTTTACAAGGAGGTGTAGTCCAGTTAGTAATCGCAAACATAGCTCCATACCAGCCATATTGCAGTTATCCATTACAAACCTCGTTTTGCATAGATTCACATCGAGAAAGGTAAGTAGACAAAAATTTAAAAATATTAAATGAAAGTTCCTAAAAATGAGAATAACGCCAGAACCAGGAAAAACATGGCGATTGGCGAGTAAAATACACAATCACACCAAACAAAAATACACAATCTGCTTGGTAAAATCCAATTGAAAAAGTTGAAATAGATAACCAAGTTACGGCTACCACCTTACTTTTTTATGATGCGCTATAAAACTTTTTAATTTGATCGAAAACCAGATACCAGATTGGCTACAATTAACATTTTGATTGCGATATTTGTCGAAATGCGATGTGATTAAGCGAAATGTCAAGTTTTCTACGCGACTTGATCACATAGATAATGTAGGTCGCGACTCGCGAGGCCCTCGTGCCAGGAGCTGCGACGTTCGATTCCCTTCATAAATATATACGTCACTCTAATTATAGATGTGAACGTTGCCTATGACTTACGGAAAAGGTTATAGCTATATATAGCGATGTACCTGTTGTTGACACGATTAAATGCGGCGATGATTTAATATCGTACACAGCTTGGCAACCGTTCCGGATATTTATCGATTTTCATTGAACACGTTTTTGTTATATTTCATGAGATACGAACAGACAGTGAATTTTGTCTTTCAGAAAAAAAAGCTGACAAGGACATCTGGAGCTTTTTGTTGGCAGTTTTCGAGTGAAAATCATATTTTATTTTCGAGTGAACAATACAAGAAGCTTTCGGCGTGCGTTCGGATTGGAACTGGTGCTGACGTTGCCAAATGGGCTGATTGAAGCAAACAATTCGTGCAGCATTATTGTACTTACAATGAGCGTACTGTTACAACGGTAAATTCATTCAGCAGCATCGAAATATCTGTTCAATCGTGGCACTGACTTGCATTCCTGTTTTAAATATTGGAAAAATACTTGCTGCTGGAAAAATTTAACCAGACAATTTTAACCATATCGGTGTCAATCATACGAGTTTTAACTCAGAACTTGAGTGCATAGATAACGATAAAGGCAAAATAAACAAGCTGTGTATAGACTGACATTCAAATGCAGATATCGATTATGAAGTAGGTATGCGTCATTGGTATCGATCGGAGGAATAGCTCAATCAGGTATGCGAAGCGTTCTATCGGGGAATAGAAAGGTGGCATTGTTTCAAGCCCACACATAACACTCTGAGGACATCGTATCTCAGGGGAGGTGCCACCACCTACAGTGAGGTTATCTCTCTGGACTCTATGGTTGCGTGATAAAGACGCGATTATTATGCAACATTCATTATTTATACTGTCCAACAAAGGAGCTGTTTCATTTGAATGCGATTGAAGGAAATATTGTTGCAAAATTACAATGAGTACAGCGCATGTTTTATTGATTTTCTTTCCACTTGGCACTACCACAAAAAGGAGAGATAATAAATAATGCCTTCAAAGATGAAGGAGTCAACTGCACGGATGGTATTTAGGTGCTTATAATAAAGCAATAAGCATTCTGATTCTGATTGATTCTGAAATTCTAAATTATTTAGGTGTACTATTATCTGTCCCTAAACCCAAGCAATACGAAAAAGCATAAATAATTTACGTCGGTAATGAAAACGAAGACATTCCTATTTTCTTTGATTTTGAGGAAACCCCACATGACGTGACAGTTTGGCGTTTTGGCACAAACTAAAGTCCCACGAAAGCAAAAGTCGTATTTTAAATGACCTATGCGATGTGACTAGTGCTTGCGTAAACATAACCTTGATATAACGATACTAAATACTGCGACACACCCACCGCGCCTTTTCGGAAGATGACGTGTTATTTATATTGATGTTATCTCGGTCATCCGATATTAGCGCGGTCTTACCGGTCAGCGCTTACTCTTATCACCCGTTCAACACGTTTATGTACTTTGTAGTTTTCAGTTAGTATCTTCCTCATGCAGGGCAAAATGTCGCTGTTACTTAAAGTTGATTAAATCTCTGGGCAATTAAAGCATGATTTTTGGTACCGTTACCGTCTATTAATTACATTGCATGTTTGGAAAGCAACTTTTTATATCCGATACCAGTTATAATTCACGCGCGATTAATAATACTGCGTGCTTAGCCTTATCCATGATCCAAGGCCTCCACTACAATTGACAGTAAGCACGACTTTACAAACTACGTTTCGCAATACATTGCGCAACCAAACAATATGTTCCAATGCTCGTATCTGAGAAAGACGACAATGTAGTTACAAATGGAAAATGAGCGTCGAATCCTTATTTTGGTAGGAGTTACCCCACGGTCTGGTCGCACAGTGAGTCATACGACCGCCCGCGTCGTATTTAGGCTATTCGATAATCATGTCGCAACACTAACACTCGATGCACATTGATGTCAATCGATGCGGGCGTAACAGATACCGCACTTAATGATTGAGGATCGATTACTGTCACGCATCAATTCAAACTACTTTTGTTATCCTTGCATCAACTGGTCTGTTGACATGACAGGGGCTGGAGTAGGCAAGTTTATACACATTCATCACACAGACAACGTGACAGACGCTTGGATTATTTTCTGCCATTGCCATACATGCCTTTCTGTGTAGACAAATGTAATTAAAACGTTGACATCATGAATGAGGCTAAATATAAATCATATATCATATGCCATGAGCTGCCAGATCACTGCGATATTATCTTTCCTCGCGATCCCAGATTTTCACTTATAATAGACGCAAGTGAAACTTGAATAATCATGACACATAATTGATAATTATCAGATTTCCATTCGAAACACATGTTCACATCCATCGAGATATAAGTACTAACGTACTAGAGAAGACACCGTAAATTCCTACTTTGTCTCGTTCAACTGCGGCGATCGCGCCGCAGTTTGTCGAAGAAAACGCGTAATTGCCGTGATTTACATGGCGCTTAAGACCTTTTTGCCGAGAATAAATACACTTCCGCAGCAAATCTAGCACTGTGGTAAATTAGGTACGGTTTAGACGAATTGTTATTATTTTAGCGCTGCAGCGAACTAAAGATTAAATACGAAGAATAGGACAATTCAGTTATTTGACGTAGCTTCTCTAGTACGTTAGTACTTATATCTCGATGTTCACATCCAAATATGTCATCGAGAGTTATCGGCAGTAAACAATAGTCCGTGATTCATACGGGGGATAATGCAACTGTTTGTACACAAACCATAAAACAATGTAAGTACTCAGAAAATACAGGTTTATAAGGGCGCCTTTCTACCAGATATTTATGTGCTATGCTACGTCGCTATGGATGCGTTTGATATCCACCAAACATATTCATTGATCCACATAGCATAGCACTACTGTTGGAAACGGGTTCAACTAAGCTATGTTTTTATATGGAATGATGTGTGCTATGGATGCGTGCTATGGATGGGAGCATAGATATAAGAAAGAAGATGGGAGCTATGGATGTGTCTATGGTGTAGCTACGTGCAGCCGCAGCCGCTCCCCGTGCCTCCGTACTGTCGATGCATCGCATAGTTCGATCTGCGCATTTTCCTCGCACTGCTACCTCGGGGAGGCGCATCTTCTTAGCACATCTTACTGGCTCCTCTACACAACTTAGCATTCATGAAAACGGTCACATAGTTTTGTAGCTTAGCTTTCACATCCCCGTAGCATAGCTGCATAGCACATCTCTGGTGGAAAGGCACCCTTATATTTAGCGATGTGATGGAACTGGTGGAGACCGCTCGACGAAGACCGATATTATTATGACAGTGTTGCGACCTATTTTTTTGTCTAAATTTTCGCTAGCGCTCGATATCCTGTGTGTAATTAGCCGAAAAACCAAAGGCCCAACAATTAACGCAAGTGCCGCAAAAAAATAGTCGGCCGCAACAGGGATTCAATTAAAAAGCGTTTGCGCATGTAATCGGAAACCTGACCACGATTGCAATGCGACTTTTTTAGTTGAATTGGCTGTCTCGTTAAGGTGTGTGTGGGCAACATAACGGAATATCGAAATTGATCGAGATCGATTTACATAATGCGCGCGTTCTCTGATCTGAACACATGAATGGTGGAGTTTGTAGCACCTTTCCAAATCTCTATTATGCTAACATGCATGTGTTTGTTCCGACTAATCTCCGAAACGGCTGGCCCAATTTTGATGGGACTTTCACTGGCAGATAGCTGGTGTTATAAGGAGTAACTTAGGCTAATTTTATTTCAGAAAAAAGAATTAGGGCCCCGTGGGCGTCCCAGATAAAAAACTGGGATTATATTGGTGAAACTTTTCTATACTTAAATATTTAAACATTATTGCCTACATTTTCGCATTGAATTGCATCGGCAACACCGCAAAAACAAAGAGTAGGACAGCCACAAAATGGGAACCAGCACAGTCCAGTTGATTTAATTAAGTAACTACTGCTAACCTATTTTAAAACACAAAAGCTGACGCATAAAGGCAATTATTTGAACGGCAGCAAATATCAACAGTATTGAGCTAATTGAATGCCAAATATATACTGAAACCCAACAAATTGAATGCAGTATTAACGACAAGTGCAACCCATCCAATTAGTGGAACAGTACACATTCGTTATTCATTTCACAGCTAAATCAAAGAAGCACTACAAAATTCGGTGTCCGTTTTCACGAGAACAAAACCAATATTGGACTGTTTTGAGGTACTTACTGTACAAATAGAATGGAAAAGTTTAGAAAAACAATTGTCTCAATATCATTGGACTGTTCGGAGATATTATTTGATGTTATTTCGAATTAATGTGAAATACAGGACTGCCTCGTTGGTCTAGTGTTGTGGTCACAAGCGCTACTGCTGAGCATGAGGTCCTGGGTTCGATTCCCAGCACGCGTAGCATGGCGCTTTTTATCTCTACGAAGAATAGACATAGCTTTTTCAATACAAAGTGACAGTTCGTTTCTTCATTTTTGACATCCACCGTAGAAATCTTTCTACAATCTGTCATTTTGTCTTTCATTTCTAACGATATTTGTCTATGTCTTTTTATATGTAGACTATTTCGGAAGAAAGTTTTCTATCCTTACTGTCAAAATCACACTGACAACCGATAAATCCTATGATAAAACAAAGAATTCTGAGTCGAATTATGTAAAAGAGTGAATTTCGTAAAAAGTGTAGTTGACTCTTTCTATTTTGCTGCCGTCTCGTTCTGTCTACTGTCTATAGGAAACGTCATTTTTGTCTACTCTTCCGTCGACAAATCGGTGCTCATGCTACGCCTGCAGGTCGAAGGTCAAAGTGTTATTGGGTTTTTCCATCTGGAAGTTCTCTGTAGCAGCCTGGATGGCGGTCCGGTCTGGATTTTTGCCCGGTTGATGACATAGGCTCGCCCCCTATTACATGGGACTTGGCGAATGTGGGTTTACTATAGGTACACCGCTGCCTAACCCCTCGGGGATTACAAGCGTGACGATGTTATGTTACAGGACTAAAATTGGAAATAAATCCTTGATATTGAAAGGAATAAAGTGCGAAAATCGTTGTTATGCTTCCCAAACTGCAGATAGTGCGTCAAGAAGTGCACTCGCCAAGTCTTGGGGAATTGCGATCTATCACCGATATCCATTACGCACAAAAGCTTTTAGTGCGCACCGAATGAAACCATCGTCTTCAGTAAATCAACACCTACACTAAAACTGGCACTACCCTTAACAAAGCGTTTTATGGCTCGCACCGTTTGCACTATAGTAAAGTTGTTCATAACAGTGTTTGCCGAGTAGGTGATACTGAAGGATTGAGGGAGAGGAAATTGAATCCCATTTGCTACAATCCATTACGTGTAATACCCATCCAAAATGAATCGGAAGTGTAGCTGATTTGTGAGCTTTGTTATTTGGACGAAGATAAATGATTTAGTAGAGATTAGGCATTCAGTAGAGATTTCATGGAAGAATTCCAAAATATACAGAATGCAAAACACGCCCCGGTACAATATGATCACGATAACGGCGCTTGACCAACCTGATAACACCAATTAGGTGAGGCATGGGTGCGCAAACGCAACACTGTCACAACACCACCACATGCAAATCGTTTATTGGCGCGACAATCAGATCGCGACGGGACCGGTCAACCATACAGTCATTCGGTCGTTGACACCGACGATGGTGACACTTGACTCTCGCTGACCGTTTCACTGTAGGATGCTAAAAAATTTGATATAGTTTATTTGGAATAGATATTGAGTGATATATTGGAAATAGCGATGAGCATTTTAATTTCATCGCTCATATACATTTAAATAAAACCGGCCTGGAATAAGAGTAATTCAGACTTGTGCGTCGATAAAATGTACTGATTCTATGAAAAGTGTCATCTCGCTACAAATAAATACGAGGAAATGTTTTGTGTTTTTCCTAACAATTTAATCATGGCAACAAAGGTGTTTCCGATAGAACTCCTAGGTTTAGATAGTCTGAATCCATAGTTGAACGATTGAAATAACAATCGCACCGTTGTTAGTGGAAATAATAAAGCGAACTTCGAACTTTATATTTTAGACCACTCGATATGATGATCTATATTTCGAGCTAGAGAGTGATCAATGTCTAATTACTAACTAAAATTTTAGTAGGCTGGTTCGCAACAGATTAATAATATGCAGAGTTCACATAACCGCAGAAATTTTCTATATCATTACGCGCAATTAAGAGCAAATTTTAATGCGATCATATAATATTAACGATCTCACAAGTTAGCACTTATCTTCTTACATCGTCGCTCCAGAGCAAACTTTGGTGATAAGAATGAATTCCAGATTGTTCTTAAGGTGGAGGATTGCTTTCGAAACTTTATAATCTAATAACATAAGATGAATTGCGCCGCAAAACTTTAGGTATACTTTCCTAACATTCGCTGGCTATTACGCTGTTTGTTGAACAGTTACGACTTGAAAATAATCTTTGAACATTCCATTCCGTGTTCCATCAAATAATAAATCGATGCGATTTATTGAGACAAGTACGGAAATCAAGGGACTGCAACGATAACAAAATATCGATTAGATAAATGCGCACGGCTAGTTGCGAAGAGCTCTTCAACCGATAGTTGGAAAATAACAATATCAAGCACTTCACGGAAAAAATGTGAATATTCGCTTCCAGGCGAAAAAGCTATCCATAAAGGAATATATTCAGCAGTTTACGAACGAAGTAGTGCGAACACAATTTATAAAAAAAAAACGTAATTAACGAGAGTAAACAGCTGCTCATTTACAAAGGGTAATGAGGTTCAATGATGTGTAATGCACCTGTTCTATTTTTTTGACATTTAAATGCCGGTTGCGTCTTATGAACGGTTAGTCCATAATATTAAAACGACCTAGAGTCTCGTTTGTGAAGTAGGGTAATTTGAGGACCCCTCATATAGAGGGCACTTCATCAACACATCAACATAACGAAAATAGCTGTGGACCCCATGCGCAGAAGGACAGCACCACAATGGATCATTTCCGCAAGTTGACGCCTCATAATTTATCTGAGAGGATGGACCTTTTAGTGTAATTTAAGGTAACGGAATATTTCATAGTGTATTTATTTACATAACTAGACACGTTATTCCACGAAACCACTAACGTTGGTCCAAAAGGATTGAGCTCATATTTTCGATAGGGCCTTTTTCGTTCATATAAGAATCCATTAATCATGCAAAACGTATTCGTATTCAAACTTGAGGAGGGAGCGGGCAATAAAGCAGTACATTTAGTTCGCGGTATCCGAGGGTCCAGCCGTGTCGACGTGGACCGTGTTGAAGTTTTTTACTGTGCCTTCGTCAAGTCAAACAAAGAGCCGGAACAAAGCGGAGAGAGCGGCCTTTGTGCGGATACGTCGAGTGCGACGGCACTTAACTCTGACATCGGTGACGGCAACATAGGCCCGTCGCGTCGGCCGGGACCCCGCGCCATACTCGTCTTCCGCTGGACCTTGAGGCCGTCGCAGAAACTGTTTCGTAACTTCCACGTCATTAACAAGGATTTATTGGTGTCGAGAAGGATATGGAAGGTTAGCCAGTGCGATTGGCTGTTACGATATGATACAACGATAACAAACTCTGAAAGGAGGAGGTGTTTTGCCATCTCGTTGCCGTCGGATGCGGTTCGCATCCGTTGAATTTAAAAGCAAATCTATCCACATTTAATTTTAATATACCGAAAATAAGTGAATAGTTGAATAACGAGGCTAGTGCAGCAGGAGGGGAGGAAGGACCGGTGTTCGTTGATGGCGATGTTTTATTGGCTTGCCCTAATTGCCTCCCGTCCCGCATTAACGACGTTTGCTACGACCTAGATAGGTTAGGAACACGCTAAGCGATCAATTTTCGTATTGGAAACGTTGACGCCACGTAAACGTCCGTGTACTAACGATTTAGCCTTGGTATAAAAGCACAAAAGTGCGCCTAAAATAAAAATATAAATTTTATGCGCAATTCTTTATCAACAGTCTTAACCTACTATGGCAACGATTCCTGACTACCACACATTCATAATGACAATGCAAACAGCAATAGTAATCAAGTATGGCGAATAAACCCGCAGGTCGAAGGCGCAAATTTCAATTTTCCGAGCGGACAGTCAGCTGCGCCTGGGTAATCCGGAATTTATCTCTTGCCTTCGGAACGGACACCCGTCGCCTTTCAATCACCCCCGACACACCGAGAAATAGGAATTGTTGGGAAAATCCATTGTGTTCCAGACATCTGACGCGGAATATGTTTCACACAGACGGACGGTCAAAGCGACCGCCGCAGTTTCGAGGGATGTATCACGTACGTATGTGAATATATTATTCGAAAGAGGATAAGGTATGAGCTATTGTGAATAGGCCCGTATAGGTACGTAACGAAAGCAGTAAAAACTAGCATCTATCCGTTACAGGTTACATGGCAGAATTGTGCCTTTGCGTGCACGCACCTAGATCCGGTTTTGTCCTTTGATGGCTAGAATTCATTGGTTACACAGACAGGTCGATATATTTATTACATCATGCTTTCGTTGCTAATCTGAGCGCATCGGCCTCAGTGACGCATGCCCGCCTCCTGCGGTCAATTTAACTGAATTTATAGCAGCTGCAAGGTCGGCTAAGGATAACGAACCCGACCCGCAGCGGTGTGTTATGATGAAACAGGTCTTCACTGAACCAACAATAAACGTTATCATTACGCTGTAATTAGGCGTAGGCACCTGGAAGTGTTCGTAATCGATAATTGACCGTGGATTTCACTATAGATAATTCATGTTATTTATTTTCACTTTTGGAGGTATACCTACTCAATTAATCGCAATGACCACGTTATGCCATGTGACCCGGATAGTGAATTGAACCCACAGATTGAACTCGGAGTGAGCAATAAAAAAGTTTTGTTCGAATAGGATGGATACGGTCGTATGTAATCTAACGTTGGATTAATTGAATCGCCCGGAGCGCGCGATTCCATTTCTACAGGAATGAAAGCTGAGCAAAAAGAAAGAGGAAATTAACGCAGTCATCTTTGCAACACGTGTCCACTTCTTGATGACAGGGGAAATACCTGATTGCTCTCATTGACCACAATATTTCTATTCTTTTAAAAGTTGCGTCTTTGTTTCTACATTTCAATTTGAGATATTATTGGATAAATCAGATAAAACGTATCATCGATAACGAGTTCCTACAACTAAATAAATTAGATTATTTTTATTTCTATTTCCACAATCTTGCCTCACTTGTTACGCAAATTAGCAGATAACATTTCCAATAGAATTCCAATAATTATAATTTGAAGGTTTCGTGAAATCTTTTAAGTATCTTCCTGGGCGAGACATCAAATACTTTGCAAGTTTGCGAAGTGGAAACTTGAGAAGTTATAAAAACAATCAAATTGGAAAACAAATTAAGGATGAAATTCTTCTTTGGCTTCACATTCTTATGAAGCTCTCCTACCTTTTTAATGAGTAGGTTTCGATTAAACATTTAAGTATAAGGTCATCCAAATTTTGCTGTTTTATTCTACCTAATTGCGAATTCACCTGTTTACACCGTCATTGGTTTACACTGAGTTTACTCTTGAACAACAAAAACAAGTACACGTGGGGCTCGTTTAATGTCATTTTATTACTCAATTTATGGCGTTGAGTCGTCTGAGGGATAATAGAGCAGTGGTCATCAGTGGTGTGCTATTTAAGTTATTAAGAGCCTATACTACCTCAGCTCAAATTCACTACACACAGTAAATACTCGCAAACTGAGTGAGAGCGAGACGGAGGGGTGCTGGCAGCTAAATAGTTTAGGTAGGTAGTTGCTTTTTATAGTGAAAATAATGGTAATTTATAAATTAAAAAAAAAAACATAAGACCTGCTTTATAGTATCTATTTTGAAGATATTTTTGATTACTTACCAGCGGTTTATACATAGTTCGGTTTAGGGGTAACTTTGTTTTTTTTTAAGAGTCGTGTATTCGTTAAACATAGTACCTAGCATCAATCCTCAACTTTAACATAATCATATTTATTTCAAAATTAATGCCGCCGTATTTTCGACATAACGGAGGATCATGCTAAGCAATTTGAGGTTGTACGGGCCCTTAAGGAAGCCATGACGTTACGCCACGTAATAAGATTAACCTACGAGCTAGGACGAAACAACGTTAAAGCAGTTGGTAACTTGGTACTATCGGTATATATTATTTTCCATATGAATACGAAGAGGGTACCTACGTAGGTAAATATTTTAATTAGTTTAGCTATACTATACCCCATTTGAAATAAGATTAGACATTGAAACAATCCTTTATTCAGTCCGTTCAACCGATTTTGACTTCTATACCGTAGGCATAAGGATGGCATTAAAAGCAAAAAAGGTTACACAATACCAACTGTCTACTGCAGCTTCCATTTGTCATGCGACCAACGCAATAGAAGTCAAAATCGGACTGTAATAAAAAAGGTTTATTTAAACGTCTAATCTTATTTCAAATGGAGTATAGAATCATTGATCTATGATTTGATCTTCCAGTTCTCATACTAAAAAGTAGTTGCTGTAGTAAAACAAAAAACCTCAAGTAGGTACCTACACGGTGCATTATTTTATTTTTTATTTATTTTATTAAAACGTTATGCACAAGTAAAAAAAATACTGTACAAAGGCAGACTTAATGCCTGAGGCATTTTCTACCAGTCAACCTAGGGTGATGCAGAGACAAACATGGCAGGTGCAACATACGGGATAGATAACTCGAAAAGGATAAATAGTAGTTTAGTTGCATTAGTGCAACTACAATCAGAATAGTTTGGCACTATGAGTTATTCTAACTAAAGAATGCTCAGCACCAAGAACCGTACTGCATTCAATTCCACGACTGTCCTTGCATAATATTTGTATAAAATTATGCATCGACATGTAGTGCTTACATGCCTGCATTTATTATATATATATACATCTTGCAATGTGATTTTAATTTTAGCATTTATCTTAAAATGCTACCAGAATTTTTACATCCTTCCATGTGCGGTTTTCCCGACCCAGTTACTATGTCCAAGTTACGTCCACGTTCCAGTACATCGTACGCAGTAATCTTGTTTATCGGTTCGTATGTCGACATGTTCCCCTCTACTACCTATCCTGTCAGCCAGCACCGAGCGCTGTGAATTTACGACTGTTTTTCTGCTAACTTACGTCACTTTTCGGGGGATATTGCAGCACTTATTTATGTTAGTTATCTAGCAATAAATATGGCTACTACAACAACTACTTATGGTTCCAAGAATGCTATTTAATGTACTGCACTTCAGAGTAACTACTACTTACGACTCATTTTTACATGAGAGGTGTGCGTCGTGTATTTCAAAATAGTGCGTCACGCGAGTATTACGATAAATACATTCCTAAGCAGATAATATGTTCGGATTTAATTCAATTCATTCATACTAACGTTAAATCCTATAATCCCTTGACAATTCAGACATATCAGTTTTCATTTGTTCACAGAAATTAATTTAAACTTTTTAATTGCAAGATGGGAAACATTTTATCCATTTTATGAAAGAGAAAATCTGACCTATTTTCTGTAATTGAGTGGATTCTGCACGCAGTGGACAACACTGTTTTATGCGAGGGGCTAACGAAGCAGACGGCTTCAGGTCGTTAGCATTCATCGCATAAGTCCTGGATTAAGGTTTAGCGAGGATGACATACGAATCATGCGGTATCTCGGTAGGGTTATAACAAGGCACTGGCAGATAATGACCGAAACGTGAGCTTTATAGCCCGTAGCTCCGCAGGCACGTATTGAAGCAGTCATCACGTTACTGCTGTCATAACAATTTATTGAGCTCAATATGGTCTAATAGGAATACCAAATATCGTAATAAAATCATATATTGAAACCGGCCAAGAGCGTGTCGGACTACGCACAGTGAAGGGTTACGTAGTTGGGATGAATTTATCCCAAGCACAAACTTAATATTGTAGTTGAAAAACTTTTTCTTCCCTACGGAATGTATAGGAGGACATGTTTTTGCAACTGCAAATGTAAGTTGGTTGATTATTACTCGGTAACGTGCTGTAATAGTTTTCCTTTAATTTCGTTATACTACGGCCGTAATTTTTTTCACATATCCAATACCAACCTTTTAGCAGGCAGGGGGGAGTTAATATTTCGCAAATGGATCCCTGAATCCAAAAATGGTTTTCACAAACTCTTTCAACATTTTTGAACGCCCTTTCCAACGATATCCCACATCATAGGATAGGCGAGCAAAAAAAATACGTACCCACTTTAAACACTTTTTAAACTAAAAAAAATTATTTTTTGTGATTTTATTTTACCTTTTTTTGAATAAATCACGCCGTCTGATGACTATGGTATACATATATACCCATACCAGTACAGCTATCTAGTACTAAGAGTCTCTGATCTAAGCCGCGGACAGACGGACAGACAGACTGACATGGCAAAACTATAAGGGTTCCTTGTTGACTACGGGACCCTAAAAACCATGTAAAAACAATTTTTTTAGACATACTTTTGTTTGAATACAGAAGGAGCTAACAAGCAAACATTGAAAAAACAAACATCCTGCTGATAATTAAATTGACAAACACTTGTAAATGTCATCTTGTATCTTCTACTTAATAAAATCTAGAAACATGACATTTTGCTTAAGTGTTAATTATAAATGTTAATTATATTATGTATACCTAAGGAAAGTGAGCACTAAGTAAGGGAAGATGTTTGAAAATCTCTAAAGGGTTTAATAGGGGATAAATCAATCGACAAATAAGTAATGCATAATGTGCTTACCTGTAAGAAATTGGTACACTATTCTATAAGTATTGGATCTATATCATAACTTTGTATCGGTGTATTAAATTGTTGGTGAACCAAATAAATAAAATAAAAAATAAAAGTTTGTATGGAAATTCGTCATATTCGCCGATGGAAAATCTATCAGGCACATGGCATGTATCGTTTAGTATTTTTAAGAAACGATGAGACTCAAACCAACTGCTGGTTTCAATCTTATTTACCAAAAACAATACCGGGAGAAAATTATGTAAATGAAAACAGGAATTCCGATAACAAGATACTTAAAAATAAGAAAATAGACAAAAGCTCGTAGGTATGAGTTAAGGAAAATGGACAACACTTTTAAGTCGTAAAAAATCCTAACCATATTACCACAAAACCGTGTTTATCAGTTGCTTAGCTTAAACACCGTTTAAATGCGACATTTATGTATGGAGTTTGATATAAAACTGACAGTAGCCACGATTTTAACAAGTGTCTAAGTTTTTGTGGTAAGACCCTAAGTATTTAGTAAGTAACATTTAGCTAGCTTTTAATCAAAGTGGATATGGTTTTAATTTTAATTAATAACGGTACAAATGATTTCACTACAGTAAACGCTTATTTAGATAGCTAGACGGTAGACATTTTAGGAGAGCCTTTAATAACTTGACATAAAATATATATTAGATACAAACATTCAGCAATAAATTATATTTAAATTCAACTTAGCCACATCCACAATAAAAACCGGTATAATCATATACCAAAAACGAGTAAATGACCTTAAAATGTACCGTTTATTCAAGGAATCCGATTTTGATTTGTGCAGAGATTCGATTCAAAAATAATGACAAGTAAAAACTGATTTATCCCCGGAGAAATGTATGAATAATATGAAATATGATTACAATTCTCAAGAGGCGCTCTTTCAAATCGTTTACATAAATGTTCATGAATCATGCTATCAGCCATTTAATCGAAATAGTGACAGCGGTTGCCTGTGACGGGCTACATACATAATCTCATTTATAACAACTTCGTACAAAATTAAATAAACCATTAGTCATCGAAAATCTCTCGTCGGGAGGAACGTTGAGGAACCAAAATGTAATTTTGTAAAAGCTGTGATAAGAGGACTGCCATCGGCTAATTGCGGGTAGCCAGAAGAAGGAAATGGTAAAGGCATTAATTTGTAAGAAATGATAGACAGCATGGCCGAAGGTGCGAAAATTTAACCAATCGAAACAGTAAATCGTTTTTTGACAAAGTCGATAAAGATATTACTGAGGTTATAATAATGTCTTCTTGGCCCGAACAAATTGTATCAAACAATCTACAATATCACATAGCCTTAGTTTATTTAAAGCCTATGCATATAACCCAAATCAAAGAGTAGTGTGAACTGAGTTGAAACACAAACATACAAAAACATTCAATTAGGTACTCCTTATAAGGCAGAAACGCGAGAAACCGATTTGAGTTCTTCTGAAGAATGACTAAAAGACATTTTCAGCTTAATCAATGAAAGGTTATTCAATAAAGGCTCAGACATACTGGCGCGTATCGCCCCGCGACGCGACGCCGCCACATTGTTCGCCGTTAAGTTTTCTCAGAAATTGTTTTGTTAAAATTCGCGTCGCGCGGCGAATCGTGCCAGTATGTAAGAGCCAGAGAACACAATGTAATCGACCTCAAACACAAATGAATCAAACAGACGCGATATCGCGGGCGCGACAAGGGTCCCGATGCATGTCGCGCCCGCGATATCGCGCAAGTTTGCACGAGCCTTAAGGCCTTTAATTCGTTTCTAAGAAATTCATTTCCCAAATTCTATTATCGATACTGTGACGAAATTACCCAATAAAAGAGAGTGAATAGCAAAAGAAATAAAACGTTGACTTGACGAAGAGCAGTTGTTGAACTTCGAAGTTTAGAAGACACAAGACACTGAATTTTCCTGCTAACATTAGGAAAGATACTACGAACTACCGAAAAAGCAAATATATTCACATAATGGTAAAATGAGTTATCAAATTGTATTTAAATAGCAGACAAAGTTTAATCTGTTTACCATAAACATTTATCAATTTACGAAAACGAATCAATGACAACTATCAACTTCATAATCACGTCCAAATCGAGTCTTCAAAACCAGTCGCTCAATAAGGCAAATTGTGAACTTTCAGAACTTGACCTTCCAAGTTCAGATACGAACTGAACCCCTCCTCAACCTCCCCCTACCCTCCCCCTCCTCGCCCAGCCCGCATTGCAGTGAAACAGAAGGACGATGCGAAATAAGAACCAGACCTGTATCAAGTCTTTTAAATCCTTTGATTCTACTCAACGATATGACTTCTCGCGTCGTTCAAAAGTCGTCGACCTCCTTATGCACTGTATTGAACTGCACAATTCCTCATTTGCTGTATTGCCGTCGAGACGAAATGCTAATTTAGAAGCCAATAGCTAGTTTGAACGACAATGAAGAGACAATTGGTTATTTGGTGTCAGGGCTCAGGGGGCAGCTTCGTAATAAAACGCTATGGAAAGCTTGGATAGGGCTAGCAGGACCTTGACACCACCCGTATACGAGCAGAGGTCAAGGTGGTCCTAATGCGTTTACGGCTTTCAACCTTGCGCACTTTATAGTCATCGCAAAGCCCTGAACGGCCATTTCTTAAATCCTAAAAATAAAAGAAGAATGAAATACTCGTATAGACCAGATTTTGCTTTGATGTGGAATTTATGGACGTACCATTCAGAGTTCATTTTCCTCGAAACCTTGTTTAAGATTTTGTGTCTTGTTAACATTTTGTTTTTATATTGAGGAAATCACATAAGTATTTTAATAGTCAAAGGAACATTGTATAAATCAATTTTTTATAATTATGTTAAAAATAAGTTTATACAACGTATAAGCTCTGAAGCTTCTAACAACCCATGAAAGTTGGCTGTTTAATTATACGGTCTATTTAGGCAAATTTCTGCATTAGAAGGCGACGTGACCGTGAATGTAATTGTATTATTTAGTCCATATTCAGACATTTTGAAGAAATAACATGCTGGCAAGATCGATAGTGGACAGAACAAACAATTAGAACCTTATTGATGCCAAAAACAGTTCGTAACTTATAATATTCCATTACCAAAGGTTTGGAATATTAGATATTTACATAACTATGTTTAACACCGTAAATGTGAGAAATTCTTGACATTATTCCTCGAGGCTGACACGATGAGTCACCAGCGTCCTTCACCTCAGGCCGGCCGCACCGCCCGACATCCGCATTCACTATTTTACCCACTAAAACCCTCGAGACGACGAGCACAGCTTATTCACGTCACATTTTAATTCATTCACAGCTTTGACGTAAACACGACGATTCTCTTACAAAAGCCTTTTATGCACACTGCAAGTCCAAACATACCTACTTAGGTAAATAAAATGACTCAAATGTTTGACCTTTCTGAGGTGGAGAATAGGGACAAGAATCGGTAGCCAATGTCAAGAGAAACAACTATCTTTAACAAGCTCTATTGTCAGAACTAACGTATCATAAAATCGTGCAGTTGGTTGATTGGTCAACGAAGATATTACGAGAAAGATGAAAGAAAACAAACGTTACCCAAGCAAATAGTGCCGCGAATCATTGCGATTACGACACAGCCGCGACATTACCACACTTTCTCCGCAGAACAAATCGCAAAATCGTAAATGTCGCAAAGTAAATTGACCGCGAGCCAAGAAAATTGTTCGTAAAACCTTGTGTTCACTTGATAAAATAAGTTCATTTAAGATTCAGAAAAATATAAGCTCAAACTATTGTGTTGACGAAACCATACTGAAACTGGCCTTGATATGCAATACCATTTAGTGGCATAGTAACATTCACGGTCATTATCAAAACACGCGACAATAAACGTAGTGGTAGGTCCCACACTCCCACACATGAGTTTAGGGTAGGTACTGCAATTCTGTTCGCTCATCAAAGCATAGTACAGTAAAACAATAGAAATATTTGTTTAATTACCTACATATACAGCATAAATAAAAAAATACGTCTTGTTGACGGCTGAAAATATGAACTACCTAAATAATTATAGCCTGCGTGCCTTTTTTTTTTTAATTTGTCATCAAGGAATTTGTAAGTATCATTTAAATATCAACAAAGCCTTTACTTGCATTAAGACATTAACGCATATTAATAATGTAAGAGATGAAAGTGGAACGCACCCTACAAAATGTTGCTGTCACGTAACGTCAAGTTCATTTGCTAATTGAGCGAGCCGCCGCCTTTCATAACTCGGACGAGTACCATCACCTTTCATATGCCAGACGCATGTTTGTTTATACAAATTCATAACGGAAACTGATTTTGTAACTTTTCAGCCTGAATATATTCATAAATTCAGATGAAAGCGAAATGAAAGATAAAATTTTGACATGTCTCAATATTAATATATTAATTGTGGACATAGTTGAGATCAAAGATAAGTTTCATACACGTATGTTGCAGATTTATGTACATACCGACCCGCATACATTGCATCGTATTTTGCAAGGCACGCATAACAACAACATTCGAAAGTGTGTCAAGATTGCAATAGCACAACGTGGTGCCGACGCGATGCGCTAAGCGGGAAACGCAACACATTGTAAACATTTACCAATGATGTATAGGCCTTCCGCGTTAGCAATGATTGAAATTCACAACATTTCCGATGCAGAAATGAATAGTATTATAGACATAGAGATCAGTCGCCACATATTGGTGAATCATAGAGCAAAAGCGAATCCTAACATTCAAGTCGAGAGCTAGAATCTTCTGAATAAAAGAGCCTTGGAAAGAAATGAAAGGATTCGAAACGAACACAAAATTAATGTATGTTCATTTGTGAACAGTTATGTTAAACCTACTGTTCATTAGACCCCATTTCACTAATCAACGCAGACACATAAATAAAATTGAATTGAGTGGGGAACAATAAAAATGCAAATATCGATCATAACGGGCCAGACATTATTGTCCGTGGTGGCGGGATGCTTTCCATTCTATTCGAGCCTTATACGAGTTCATGATAATATGGGATGTGAAATGTCCATATCGATTCGTCTGTTGTTGACGACGATGAAGTCGGAGGCACAACGGAAGCAAATTGCCCCGAAAAGTCACATTTATTTTTAGCACAGTGAAATGTAGAAACAGAGAGAGTCAAATTTCCAAGCCTCTTTCAATAGAGGCCACGTTTTCTCAGTATGACGTGCTTCCCATTCGTCAGCTTATGAATAGAAGTGTTTTCGAAATCTACTATTAGGCATAATCAGCCAGCTATTGTTTCCAAATCTGTTTACGACGCCCACGTACTCATCGTGTATCCAAGAAGGGCGAAGGCATGATTTATGACTGTCTTAAAGCTGATTTGGAGGTAGCTTACTAGGTTTTTATGGGACTTGTCTGTTGACACACAAATCTTGATATTATTTTGGGCAAAAAGGCAGGATTAAAATGTAGAAGATTACTAATCTTTGAAGCCAAATCAGTCTTGAAAACCTTTTAAGCGTCATCGTCATGATTATGAAACGGAAAAAAATGCAATGTTTAGTCTTCGATTTCGAAACGTTATATTGAGTATTGCTAAAAGTCAGGCAGGTATTTCATATTTTGAATACATACGTATGTATAGTATAGCCCAAAAGGCATTGTGGGTCTAAATATAACTGACCGGTTGTGTTTAATGTCGTGTTCTGACCCCAAACTCTTCGTGACGGACATCGTTCAGTACGCTGCGAATGCGGTACAGCACGCGAGCGAATTACGCGATCGGGTGAACGTTCCATAGTAACTTTGTTACTATTTCGTGACATTCAACAGCGAACATTGCGCAATCACAGCAATCTAATAAACAAAATCGCACTGGAGTCGATTTCAATAACGCATTTGGCTAAATTGCCTGTCTATTACTAGGCGAAATCTTATTTCGCACAGTCACGAAACTAACAATGTCCTATTACCTAGACCTGGATATAATACCACGGGTGTACAATTACAAAGAGACAACAGCTACTCCGCAAAACGGTGGTTGATAATAACTATCCTAGTATTTCATGACAGTGCGACTGCGCCGCGCGCCGCAGCTCTTTCTGATATTCCATCTGGGTAAGCGGTAACAATACTGCGAAACTGCAAAGCATTCCGGTGCGTCACGCAGTTGTATTGTACACAACAAATATTATAATGTCACGCAATTCAACGTTCGAATAGCAAGCGCTGTTGTGGAGCCATAGAACATAGCTCCGGGAGCGAGGGAAACGAATTCGCAAGGGGATATCACTCAAGAAGAGAATACAATACTTAATGGACTCCATTACGCCTGATCCTTGTCTTTTATAAAGGCTCAGGAGCAGACAAGCAGACGAAGGCACAGCTTCACAGACATTGATTGATGCCTCGTGCCCCCAGACTGACAAGATAAAACAATAAACATAAGGTTTATCTTACTCTGTGGCTCAATATGAATACGCATAAGATGATAGGCCTTTGTAAACTGTAATGAATGTCAAATCTGTTGAATAGCTAACATCATGAATACATCAACCTGGACGGTTGTTATTTATCACATCGTGTACCAAGCTAAACTCATTTAGATCACCAGACACGTTTCATCAGACACGTTATAGTCACCATCACATCATCATAGTAAGAGCTAGAAATGAATCATGCGCTTACCTTCAAGTATGATCCGTAATATTTAGTAACGTAGGGGCTGTCACATTGTGACAGCACCATGATCTCCTGCTGGATGTCCTCGATTTCATCTTCAGCCTCTTCTAAGTCGATTATTTTAATAGCGACCACTTGCTGGGTCCTGTTATCGACACCTTTAAACACTTCACCAAAGGAGCCTTTGCCGATCTTCTCTTGTTTCGTGAAGATCAGCTCGGGGTCGACCTTCTGTTGAACAAAGAAAAATAAAATGTTAAAAATCAAACAACACGAATCCACAATAAACAAACCAGATGCAATAGTTATAACATTGCAGGTTTTTGTAAGTAGGTACAACAAAGTTAAAGTTTGAATTCTATTACCGGGATGAAAAATCGACAACTTCAAAGAAATCAATTACTATAATAATCTTGTCCCATTAACAATACTTTAAAGGAAAGATTTATTGTATTATTCAAAGAACACAAACAAATGCGGCAAAGTATCATGTCATGAATAAGAAGACACGTGCCTTAATTTAAAAATAAATGAGCGAACAGACGGGGCGGCACATAATTTCACCTTTAGCGTTATTTTAGGTGCCTTATTTATACGCAAATATGGTGTTCAAAAGCAATGATTGATTATTCATAGCATGATATAAAATATTCATACGCACGATCTGTGAATATAATAATTGTGTTTTTTTGTCATTTTCACGATTTCTATATCGATGCTTTTTACTTCTCTCTGGGGAACCATAATCTCCTACAATACACATGATATTGAAATGCCAACATGAAATGAATATATAAACCAAGTGTTTCCAGTTATCGATCATTTATCATATCTTTCAAGAAAGTATTTTAAACCTTGACGCAATGAGTAGGTAAGTAATAAGAATGGAATTCGATAACGATCGATTAATTGAAGATAGTTGGAAAACATGTTTAGATAATTAAATTAAGTAACAATAATATCGGGCTACGTCTTTTCTTTCATGAAACGCAGAAATTTCACTTGTAAAACGTCACTTTACATGGAAATGAGGTTTTGTGTCAATAGGTTGAATGTTGTATCTAACAATGGTTTCAAACGCCAACATAAATTCATCAGCTAGCCGCTTTACAGTTACCTGTTTTAAGTAGGTGTACCGTGGACACAGCGAGGTTATGTTATCCACGATTACATTTTGCGGGTGACTCAGTTTGATTGCCTGGTGAGGCGGACAGACCTCTAATCAACGAATGCCTCGCTAACTTTGAGCTAAAACCTCATGCTGTTCCCTTTTGGTCTAGACAGGAGATTATTATTTTGGATATTTTATTTGCAGTATATTATCTCCGCTGTATAACGTACAATAAAGCTGTAGAGGTGAACCTTTTGGCATTTAGCTGACATTGCATGCGGAGTCAAGGCCTCTCGCAGCAAGAATGCAAGATGCAATCGAAGTTACGCGCCACTACATGATGCTACGAAAGAAAACTTAATCGAACACAATGTTATATTAATGTATGAGTTTGCTTATGTAGGAAAACTTGGGAACTACGACCTAGATACAGATACAACAAATGACCTGAATTTTGTTAAGTAGTACAACCGTGTATTTTCCATAAGAGTGCTTTTGAGTCACGAACTGAGTCATTAAAATAAATAAGATACACATTTGTTATCTTAAAGGAAATAACAACATGGAAACTACTTAAATGACTAATAATTCAATGCCCTGAAATAAATAAACACTACTACAAAATATACCAAACAGAAATAAAGGCGCTTAAAAAGTTGGAACTCTCTTACATGAAGATCCGAAAAGCATTAAAGTTTACATCTTCAATGTTCTCGGTCGTTAAATCGTGAGATGATAAAATGAAGTTGTTTAATAAAGATCTGGTGATGGTATCGATCCAATAGCTAATTCATGGAGTGAAACTCGCATTCCTGTGGATATACACGCGAGGAAAAGACGGCGCTACGCAAATTCAAGTATCTTATCAGCAAATTATGTCTCAGATATTTGATTTATTACTCATATTAAATGATGTACGATACTTGTTTCAATATCATTGCGAAATCTATGTAGCGTTTGGTAATAAAACGCAAATCCCGTTTTAAAAATATTGGAAAAAGCAGGAAATTTTAAATGAGATCTCGACGAAAGCTTCATAGTTTCTACGTTGCGATAAGTACAGCACGTGGATCGTTTTATCCGAGTTGAGACGGCACGAGACATAGTCGGAGGGGGACGTGACCAGACTACCAATGAGCTCCGCCAGAGAGCATATTGAGACGTAAATCTTCTTATTTTTAATCTAGTAGCACAAGCAGTAAATAAAACTGTTTTAGGTTTAAGTAAACCTATCAGACTCGGTAAGAGCGAAGGAGACGTTCTATTTATCCGCGCCTGCTTCCAATAATGTCGAACGAAGCGATAGATAAGCGGGTAAATAAATCGAACATTGCGAATGAAATAGAGGATTTCTAGCGAAGAATTGGAATTATTTGACTCGTTTACGCAAATAATATGCATACTTCGGAGAAATCTATTAGGTCTCTAGTTCTAGAAACTAGCCGAGTCAGAGACTGAAAAAATAAAATAAATAGAAATATTTTTTTGCTTTTGCAAACTGGTAAGTAAATTTTTTAAATAAATTCGTGAGAGTAGAATATGCTTTCGTAGAAGTAAGGACGTGTACATAAAAGCCATATCCTAAAAGCAGGTACCCAAACAACAAGGTAGGGTAACATCATTATTTCCTGTTAAAATGCCACCCGTAAGGAACTGAAAAAGGGGATGACAAAGTAAAAGGCTCATTTTTGGACGCACAAAAAGGCTTATTGTGTTCGGTAAGCTAATTTCACACGAGCTTGTAAAGTATGAGATCAATTTGACTGACGAGATGTTAAAAAGTAATATTTTAGTAAATGAGAGAAAAGTATTAATTTCCATAAAGGCGGTTCGCCTTTTAATAACAATTTGTACTAAGTGAAATAATACAGAATGAAACAAAACTTTGTATAGGTAAACTGGACTGTAGTACCATTTTCGTTAAACGCACATTTGCACAACACTTCCCCGTAATTTATAAACATACTAAATTAACGCAAACATCTAAAACAAACTGAAAATATCAATAGTCCACATTATTATGAAATTTTCCCTGTATCATTAAATTGAGCTATGAAATGTATGAACTCTTGAAACTTGCGTATCATCACTTCAAAGAAAGCTTTTAAAAGCTTAATATTATGCGAAAAGTTTCAGGACAAAATTTAAGGTTAAGATAAGAAAGAAATACTTGTAAATTATTTTACAAGCGGCGAGGGAGGAAGCCCTTTTGAGTTGAAATAAAAGAGACGATCACCTTTGGAACAGACCAAACAATAATTACGTTCTTCACATTGAGAAAATGTTTAAAAGACTAAAAGAGTGACGAATATAAATGTTGATGGATGGAGAAGAAGATAAAGGTCAAAGAAAAGATGGGTGGATTGTGTGAGGAATGATATGAAAGAGAAGGGAGTGAATGATAGCGTGATGGTTGACATGGGATAATGGAAGGAGAAAACGGCTTGCGCCGAACCCTAGTAACATGGGACAAGGGCAGGAAGAGGATGGTGATGACATTGAGAAAATGTTTAATGATAATTATTTTAAGATAGAATTTAATGTTGAAGCCTGTATTTAAATCTTGGATTAAAACCATACGAAACTATTCACAAATGGTCAATAAGTATTTTTAGGCCGCAGGAATCCGCTGGATGCGAGAAGCACAGAAGCGGTCGAAGTGACGGTTGTTGGGTGAGGCCTATGTCCAGCAGTAGGCTCAGTCTTTCGGCTGAAATGATGATGATGATGAAGTACTTTACTTTCTGTAAGTTCCTAACCTACATAGATTCTAATGACGATAAATAATTGGAATTGATTTACCCATTATCTGTCACCCATTATCAATACAAAGTTTGTCTATGTACACAGTTTAAATAGTGGTTCTATTTCTAGTTATGTTTACGTTACACGCATATGCTAAAAAATATTCTATGAGTTTTAGCTGCAAAAGGTCATCCTTTACACAGGTTGTAAAGAATGACGTCAGCTAGGGCGACGCGACGTCAGACCATCCAGCTATGGACAGGCAGCCCTAATGGAGTGTTATTTTTATAATACTTTATACGTTTTATCCATGGCCGTCCGTTGTGAGATAAGGTATACACGCGATAAAGTTGATGTTAATTTTTTGCCGCGATAATCTCACTTAATAAGAGTCACGTCCAACAGATTGTTACGGCCGTGATTCAGCTGTGTCGTAAACCACGTCAAACTATTTTGGTATTTAATTTCTAAATCTTTGGTCAATTTGTTTTGCGAAACTTTACACGGCATTTTGATTATACAATATACTCGTATGTGTGCAAAGATAACGTTGTATTCAATTTTGTTTTTGAAAGTGTTTAATAATTACCTTTATGTCTCTTTTCAAACTGTTATCATACTGTATTTATACAGGCTGCAATATAATTCATCTTAACTATAATCCTAACTAAAATTATAAATCTGTTTGTTTGTTAAGCTTTCACGTTTAAACGGCTGAACGGATTTGGATGAATATGGCACATGGGTAGACCTGGGTTAGGACATAAAATACTTTTTATCCCGACATTCCCACGGGATCGAAACTTATGCGGTGCGCAGCTAGTTGGCAATATTTTAACCACGTATTTTATAGTATCGCACATATAACCATGATATGGTTAGCACACGTTAAAATATTGCCGATGTATTAAATTTCAGCCTGTAGAAACGCTTTCAAAGTTCTATCACGAAAATGTGAAGGCCGTCCCGGCTTAGTTTAGCTTCGCTTAGATAAGTAAAATGTCTGGGCTTACACTATACGTGGATGAGAAAGTACCAAGGCTATTTATTATGAGAGAGAGAGATGTATTCTAAGCTTTTAATGACATCGCTAAAACCCTAGATAACTGCGGCCCTAGGTGCTCTGTGAGACCAGCGAAAACTACTCACGTTTTAATTTATATTGATGTCATAAAGTTAAAGCTGAGTAATAATAACTTGTTTATGTTAATGGCTTATTCAAGTAAAGTTACATTATAGCTAGGTACATACTTGGTATCTGTTTTAATTAGCACATACTAGTATTTTCAATTAAGATAGCAACAAATGCAACAACTGATTATAAATATTAGCAAGCGACAACAGAGACTAAACAGGAAATTCTGTGTGAAAATTTTTGGACCTCTTTCTGTATTATTAGGTTTTTTCTATCTGGAATTTCTAAGCCCGAGTCTGCATTTGTGCCCGGTTGATGGCAATAGGCACGGCTCTTTTACATGAGCCATAAACATAACTGGTGAAATGTGGGTGTACTATATACAACCTGTAACGGAATAAACGCAAGAGCTCATACACCCCAATTAGAATATTAAATTATAAGACTAAAATAATATCTGTAATTTAATTTAATTAAACGACACCTAGTTGTTTTTTACAAAATAGACTTCCTGACTAAACTTGAAACATAGGATAGCTATGAGCGTATTACAAATTTGTTTATGCATTTGAATAGGCTTTATTCCTTTGAGATAAGGCTTAAATTTCCTTAAATAAAATATCTTATTACCTTGGTAAGACGCGGTGGTTCTAATTTCAGTTAAAGAAAAGATTTTTTTCATGAAAAATTAACACATATAAATAATGATGGAAATCGATTCAGAAGCCGATTCTGAGCAAACTACTTTCAGGTCTTGCGCTTATTCTGTTACATGTTGTATATGTACACCTCTGCCAAACCCTTCGGGTAAACGAGGCGTGATGTTACATTTTCAACAACTCAAAATTATGAATGACCAATTCGTGGTCATTCGTGGCATATGCGTTACCATGGTGGAGTAATTAATTTTCATGATAATGATATCTGTCGCAATCCAGTCACGATTCTCGCTGCTATTATAACGCAACATTGACCTTGTTGCAAAAGAAAAGCCAAGTACTGGTTACGCAGCTTGAAGATAAATAGATTTGATTTTAATTACGGTCTGCAATGAAATTCATAGTTCATTTTTGACCTGCTTCATTATAAGGGAGAAGAGAAAATGATTCTATACAATGATATTGATTTTAAAACTGATTTACTTTAAATGGACAAAATGAACAGAACCATGAGACGAAATATTAATGGCGCATTTTGTAAAAAAATATTGCAATTTCAGTAGGATAGTCAAGCCACAGAAATTTAAGGTGATTCCAGTGTTTAAGACACGCCTCCGTTACATTTCGCTGGAGGTAGTCACCTTAACGCCGGTGTCCTCGTACCGTAAACAGAACAACCTCACTTACGACTACATTTGCTATTCATTAGATACTACCCTATATAGGAAATCGTCGTTCACCGGCACACTATAAAAGGGCTAACGGCATGCGTTCGGCGAACACACGTTTTTTGCTGGACCTTCGTAAGAGTTACGTAAATAAGTAAACATGGACGTTTCTAGGGACGGATTCGTGAGAAAGTGGGCAAGTAAACGAGGAAGTTTTTGTTAGAAGCCCAGTTTATCAACATCCATTAGCATAATTTTAATCACAGCATGATACTTATCAATATCATCATATTTATATATGATATCTACCAAAATATGTAAATGAATCGTAAGAACTAGTGGTAATCATGTAACAAGGGTTACATACGTGGAGTTCCTACCAGAGAGAAATGGCACTTCGTGTCGAATGACGCGTGCGCAAGCCGACATCCGACACGCATTGCGAGAGACGAGGAAATAAATTACTTACAGCTATATAAAACAGCCGATCAACTCACGCACATTATACCAGGACATGAAAGTACCTACTAAACGCATTGAATTACCAGGCGGTTTCTTACTTTCCATGTTTCACTTACATTATTTCCAGTATAACGACTTTGTGAAGGCCGGACGGGGGCCGGGCGCGCAGGCTGTGGAGGCACCTTCAACTGTCGTCGGTCAAAGGATGAGACATGACTGCCTGACCAACCCCAGCGCCCGGGCCCATTACTTCCATGTGGCAGAGAATACGATGACTGTGGTCTTAAATGCCGTGTTGTAGGACCAGACAATATGGGACCATTTGGCCCAACTTGTGGTATAGGACCCGTAGGTCCTTGAACATAGTGATAATGCGGTGGACTCGACACCGCCGCCCCCCACATATTCTACTACACGTCTTGAGTCACTCACAAACACTGCACAATCCAAATATCACCTCATCACATCGATATTGGTAAAGCACTGAAATCCAATGGCATTTCGTGAGTTTCACCTGTCTTATCTTTTAAACGACGATAATTACAAACTAGCCAATCGTTTCATTGTATATTCTTTTAAACATTTGATAACGCGCACATTTTCTATCGGCTACCAGTCAGTAGCGAGTGATCCAGGCCACTGTTCGCGATGGAAAGACAGCTTGGAAACATGAACGCCTCGAAAGCAACCGTCACCGGACGCAACCGAGACGCGTAGAGAATTAATTTATGTTTGATGGACAATTGTTTGTCCACAAAGGTACACTCTAATGATCTAAAAACTGTCATGGACGACTTTGCAAAAACACAAGTTAATGAAGCCTCACTAACGCAATTACTTAATATGACAAGGAATACAGGTCTCCAAAGTGTTTCCCAAGAAGCTGTCAGCCCGCACTGTTCGATATAATCGGCAGTTTTAGGGCACGAAAAAGATTATGCCGTTGAAGTACCGAAGACGTTAATCGAATTTTAATCAGCACCAGTAACTACATGAAGTGGGACAGTCAATAAAACGAAAAAAGGGACAGCTGAATGTAAAAGTTCACATCACTGAATAACAACATTCAGTGGCAACTTTGATTCTAACGTCACTATGGTCACCGCAACACAGATAGTTTCCACACCACCGGCTGTTAGAGAAATCTGTTTCCCGACACTACAACAAATCCATCATGATGGATGGCGTGTGAGTTTCAACGCATTTGAATGTAGACTGGTTGCGTGTTGCGAGTGGTTGCTGAGCGTTCCACACCGGCCGTCCTGGCGATTGCATTATGATTTTTTCGCAAGGGACCGCGGGGGTGAAGCGAGCGCGCGGGCGGTGAGCGGCGCCAGCGGAGCGTGCAGCAGCGGCTGCTCTGGCGGCTCAACGCAGCGAAACTCGCGCGCAGACTTCATGTAGCCAGCAGTGCATAAGTATTCACTGCTATTGAATGCTATTGCCATATCATTTGCTCGTCGCCAGCGATCTACAAATTATGCAGATGCGGGCAGAGTCCGCGATACTATCGCCCCACATACCAGCAAAGAAGAATTTTAAACATGAATGAAATTACTAGCATTGTTCCTTTGGTTGGATAGCGAAAGTTATGCTGACATATTCTTTATGCTTGGTTTTACAAAAAAATATGACATGACCTAGATACAAGAGACTTGGAACAGTTTGAACTCACACATTAGAGAAGCGGGCCTCTTTAACTGCTAGATAACAAAAACTGCCATCTTTATCAACAGCTGCCAAAACATGCCAAGCAGCAAATGACTCGCATAGCCATAGGCGATCCGTCAAACGAGCGTTCTAGTTAGCGAGCGCGAAAGTCAGCAAGACAAAGGCATTACAAAACTTTCGTTGGGCCGCAACAACGAGTGTCTGAATTTGGTCGCACAATAGGAGATACATTAGTATTCAGTGTGAGGACGGCCGGGCATGGCATCAGTGGACTGTCGCGAGGAGTCACCGCCCGCGCAGCCGTGCATTGAATACGGTCCTTTCTGAACTGGAAGGAATTCCATACGTTTACGGCAGTGCTACGCATCGCCATATGCGTTCGACATTAGGCAATGCGGCCCACATACATTTACATTATTTGGTTTACGGTCCGTTAGAACCTTTTGTGGGTCCTGTCATGGTTCTCATAACAATGTCTTTTTTGTTATTGTAACAACGAAACTTCACAAATAACTTTTGTGATTATATGAGCTAGATACGTTTCAGAAAGTAATAAATTATTAATATTAGAGTTTTGACAGGGACATGGAGACATCAACAGGTGTGCGAACAGACGTGGGTTTCATAGAGGAATTCAACAAGGTCGTGTCATTACATATGACTGTTTAAATGTTATCAAATAAATATGAATTGTGTTATGAGAAATGTCAAATACATGGTAATGATCAGGAATTTACCAGATCGTTGAATTTGAAAGCTCAATAAAAAGCCGAGTTTTTAATAAATGTTTGGCATCTAGGGACTATTGGACGATTTTGATTAAACACTGCTGCGTTACTTGTGAATGAGTTAAACCACTGTCACTTTTTATGTAGCTATAATTTTCATTATAAATAGGGATCTAACAGTATTAGTTAAAAAACAAAGGCATCCAACCGACAGGCGGCGATGCCTACGCGTGACTAAAATCAACGACGAACCAACACCGACATGTATTATAAAGAATGGAGACAACCTATCTAGGAACAATGATTACTTTCTGTACAAAAACTTAGACACGAACGTGGGCCAATGTAAAAAAGAAGCCTTTTAAAATGGAGCTTAGTCTCGAACTCGACTAACACAAACGATTCGAATAATGTAGAAGACGAACGTGATTTGCCTCTCTAATCATTTAGTAGTACGAGAACTGTTTGAATTTTGAATGAAATCATCTTAATTCCCCATATCAGTTGGTCGCTCAAACGAAGCAAGGTAAACGATAAGAATTACTGTTATCGTGATACATTCCATACTCTATGTACTGTAAAGATATTTGATAAGAGATCTTGTAAAAATAAGAATTCTTGGACGAACAACAAAGACAAAATCTCTTGTGAAATCAAATTCATATTTACCCGATTCCGTTAACAATAGACTTTACCCAATACGCTTTAATAGAAATGGAAACATCACTGACACTGATCGAAACCAAATCTAAACTGGTATAAACATAGGTGTAATCGTTAGTCTAGTTTATAGGGTTTCGAGTTTGGAAACATTCAGAGCATAAATCTTCTTAACGCATTGGATGTGGAATTTATAGCCCCGATTTAGTTTTCACAACGATAAACCACTATTCAATACCTAAGCTGTAGTTTCAAGAGCAAATTTTGAAGAAATTCCAATAAATATTTGAGGATCAGAAAAGAGAAAAAATACAGGTAAGTAATGTGTTTTCAGAATCTGTGACTACAAGTTGTAACAAAAGCATTGCTTGATACAATGGTTGCTATGCAGGAACAGTAAGCTGTCCCAGTTGGATGTTTCACACCTGCACAACGGTGGCGGTAGAGTGACGTGAGCGCTGTTGCGGAGGCACAAAACATCCCATTTGCGTCACATCGGAAACGCATTAAGCGAACCGACGACGCCATAAGAGCGCAATATCCGACCGGTACCACTATACCGGTATTTCTGCAAGCAACTACAAGATCGACTCCACTAAATGTCGTTATACAATCTGGATTTTTAAATCTATTCAAAGCTGAACGGAAAAGGAGCGAATAATAAACAGATACATTATCAAACGTTGACTTTAACGAAAATAGAAAGCGTAAAGCACGTCATCTCAAATTACAAAGCAGTTTAATTGATTTAATAATGTAGATTAATTTATGAAGTCTTTCCAGGTTAAAGCATTGCTGCTAATGTTGAGACCGACGGCGTCGGCCTTTGCAGTCGAGTGTTAACATTCATTCAAATAAGACATCGTACTGACGGAATGAAGGGATGAACGAGCGAACAACATAAATAAAGTGACTTGAACTTCAGTTAGTAACAGCGTTGGTTTAATAACAGCAAGGAGAGTTTCTTCTTGAGTCAATGTTTACGCTGATATTTTCATCACATTTCACTGTAACGAGCACCAATCTCAGAAAATAAAGAGCTTTGTGTAATATAGTTCTCCCGAAGAAGGTAACTATTTATACGCATAAGTATATTCTATTCAAAGGTGTTTTGGGAGCTTGGGACCTTTGTGTCCCAAACAAATAGTGTAAAGTTTTTGTATTAGTGCTCAATGTCGTGTGTGGGGGTGTGAACGATGTCCCACGTTCCGGTTTATGTTTCCCGCCGGTACATTAACGGTGAAATAGTGCCGCAGTGTTTATTAGTGTTTTATAGTCCAGTGAACACTAGTTGTAATTGCTAGTGCTTCATTAACCACGCTAAAGTTGAGTGACTGAAAAATTTAATATTTGTTATCCTGATTTACGTTCGGTACGGAATCACTAAAAGGGTACCGATTCACGTTCAAATCACTGAATACTGTAAGCACGGAAGACTTATTTTTATTAAAGTTACACCTACATCTATGCCAGGTTTGGTTCCTGGAATCTGGAGTATCGTAATAAAATCCAGAGAACTTCCTTCGAGGAAATGTGGAATAAAGTCGATCAATGTTTCATCCGAGCAGATAAAAATACATAAAATGAAACCTATAAAAATCTTTTGTAGCTGAAAAATTCATTCCAATAAAGTTCATTCGATTCGACGTCTTCTAGCTCAAGAGCACTCGATTATTCAATGTACAACCGTGTGTGGAGCGAATTCAACAGTGGCAATCGTCCGAAAAGAGCTAGAGCTATTTCCACATGGTGCTCAGTGGAAAAAGAAAATCAACGTAGAAAACGACGTGCCGCGCCACCAACAGCGCTGTATGTTAGAATAGTTTTGAACAAACTAAAAGAAGTTACACGAAAAACAATTTTAGAGCACGAGTTACGAATTACTTTCGCGGAGCTAACTTACGATCGTACAACATGTTATGAACTAAAAGTTCATGCTAGTTGGTATGCTCGCCTTAAGGACTAAGTTCTGCAAATTACTAAACCGTGTGTAATACTAAGATTACTTACAGTTACCTACAGCTTATTTTACAAAGAGAAAGTCTGAGCACATTTTGATTGCAACGAAACCACCTAACCTAAAGCAGTGCATTTACTAACAATCATGACTTCATGACGCATTTGGCGCCGGTATGATTCAGATGAATCTTAACAAATTAGCTACCGGATAAGTTTCTTACTTGTATAGTGTAAAACGGGCCATTTCCTCTCGAGTAGTGGTTCGAAAACATCACGTTTTCATAGTAAAATATTATGCGTTTGTACTGAAACCTGACGCCGTGTTCAATGCGTGTGTTTGTGTGGCATGCATTGTGCGAATGTGAGCGCATACAAGTATAATAATATAGTGTTTATTGTGTTGTCTAGCTGAACCACTTCCAGTACCGTTAGAAAAGTTTGTGGTTGAAAATATGTCACATTGCTTATGAGACTGTGAGGATAATGTGACATTCAGTTTTAATTGGCCTTTTAAATAAATTAAATATAAGTTAAAATCTTTTTTAAAACAAGCCTTTTATGAAATAATAAGGGTTTTCCCAGGGCCACCTTCCGGCTCCATCATCAGACCCTGAACACCACCTGGTGTCAAAGCATTTGTCATTAAATAGTGAGTCCAAACACTATGGTGCTATCTTGTTTGATTGAGGAGTTCCTGTGGCCAACTTCCGGCTCCATCATCAGGCCAGTGCCATCATTTTTCAAAATGATACCATGTTTTTTTCGATTTGATTACCAATTCTCGGTAGTTATATAGGTTTGCCAAGTTTCAGGTCAATCGGATGCCAGGAAGTGCTTGAGAAATGGATGACAATTGGAGTAACCGAAAACACATGCGAACAGAGCAAGCTACTATAAAGCTTGTAAAAATACAGTTTATTTAGCGTTAAATTTCACAGGCAGAGAAAATATTTAAAATCAAATATATAATAAATAACGGAACAAAATAATATTTTAAGAAAGCTCATCAAAACTTGAGTTATTCTTTGACAAGTACCCCTCATCTCACAAACTCGGTACCAAAAAGCTCAGGGCGAACTCACCCTGAATGTAACTAAAACTAAGTAAGGCTCTATTTCCATGTATATTTAAGCACATAGTTGTTACCGAGCTGTTTGGACTGACAGTATAGTTAGTGACGGTACAACTGAATAGTTCAACAAAGTTATAACGAGAATATCAAATTAATTAACCACTAACCTATTTACATTCCGGAGGCACTACTAGTTAGTGCCTATATCATAAATACTGGTCATAAATTAAGTAATTAAATCAAAATATTGATTCAGTCATTAAAATAGGGTGACAGCGTTGCGTGACTACTAACTAAATGTGCGTTCTTTATTTATAAATAATTTACTATCTATTTTATAGAAACATTTTATACCACTTTCTCGGTTGATAATGTTTATGTAAACGACTTAATTACGCTGAAATGCCAATCACTGTGATTATGCAAAAGAGGCCTCCTTTTACGATATAGTATCGCTTCAATTATAGATAGCTTTAATAAACGTCAGTCGGTCTAAGCTCTCACCAATTAAGCGTGCTTCTCCCTCTATTGAGATTAAAACAACTTCAGTAATGGAGAAGCAATCAATATTGAATAATTACACCGTAATAAGAATTCTTGTTTCGTTAAACGGGTATTTAACTGAAAATCCTATACTAATTAAATGAGCAATATTTGTAATTACGTTCTCGAAAACGACTCAAACGATTTCGATGAAAGTTGCAATAACATAGGGGATTACGGGGGCGAAAAATCGATCTAGCTAATTCTTATTTCTAGGAAAATTCGTTTTCTCTATTTTCACCCGGGCAGAGTTCGGTTGACTAGGTACTAAATAATTAATTACTTAATTAATACGTAAATTGTTTATTTGCCTGTAAATTATTACTTGACTAAAGCACTTTCAGTGCTAATTTAACAACATAGTGAGCCGTAAAACAACACTGAATTCAAATTTAGTTGAAACTTTATGCCATTGCGCAGTGTTAAGGCGAGATGAAACGTTATTTTTTATGTTTCAATAAACTCTAAAATGGTCTATTAGTATAGTGAATGACGTTTATTATTTCAGTAAAATGCAGTGTGCTCACAAAAAATGGACATAAAACAATGTAAGTAATCTCATTATAAATCATTTGGTCCATAAGTTGCGCCGCGCCGGTTGCGCGTGAGTTTATTGGATGACCTTCGTATTTAGACCTTGTATTAACTTTTCTGCTACATTTGAGGTACTCTTCACTAATTTGTCGCTAGATTTATAACAGATGGTGTATATTGTATATGTACCTACATACTAGATACAACTGAATGGACGTAATTTTGGAAAGTGCTTACGGACAGCGACTAGAATGAACGGTCACGCAACATTAAATCGTCGATTGGAATGAATGAACTCAATCGGAGTTAATGATTACTAAATATGGTAACACGTTACGTTTCAAAACTTTTACTTTGAAATCTTTGTATTTTTTGACAGAAAGTTGAAAATAAACAATACATTAATTCACTTGAAAACGTAATCCTATTATTTCGACAGTTGTGTTTACACACTCTTCATAAATTAATAATTATACAAGGCATAAAAGCATATTAATACATACATATAATATTTCTTCAAGGCCGGACTGACACTGTACGTGGTACGAACGGCTCACTAAGAACGTAATTAGCATGAATTTACAGTGGTATTGTGAATATGTAATGCGTAATATACTTTAGTGTCAGATACACACCTACGCGAAACGCGTTGTGACGAAATACTTAGCGCTCCTGAGAGAGAATTACCGTAGCATAGGTAGAAGGTACTAGGGCTCTATAGATTGGGAAAACATTATTTCAGTCAATGTCATTTGACTTAACATAGGTACATAATATCACGCCTTGTTTCCCTGAAGGGTTGGGCAGGTACCTGTAGTACACCCACATTCGCCATCGCCAGTATCACTTGATAGCTCCCACATAACTCACGTCCTAGGAACAGTTGTCGTCAGAAGCCATATACTAAACTTACTTAGACAAGACTTTCACTTACTTCCTCATTTAATAAATCTAGGTCCATTTGCAAGTTATTTATGAATACGAAATGAAAGAGCTGTTATAGACGTACAATATACTTAAAAACACTAAACATTATTGGTAAAGAAAGACGACTAAAACGGTATAAAACAAAGGATTAAGAGAAAAGATAAAGCGTGGCGGGTGACAGGAATCCTGTTAACACATAATTTATGGTATCTTTAATATCTCTATTTAAAATTTCGGCGGAATGTAGACTATTTTATTTAGTCGGATCTTTTAGCACTAACGGCAGTGGCAGCATCACATCCGCTTTCTGAATATGGCTTTCATGTAAATGAGTTTATATTATCATCAAAAATATTTGATACCTGTTTCTTAATTAGATATTATAATATGATCCACTTATTTACAGCTATTTTGAGTGCAACAAATCGATTCTAGTCTCGTGGTTTCGGGCTGAAAATAGCCCGCCACACCTTGATCTAGAATAATAGCTAGGTTACCGGGAAACGTAAACTAATGATGGACGGTGAAGACTTTTAAACAGTATTATAGAAAATATAAATCAATGTGCAACGCAAATAGCTCGTTAATAAGTGATGCAAACAATCATCAGATTAATAAAACAATCAAAACGTTAACGAACAGTACTAACAATTCAGGTCAATTAATTAATCATAACTAAAATTATGGAGTAATTTATCGGATTTTAAAGGCGTTCCCCGAGATTTCAACTCAACGTGCTAGTTTACCATCTTAAAAACTTGTTTGATGATAATCTGGACCGCGATAACGTTGATAAGGCAACTGTGAAAAAAAGTGTTCAGATAAAACTGTGGCCTTTTTGGACTTTATAACTAGTGTAATACTGCGTGTTCTGAAACGCAGTATTTGCGTAGATTTTGATTACACTAGCATATAAAGATTTCCGTAATCTCCAGTCGTGCTTATAGTAAAAGACATTAATAAATCGCCGAGATACTTAGTACCCTACCAAGCCACCTCAGATTTTATCTCGCTCGCACCATACTACTCGCGACCTGAGTGAGAGCAAGACGGAGTGGGGCGCTAGCGGCTCTAAAGCGTCGAAATGTTCAGGTAAGTAATTGCTTTTTACGGTGAAAATAAAGGTAATTTATAAAAAACAAGACCTGCTTTATATATAGTTCAGTTATTTATTATGCAGTTTCTTGATTTAATTTGAAGTATTTTTTTAATACGAGCGGTTTATAGTTCTGTTTAGAGGTAACTTTGGATTTTTTTTCTATCGAGAAAATTTTATGAAATCGTGTTTTCGCCAAACAGGACCTAGCATCAATCCTCAACTTTAACATTATATTTATTTCAAAATTAATGCTGCAGTATTTCGGCATAACGAAGGATTATGCCAAGCAATTTGAGGTAGGTATGGTACGCCGTTAAGAGTACTGTGATGACAATCGGGTTTCATTAAATTATAAAGTATGTGGTAATATTTGCATACATAATTGGTATTTCTTACTACAATAATTGCCAAGGCATCGCGTGTGGGACACCAAACTAATGATATCTAAGGCCAAGGTCGGATGTACACGCATATTCAATTAATGCAGTCTCTCTTACCATGTCTGGAAATCAATTACTACTTAAGACTCGACCGGACGTTTTCATTGTCCGTAATTTTGCAATTACTGTCCTGTTATAAGAAAATTATTTTTTGCTGGACATTGTGTGTAATTAACCGCTAATGTTACTTTAGGTTTCCTTAACATTACACTTGCAGGTCTTCACAAATATAATTTGTATTGTCTTTCACTGTCAGCTTTGTTGGCGCCAAAAGTAATACAAGTATTCTGGTTATTAAATTATAATAAGTCGCATGGCTTTTGCATACACGAAATATCAAATAATCAAATAAATTGTGCAGATCGACACATTGATGTAAATATCTCCAAGTAAAGTATATAAATAAAAATTAAATATTGTTGCTCGGTAAGCTGGACCAACTAGGCTTTTTTTTTAATGTTCGTAATAGTCCGAAAAAACTGGAAAAAGTTTCTCGGAAAAATGGGAAACACAGAAAGTAGTTTTTGCTATGGGATTTTTGTATTTACTATTGTTTTTATAGGACAAAGTATGTCGGGTTAGCTAGATTCCAATAAAAAAATATTATTACTGACTTACAGGTGTAATCCAGTAGTTAGATCCTCTATCTCAAATACCAAACGTTATTGGTTAATCTGTGGCATATGAACCGTTGAGTATATATTTACATAATGTGCACCGCAAACCGGCATGGGTCAGTCAAAACCTGACTTATAACGGGCCCGACCTCGGAACATCATGTGCTACTTGCTTACATTTTAATTTATCAATTTTATAACCATTGACGGCATTAGCGTGTTAAATGTATACAGGACCATTAGTTAGGAAAGAACAGACAAGTTTAAGTAGTTAGTAAGTAAATTAGTTTTTTTTTAATCAGAATTTGCTATGCAGGTCCCACGTTCTAGGTGCACTGCCAGAGTTGCGGGAAAGTCCGAAAGGGATACTGGGACCCTTGGCAACAGACAACTAAAGGAACACGGACGGGTTTTAGTCAGTAAAAGTCTGACACGACCTATGATTTCCCAAATAAAAAATAAATAAAAAAAAGTTTCTAGGTGCAGGATTTAGTTCTGTTAAAGAAAGTGAAGATATACTTGACTTTGGATAGAGCCGGCCGTTAGCACTTAAAATAATTAATATTGACGATCAATCATCTAGGCGATCCGTCATCGAATAACCTTGTTAGTGTGGCCAGTGGCGAAGGCTGAATACGGTACTCTGCGGTTAGAATGTGCCGCATCATTCAGCAAACGAAAATATTCCTTCCACTGGCTCACGAAGGGAGTAAATGCAATATTAGTTCAAAGTTTTGATGTTTATTTACAATGACTAAGTAAATACTGGTAAATCCAATTTGAACAATAGATCCATTGTTGTAAATGTTTAATTTAACTTCGGAAACATTAATCAATCAAATTCAAAGCGATAAGAAAAATATTTGTCAGAATACAACGAAGATTTCGAATTAATATTATTCCTTCATTAATTTTATTTGTAGTCGAGGAAAATGACTAAAGGCTAACAAACAGGCGCGATATCGCGGGCGCGATAAGGTTAGCTCTGCCTGTTGCGCCCGAGATATCGCGCCAGTTTGCCCGAACCTTAAAACAACATATGAAAATGAAAATTGCAATTCAGTGGTTATAATATGACAACATTTACTACGTGGTGGAAAAAGAAAAACAATACATCATTTTAAAATACCAAACGACCTCAAGGTGATTGTTATTCAGTAAGTAAAGCAATCATGCTTCGAGAATACACGATTATAAACCTACGGTATTAGAGTTGATGACCTGAAGGAAATTCTAATCGAAATAGAAAACCAGTCCTGAAGTCTGTCTAAGTAAAACAAGGTACGAAAAACTGCAATCATGCGAAGATAAATGAGTTGGGACCTGCCGGTATGTGTTGGGTAAGTTCATTAACTGCGGTTAGTCACATTAGATATTATCTGCTGCTTTACAAACCTGTTAATTTAAATCCACTATCAATTTGCGGTTCCTTGAATTTACCCATTATTGGCACGAACGGTGTTTTGAAGGAGAGAACACATAGGGAAGTAGAAATTGATGCGTTTTATAAAAATAGTTTTTAAATTAATTGGTACTGTCGACTTTCTTTTGATCATATCAGCACTATTAAATATAATTACTATAGACGCGTTCAGCTGTACACCAACGTCTATTTAAATGTATCCAAACTCGGTTGAACTACCGTCTATATTAAACTACATGCAGGAGAAATAAAGACAAGCTATAGTTCAGTGATTAAATAAAATTAAGAAACAGTTTCCTGAACAATTTATTGGTGAGGCGCTTTTCTATCACCGGTTCGGTAAGTTATTAATATTGATGGGACAGCGTTGGCTGCCTCATATGAATATTTAAGGTCCAAGTCGATATTATGCCTCGGCGACGTTCCTTAGACACGTCTCTCGGCTAGGGCACACAGTAATTAACATTTCATAAAAGCTTGAGTGTCAATTTTGTTAAGTTATGCAAGTCTTGCGAGACGTCTTACGTCTTGTATGTAATGAGAAAGCACGTAATGTTTTATGTCATTTTCTTATGTTGAGTGAGGCAATGAAATGATCATAATATTTCAAGTGCAAAAAACAAGCATTATGTTATGATGTAACATGTAACTGAAAATATTGCCATTGGGAAACTATGAAAGCTTTGGAACCTACATAAAAAAATAATTAAATAATCAAGTATGAAATGCGCAATTACTGTGTTGATATGATTAAATTCCCAATCACAACTTGGTACTTACAAAGAGAATGCATAGGCATAATCAGTCTACAATGTTCCCACTGCTGGGACACAGGCCTCCTCTCGGTGAGAGGACCGTAATCCACTACACAGACACAGGCACAGAGACGCCGGTAGCACACCTCCGCCGCGAAATCATAGCACTATACTATACTGCGGTTTCGCTGCTATGATTTCGCGGCGGAGGTGTCCTACCGACCGATGTGGTATGAGTGAGGGTTGTTAGATATCAGATCAAAAACCATGTCTTCAAAGAGAATTAATGATGAAAAGAAAATTAAATAATCATTACAAGAATGTAGGTAGGTAGTACGTATATATTATGTTTATTGAATTTTCATTTAGATAAATAAATATTATAATTAATCATAGAGAGAATACTTAATTAAATAGGTAGGTAGTTTGCGCACAAATGTTTTCTCGAACGAACTTTTTTTTAACGTTTTATATTGCTTCGTTAAATATTATAAATGGCTTTACGTAGCTCGTAGGTAGGCACACGATGCTTTCCAATTTCGCCCCGCATTCCTTCACGCGTGTTTATTTTATTAAAGTATTTCAACTGGCTCCGAGCGCGTATCAAAATAAAGTGCAACATTTAAAAATACAATGTTTTAACATATTTAGGTCAGCATTTCGAGTTTCGTCACAATATCGCTATGAATATAACAACGACGTGACAGAAGTGAACGTATCAGATCAAAAGCTGAGTTAGTTCCGCATTATAATCTTTGTTATTCTGTATATTTGCATTATAATAATGGACGCTCCTGTTTATACAATTATTGATGAATTTATATTTACGCATCAGATACATTTCCGTCACTACAAAAAATATGATTTAATTCAAGATAAAATGTTCAGATAAACAAAGAGCGTTGCGGATTTTTTTGGAACATTCTTTGGAAACACTTCCTTGTAAATCAATCATGTCACAACCCAGGCTAGGTGTGTCTAGGTCATAATAACCCGACGTGTATGTACCATAAGGAGTGGTATACAACCGTAAGTAGTACTTGGTGGTACGCTCACGCTCCTTTCACCTATTGAGCCCCATAGTTCACGTGGAGCACGAACGAGGTCAAAGGTGAATTACGTTAATATATCAGTCGATTTATAAACTATTAAGTAAGACGTTTTCTGTTGTGTATTTGATAGCAACACCAATCGTATTACAATGTAAATAAAGATTATTAACACGTATTTACGTTCTAAACATCTAATTTGGTAAAATTTGGCATTTTTTTTATGATAAGTAAAGTACTACAGGGAAAATTTTACCGTTTTTACTAGTTCCATCAATCTGCCAAGCCTTTTGCCGGCTTCCAGTCTTCCCGGATTTACATGGAACAACTGCCTATCTGACCTCCACAACCCAGTAACTGGCTAATACGATACCCCTTAGTAAGACTGGTCGTCAGACTTTCGGGCTTCTGACGACCCGTAACGACAGTCAAAGATACACGAATGACAGCCGGGACCAACGGCTTAACGTGCTATCCGAAGCACGGAGGAGTGTCGGTACGTAAAGATGGTTACCCATCCACGGACCAACCTCGGCAAGCGTAGCTTAACCTGATTGATCGACACGTGCTACTGTTATTAATTACTTAGCCACGAGCTTCTCCAGAAGGCATGAGCTCTGGTATTTACTAGTTTAGTACATTTTATTTTGCTTTGAACAATTTTCCCAGACAATGAACTGTAAGTCACTTTTATAACAAAAGTCTGTGGCTATCATTCCGCTGTGGGTTTCCCACAAAAAACGACTGTGACATCCAGAAAAGATAAACAAAGACGGGAATGTCTGCCTAAAGCAGGTGTTTACAATCCTCGACTAAAGTAAATTGTTCGTCGCTTTGGAAATTATCCAAGTTGACTGTACATAGCTGGGTGGCATCGTCCTTCGGGAGAATTTAAGTTCAAAACTAAACAACGTACGTTACGCTAAAAGGAATTTTCAGGTTAACTATCGTTTTTGTGGGTGGTAGGAGTAGACTCCTATGTAAATACCTACTTGTTGATGTTCGAGACTTCGTTGTTCGGAGGGCTTTACCAATTTGATTGTTGATAAAGTTCGGGTAGATGACCTGCGCGCACGACTGCCTAAAATTTGACCGATTCGTTTTGACGTCATGTCATCACGACAGAGTAGACATCGGTTGGATTGGATTGGATATCGCAACTATTTCAAAATTATGTTTTTTTTTTTAATGTGTTTACGCATGTGCTGCGCATTTGTATTGAATTGGATTCATAAACTAGTCAATTTTCACAACTATCCTTCTAGGCTTTTACTAGGTAACAAGTAAAGGTAAGTAATATCAAATATCAGACTTCTATAGGCATTAAATACAGGCTAGTCTGCAGTTTGTTGATTCGTTCGTGGTTTCATTTTCAACTGGTAATGAATTGGTATTATTATGACTGTGTGTTGTATAAGGTAAAACAACCGAACAAAACAAACGATTTCGGAAGTTATTTTAAACTAGCTGCCGCCAGCGGCTTCGCCCGCGTGTAATCCTTATAAATTATAGCCTATGTTACTCAGGGTGAATGTAGCTTTCTAATGGTGAAAGAATTTTTAAAATCGGTCCAGTAGTTTTTGAGCCTATTCATTACAACCAAACAAACAAAGTTTTCCTCTTTATAATATTAGTGTAGATATTGACATGAGAATTAAACAAAATTAACGTTACAAGTTTACAACACAATGCCTCCCCTAGCGAATTCCCAAATACGACGAGTTAAATACTTAGAATTTCATTAAATTCAGTGACGCCGCAGCCCAAACATACATTCGAGGCGGTCGGGCCACATTCACAAAACGTAGGTATAGGTATAGTTAAGTTCGGCAACTGCCAAGACTACCAAACCAACATACCACGTCTCAGCTAATGTTGTTAAATCCTACCAACAATTAAATTTGGAGACTAACGAACTTAAAATAAAAGGATAGATTTTGTTCACATACGGGTACAATCGGGGGCCCGGCGAGGAAACTACGGCCCATATAGATAACGACCGCCACACTAGGCAAACACCACAATATTTACCTACCTACCAGTTCTACCACCGAACTAGACCATATTGTTTCTTTGTAGCACACAATAGGGCACTTACCTACTACGGTTAAAGTTCATAGGAAACTATAACATGATATTATGCCCGTATCACGTTAGTCGCCACTAAGTGCCGATACGTATGTAATCGCTATCCCACTTCCTACTATTGTTATTTTTATTTTAAGTAGGCACCTATTATTTTCTACATTAATTTATCTTTAATTAATTATTTTTTATTTAAGTATCTGAAGATATAAATAAACTGATATTGTTTAAAAATAATAATAATAATTTCAAACTAATTTAAATGTAGTAACGTGGATATTAATTGTACTTTCATTTACATAGCTTTTTGAAAATAAATCAAAGATATAACTAGTCAATAAAGCTTATTATAAAGTTAATTATTATTTAAATGACAAATGTAATTATTATTTTTTTTGTATTTTTTTTTGTATGGGTTAGTAATAGAATTAGGTATATTTGTAATTAGTAAATTTCATAAATAATCTAATATTTATATTCTTTAAATTAACGAATAATGTACTAAATAATTATAAAAGATATTTGCACACCTGTTTAGGTAGAATACGGTTAAAGAACTTTGTTGTATGTATCACCTCATGTACCCATATTCAAGCAAATAAATTATTTGATTTATTTGATTTGATTGAAGATTTACTGGAATATTAAAGGGCTACAGTCAGTTCAGACAAAAATGTTTTGTAAAATACGGTTTCTTTTATTTTTTAATTCTATCAGCTTGGTTCGACGAACATCACCGAGCGAAGCCTTTTCTTGCGTATAATTTAGGTTGACTATGATTATTTTAACCTGGGAGAAACTCCGTTATCGTACCTAGTTCAATTTTGGCCTATAAGGGACAAGTTCCCCAGGCTCTTTTATGTCTTGAATTTTATTTAAATATTTAGGTACTCGAGTATATTTCTTCTTTTAAAATTTAGACAGGGAACGTCGTTTTAGATTTAGACTAGATTTGATAGATTTAGACAGGGAATTCTTCTCGTTTATTTGCAGTACATATACGTGTAAACCAAGGAAGTATTAAGGTAAGTAAGAGTGCTCACAGGAAGAAACGTAAGTATGTAAACCTACATAATTACATACCTACATAACACTCCGCAGCTTCCGTAAATACACACACATGCCTACCTAATTAAAGCATGACTTTCCTGTTGCAAACAGAAATTAATATTATCGTAAAATACCAACCTATTTGTCGATATCAAATTCAGATTCAATAACAGCTCAAAAAAAATACGTTCACTGCGCCAACATTTTACAGCAACCGTACCAATGTGGCATGAGGAAGACGGAAGCCTACTTCTTATGGCACCGTTTCCGAAAAGGTAACAGTGCAGTCTCACGTAGAGATATCAGTCACCTCGACGGCTACGCACGACGTGTCTCACATCAGGCACAGAATAACAATCGAACCGTGGGAAACTGCCGCTTAACGCCACAATTATGAAACGCCTACAACCAATCTGAGGATGTTTCATCCAAAGCCAAATGTCTTCACTAGCTTCAGTTGTAGGCTGTGGCCGTAGCCCCCGAGGAATAACAAACCCGTCGTGTGAATTGGTAACGGCAGTAACGGTTGTTGCGTCATGAGCGCCGCGGCCAATCCGCCCGACGCTGACATTTTGGAGCTCTCAAATTAGAGATGTAACTATTGTGTAAGTTTCGAATGTATAATTTTTAGCACAATGGAAGTATTCAGACTAATGCACCAGGAACGAATAAGCAATGAGCTCTCATAAAACATAATGCGTCAAAACTGGGTCTTATAAATAATCTGTGCTATTGTAATCAAGTTTAGTGCTTAGGTGCAATTCAGGTAGCCTTGATTTTATATTAGGTAATAAACTTTTTCTATACATTTCAGTCACATTCATTTTATGCCTGTTTTGTATTACAGTCCTTCCAAGCATTCATTGGATTCTAGGACCTATCAAAATAATTAAGTGAATGATGTAAGGTTTTGTAGAAATGGTTTCTGAGATAGAATTCATAGAACTCTTTTTGCCTCTTCATAGAGGCAAAAAGCAATTAAATTGCTATTACTTAATGAATGCAGTTAGTGGAATTTATTGGCACAGTACCTGATTCATTAATTACTTAGAAATTGCAACATCTAATGGGAAAGACTATTTAAACCACCATAAGTACTCATTTATATATTATTGTACTGATTGTGGTGCTTTATCTTGTATTTCAATAATGATGTTCCAAAAATATGACTGATTGGGACCTAAATTGGTCCCAATCAGTCATATTTTGAACTAAAATAAATAATTTAATTGATTTACTACTAAATGTATTCAATACTGGTATGAAACAATTTTTTTAGACCGATTCATTCAATGTGTTGTGCCTTATTTAACATACAAAAACCTAAAAAGTTTGTCACATTATGGTCAAGTTTTTAACAACCCTATTAATTTATTAGGCATGTAAATGGAAAACCTATTTAAAAAGTAATTAAGAAAGATATTCCTATTAAGAGTAATGTCTCTCATCAGTAACTCATTCTAAATGGATTTTGGTTCCAATTTTTGGATGAAACAAAATACCAAAAAACTATAATATAATGGAGATAGATTTAAGCACACTGAAACAATCAACATATTTATTTATATTCTTAATTAATCAGCATTGTTTTAATTTTACTGCCATCCTAAATGTAATTATTATAAATGTGAATGTGAATTTGATGCACTTTCATGGCTAAACCAATATTGATGGAATTTGGTATGGGGATTTTTTGAATCCTGGGAAAGGACATAGGCTACTTTTTATCAAAATACCACGTGGACGAATCCGCGGACGGAAGATAGTTGCATAAAAGTGTTAAACTATTAACGTTAGTACTTAAAACACATGTGGTGGCACATTTGCTAGTAGTAGCACTTACTTCCTTCTTCCATGGAACGTGAGTTTTGAAGTATGATGTGGAGTATTTTCTAGGAAGAAAGCAATTACTGTTCTTAGAAATAAATACTACCTACATTTTACTTCTAGTAAGCAGCTACTGAACACTTGTAAGGTGTGTGTTATGTAAAAGAAATATTCTTATTAGAAAATTCCCAACATCATTTATATTTAATAACTTAAATGTGATATGCATTGGTATGAGCAATAGAGCCTTTATAGCAAGGTTTCGTTTCAACAAGCAATCATCCAGGTTCATTAAAAGTTGTTTAAACAATTTTTTATATAAAATATTACCTATACCAAAACTTGCATCCTTAAATGCAAACTACAGAGCATACATGAGAATTTGAGGTCATCGAGTTCACAAATCCGACACAAGCATTGCAACATGTAAAAACCGGCTTTATAGTCATAGCTTACAATATTTTCCATGTTCCGCATAAACTTATTATTTTAAAAAATTAAGTTTTTAAAAAAGGTACTTTTTGTGATGTCATCTAAAATATGGTGTGATCAAACTAGTTAATAAATGCAGTTCAATATGACTCACAATCTTAGTAACAATTACTTGAGACGGCGGCAGCTACATGTAGGCATATCAAGATACATTATGCATGCATCACAGAGGATTATTACTAGGCATTATCAATTCCTTTCTAATCTAAAGTTATAATTAATTCCCAGATATAAGTAGATAAGGGACTTACAGAATTATCAATGCCAAATATTTTTATAACTAGTAAGTCTCAAAGTAGCTGATTTCATGAAGTTAATCGCATGCTAAATGGTAATAGCTTTGCCACATATCTTTCTAAAAGAAAAACTTTTCTGCACAAAAGTAGGTATTACAGATTTCTTGTAATTTCTTCGGTTAGGCAGGTAACAAACAACAAAGAAGACTATGAAGCCACACAAATACAATTAAAAAGAGACTCACCTCACTGAAGGCCATAACTCCGGCCGGAGCTCTTTCTCCGTCCGACCTTCTCAATTTATTTTACCACGGTCTATCAAAACAAATAGTTCACGCTTTTGTTTCCCAACATTGGAAACAGTCCCGACATCTAGCATCCCCACAGCACAAATACATCTGAACTATGTAACTTCACTCACTGCGCAAGAACAAAATTTTAATTTTGACTAAAACGAAAACACCTGACCGAATCACAAATCACTGAAAAAACCAACATTCCTCAGGTGGGTTAGATGCACATCTAACTAAAATAAGAACACTTTACAGTTCTTAAAACACTAAAGCACTACTTAGAGAATTTTTCACTAATGTTTGAATTGCCAGACCTTTACGAAATAAGTTCGAAAAATGACATCTAATGTGTGAATTATCACAGAGAACCATCAAACGGAGATGAACTCGCCATCTTGCTTTCATGTCATAATCAGCGGTGCCATACTTCAGAATCGATACCGTTGTGTACCGTCATTGCACGTTAGGCAACTTAAGGAACACTAAAGTGAAGTAAGCTACGAAAGATAATACATTATTTTAATTTTATAAACCGCTGTTTTATTATTGTAATTAATAAACAAATTTTAAATTTGTTACACGCGTTTTTAAACCAATAACGTAAATTAATCGAAGAAAAGTATATAAAGGGCTTTTTAGTGCTGCCATCTAGTTTAAAATTAAATAACTACTGTGAACATTTGTAACGTTTGGTAGGATTCCGAATTCCCGGATAGTGGTAGAAATGTCTTTTTTTTTCTTTTCGAAAATCCTTACGCATTCTGAGTATTTCTGAGTCATACCGATACAATCATGAATTCATGAAATCATGAGTGAGCATGAGTAGAGCTAGCCACTAGAAACGAGTCGGACAGCAACGAGCAGCGAATGTGTTGTACTTCGAATAGTTTTGTTGCCTGGGCCTGGGCTATGAGCGAGTGCGCGAATGCGATGGGTCGTTGACTGCCCAGTCATTTGCGTATGCGTTACCAAGCGAGAGTAGGTCCAAGCGAGGGTTTTAGTTTTAGAGTATATATTACTGTAAGTAATTCTAACTCTATGGTTTTAGTACTTTTAGTTTATCTACTCCTGCTTCTTTAGAATTCTTACGGATTTACCCTACGGACTTTAAAAAATCAGATCTGGCGACACTGCTCCCGCGCCTCTCAAAAGGTGCCATCAAAATTTTATTTTGCGTTGGAAATTGTTTTTCCCATTTGGTTTTTTGTCGCCCCTTGCCATCTGGATCTAGCGCGCTAGAGTGTTAGTTTTCGCTCTAGGCGCTATAGCGCCTAGAGCGAAAACTCCACTCACTCTACCCTAGGGCCGGCGCAGACATTGAATCTATGTAAGTAGGTCTCAGAAAGTGTTCTGCCCGCCATGCGAGGGTCGCTCAGCGAGTAGTTACCTATCTACTCTCATTGATTGCTCTTGTCGCTGCTACAAACTAGTGGACAGAGAGTTCTCGGCGGCGCGGCGGCGGCGCGGTGTGAACAGTCAGCGATCAATCAACTACTTTTCTTGAGCGAGAAAATCGTTGACAACTAGTCATTTCCTCGTCGGCGGTGGGACAACTGCCTTAACTACTTGAAAATAAAAATCATCAATTATTTTAACGGAATTTAAACGGAGATGCTAATTCGTTCATTTGCACTACACAATAAAATATGGGCATTCATTTAGGTACAGCTGTTGATCACGCAATTAAATAATTACAACTCAATCAGCTTATTCTGCTTAACATTGAGGTCTTTAATTTTATTTTTTTATTAATTTAATAGACTTTAGATTTTTATTAGGTAAGTATTAATTATATTTTAGACGAAATAATCTTGAACTTTAATTAAGGAAATAATAAACGCCCCGCAGACAGGTGCGGCGCTACCGCACGCGTATCTCAGTGGAACATTATTTCTGTGAAGTTTTCATAGAAATTGTTCCACCAGGGTCGCGTCGCGCGTGTCTGCGGGAGCCTTAAAATAGATTTGCAGACTATCTTCATAATATGTCAATTAAGTAGGTAAACCTTATAGGTAGGTATACTGACTGAATACCTAGTAGGAAGATTAAATTACTGATTTGCTAACTATATCCGAATTTGTGTGGGGTAGGTAGGTACCATACCACTAAAAAGTGAAAAATAAAAACTTTTTACAACAAAAAAAAACCGACTTCCTAAAAAACACTAAAAAGTGAAAAATAACTTTAATTTTGGAAGTCGGTCTTTGGTTTTCAATTTTCGTTTTTTGCCAGCGACTTTTATTTTTCACTTTTTATTTTCCAAGATTATTTATGAAGATATATCTCTCAAATGAAAATCGCTTTTGTAGTACTTAACTACAGACTTACAACCGGAACATGTTTCAGAGGAAGAGACAGCATAATTATGGTCGGAGTCTCTGAGACTTGGAGGGTAGGAATCAATTGCGGCGGTATATCTACGGCTTGCTTACTGTCATCGTGTGTGTTGAGCTTTATATTATTTTAATTAATTGATTAAAACTTTTTTGACACGATGTAGTCCATCTGTAGTCAATGAACCAAAACTTGTAAAATGTCACTCTCGTCATTCTCTAAACGCCATCAGAAAATAGAGGATATTTTACACAGTTTATAATAATATTAGATCATGCCCAATCTCTAAAGAAAATGAAAATGTTAATACTATAAATTTCCAGTTTATTTTTGTTTCAAAAACACCAACTTTTTATTTTATGAATGCTATTGCGTTCGTTTTTAACCTAGTTTTCTGAGCACTGGCCTGATAATAGAAGGTAAGAGTAATTTGGGTTTATTAATTTCCGTGTAACTACATTATGCACGATTTCCCGAGGAGGTAGGTACCTACTTTATGACGTCATTCGCACAGGTGCCAGGCGGGGATGTGCACGGATGCTACGGATAGCCAAGCACCCCCGATGTAGGTTAAAATAAAGTAGGTTATTGCACTACCGGGTTATTTTTAGTCGACCAGTCCAAGTTAGACTGTCGAACTGTGTACACGTCTACATGAAGTTAGAGATTGAAGACTAAAATGTTGATCAGATGTAACAGACTAGTCTGTTGCAGAATTCAAGTGAGTGGCAAGCGAGGCTCATGGCTGTAACGATGGAGCTTGAGGAGAGCGCGTCAGACTCGAAAATACATCGAGATAGCACATCCAAGAAGGAGTTGCGGCCATCGAGTGCTGTCTCCTTGTCCAAGTCCGAACATGGACCAGGTTTGTGGAGCAGTTCAGAGCTACTGTCTGTCTCAGTCTACTAGAGCATGTTTGTAATAGTAATATCACTCTACATTATTTGATAGAAACTTCTACATCGACCGAGCAATTAAAGCAATACAAAACTTGGGTGAGCACCGAAAGATGGAATGAGCTGAAAAAGATCGCAGACAACGCCATGAGAGAACGTAAAGTGTTTATGATAAAAGGCGGAGGATTCCCTGCTGTGCGCCGCTCGCTTCTCGAACGAGGGTGGATTGAGAAATATGAGTCCCATAAGGTATTCCAAAGTTTACCGCCAGGGGTAAGTCAGTGGTCAACTTGTTTCTAGATGTAATCTAATTGGCCGAAAATTATGGGCGACTGCTAGCCCCAAACCAAGCTTTCGATAGTTTGAAAACCAAATTAAATTCAGTTGACGCTTAAATATTTCGTAGCTTACATTTTGGGTAAAGTAGATATAATCAATATATTGGACTAATTTTTTAAATTCGACAATTTCAAGGTCCGCCATCCTCCATCAAATGTAGATCCCAAAAAATTGCATGGTAAAGAGCTATCCAAAGTGGAAAGAATGATTTTGTACAAATTCATGGAGCACCATTCCGTCGACTTTCTCTGGACAACGAAGAGAGATAAGTATGACTGGTTGCTTAGCAACAAGGATGTTATGATAAGCAGGTAACCATACAAGTAACATTTTCTCGAAACAATCATTAGAAAATGCGCTTTCCTAATATTTATTCTGTTTTAATAGATTTTGCAGATCTATTTTCACCACAAAAGAAGGTCTTACAAGTTCTCTGACCCAAATGCACTGGCACACTGAACCAGGAGTGGCGCTAACAAAATTTCCACGTTGTTACAACATTCACAACTCGGATAGCCTCGAGGAGTTCATCGACGACTTTAGAATAACAGCCTGCATCAGTGTCCTTAAATGGCTATCAAAGGCATTACAAAACAACAACGAACAAAGTCTTATCGAAAATCACGGAAAAGTTCCATTCAGCGCAATAGAATTTGCTATTAGCAGATTAAACGAATATATAGTGTTCCTCACCCACAAGGATATCGATGATACTGAAGACCAGCTACATGTCTGGGAGCACGAGTGGGATCAGTTCCTGACGCATCATTATCTTTTGGTCCACGAGAAGGCTAAATTTATGGAAGACAAAAACTCCAGCATTCGGTACGCATATATTTCGTAATCATTACGTTCGTCGCTATTTGTGTGTAAACATTTTTGTGTCAACATTGCAGTAATTAGATCACTGTTTATTGATTGCATCGCTGAAAACAATTCATCAATATTTATTATCTCCGGCTAGTGTGCGAATTGAATGTCAACACTGACGCGTTATGAGATTCGATTATGTAACTTTCCGTACGCGGCCGTTGATTTGCAACATGGAGTTCTAGACTGAAACTGCACACAGAATAAGTATTATTTATTAAACGACCAACTTATATTTACACTTGCACCACACATATAAGTTCATGGTCAATATCTGTTAGTAATCCTTAATACTTACATATCCTTACATAATTATTATAAAACAAAGTCCTCCGCTGCGTCGGTCTGTCTGTCTGTTCGCGATAAACTCAAAAACTACTGCACCGATTTTCATGCTGTTTTCACCAACGGATAGAGAGATTCGCGAGGAAGGTTTAAGTAACCGACATACCTATAATTAGTTTAGTATATAATAACCAACATCCACGCGGGCGAAGCCGCGGGCATCAGCTAGTTACATATAAAATTAGACTTAATAACATAAAAAATAGACAAAATTTGATTCGATAAAAAAAGACAAACTTACAAGCTTAGATAAAATTAGATAGAATTGGCAAAAAAATATGAATAGCAAGATACAATTTATTTAATTTAATCTCTCCAAGGAGATTGTATTGGGAGTGGCAATGGACTCCAGGTATCAAGTTGCAGTGTTCAGGAATCTCAGTTCAGTACTCGCAAAGACATCTGAGGATTCGTCATACAGCAAAATATTGTTAATATGGGGCAGAGCTAGGTACAATGGACTAGCTTTGAGGGTTATGGTACTGGTTTGAGGTAATGAGAATAGAGGACGTTGGCGAGAACAAAGTGTACGTCTGTGGTAGAGGGATGTTAAAAGAGATGAATTGAAATCGTTACCACGAATTAGGCGGATAAAATATTTGACCAGACTAAGAATTCTCCTTACTTCTAAACTTTGGTAGCCCACCATACCTAGCTCAAATGGTGTAGAATACATGTACGGGTAATATCTATATACAGTTTTAAGTAGAGGTAGCGGACGAAAATCTTCTGAACGTTTTCGATAACCAGTGTATATACTTTCTCATGGGGGTTCCAGGGGGACTAACACCACCGCACCCACTACAGCAGTATTATTTTAATCTTACTTCGTGGGGGAAAGAGATGGAGCTATACGTCCTGTAGAGCTTCATCTCTTTCCTACACTGAAGTAATATTAATATAATACTGCTGTAAGCGGTGGTGGTAGGCCCCCTGATTGCACAGTTAGTCTCTAGCAAACTGCGAATGAAGGAGTTGTAAAGCATGGTTAGGACTTGACGATAAGTAAAAATGTTGGTCAGACGCAAGACAAAAACTAAGTTTTTGCGGTTAAGTGGTAGGTAGAGAGGACGATTTACAAAGCCGAACTTCTAAAACTCCATGAGCGATTATTAACAGCTGGGTACGTACGGTTAATATTTGGATTAGTCACTAATTTCAATTTCTAATATTTATTTTACAGGCAATTGGAAAGAAGAGCTATGAAAATTTTAGCTACAATGGCGAAGTACTGGCCTCAAATAGACATCGATGGTGTGCTTAACATATGGATCGTGAAGCCTGGAAACAAGTGCCGCGGTCGAGGCATTCAGCTCATGAATAACATAAAAGACATAATAGGCCTGATCAACATACCAGCTCAGAAAACTAGATATGTGGTTCAGAAATATATCGGTATTGTAGAACTGGGCTCTTTGTTCAATCAATGAATATGGTTCACATGCTAACTAAATGCAACATCTTTGCTTACAGAAAATCCGCTAGTTATCTACAATACAAAATTCGATATACGGCAGTGGTTTCTAATAACGAATTGTCAGCCATTAACGATTTGGGTCTACAAGTAAGAGCAACAAAACTCTTTTATTTTGTCGTAACGTTTAGACATATTGCATTTTTTTAATGTCTTACAGGGACAGCTATCTCAGGTTTAGCTCACAAATATTTAGTTTGTCGAACTACCACGAATCTGTTCATCTCACGAATAATGCAGTCCAGACAAAATATAAAAACAACGGTGAGCGAGACAAAGCTTTACCAGATGAAAATATGTGGGACTGCCATACTTTCAAAGCCTATCTCAGGTAAGAATGAAAAAAATCAGCTTGAATACTTTCAACATTATTATATATTACTAACAACTTTATTGGGTATTTGAAGACAGATAGGAAAATATGAATTGTGGGAAGAGAAAATATATCCTGGAATTAAACAATGCTTGGTAGGCGCAATGTTAGCGTGCCAGGAGACTATGGATAAAAGACAAAATAGCTTCGAACTATATGGAGCTGATTTCATGCTGACTGAAGACTTCACTCCATGGCTCATTGAAATAAACTCTAGTCCTGACCTAGCACCTACTACATCTGTCACTGCCCGGTTATGCCCACAATGTCTCGAGGATGTTATAAAAGGTAATTTAAAGAAGCTTTAAAAGATTTGTTTGCCGCATTCAAAAATAATTCAGAAATTGTTTTTCCACAGTTGTTCTGGATCGGCGCTACAGTCTTGACGCTGATACAGGAACTTTCGAACTAGCTTATAAACAATCAATACCAAAAGCTCCAGCGTATCTTGGTTTATCTTTATGTATTAATGGCAAGCGGGTGGTCAAGAAGTTTAAGGAGCGTAAGCACGAGACGAAGAGTGTTGCCATCCCGATACCACCGCGCGTGCCCTCCGGCGACACCATCATATTTGACCAAGATCAACCGATACCGCCCGAGTATAGCGGCCCCATCATCACAGACTTCCTCACTTGGTTGAACCCATATGATACTTTGCCCACTAATAAGGACGGTATTGTACTAGGTGGTAGAGAATCCCTTACGGTACGCCAAGCTATCACTGTGGTCAAATCCAGCATCTCGTTAAAGAGCGCACCAAAAAAGCGTAAAACATCACTTTCTTTTAGGATTCATCGAGGAAGACGAGAAAGAAATACGGAATGTAAACGACGAGTCGTGCCTCATTCATGCTGTCGACCTGATGAAGGACAGTTCGCTAATCAGACCAGTAAATACCGGACCGAATCAGCGAGCAAAGCCGAGAAGAGCAAGATTGACAGGTCGGTCGGTAACAAACGTTGCTATATAGACCCTATTGAATGGGAGCGGGAAACCGCTAGTATTCTCCGGTCTACAATATCAGTTCAAAATAAAGTAGTTAGCAGACCAGAACCTGCCGGGTCCGTACGACACGCCAAATCGAGTGTAGTTAGCTCCAATCGCAAGTCTGTTGACACGGTAAACCGTCGAAATAGTCTGGACGACTCTGACTCCATAAAAAAACTAAGCGCGATAGGCACAAGTATCTGCAAATTACAGGGTAATAATAACAGAAACAAAAACAAAACTATATCATTTTCAAAGAGTTGCTCTTCGATATATACGCCGCCGTACAGGGTTGATGTTTCGCCTATAAATGACGAATCATCGAATCCTTTCTTGAAAAGAAAGAAATAAATTCTTTATGGGCCTGTGTTCAAATAATATTCACCTTCGGAATCGTTCAATGTTTGATATTTGCTATTATAAATAAAATATTGTAGTTTATTAAAATGTAAAACTTATAAGACTTCGAAATGTTATGTCGAATTTTCACATTTGAAATGGTTAAAGTAATATTATTTTTTGTTATCGACTGTTGGCATGTTCAAATTCTATGATTCTTTAATATAAATAAAGTATTAGAAAAATCATGCATTGCAATTTTTTTATTGCAGATACTCCGACTTTCATGGATCACCTTTCCTTCCATTCCTGCTACAACCTCTCCAAGCAATTTTAATAGATACTGTTCGGTAACAAAGTATGTATACATAGGTCAATTGTCAGAATTCTGATGTCTTTAAAACGTCAACGTACGTCAGTGTGTTCGACAAAATTTTCAGTAAATTATTTGTAAAATGTAAAAACAATACAAATTTCAAACTACGGTAAATTATGATACAATTACAGAAAAATGTTACCACTAAGTGAAGAGGTAATTGTTTTATTTTATGCAGTGAGTAATTGAGTATGAGTAATAGTAGTTATTAGTAAACTATGCTAATATTTTGTATTTAAATATATTTCTAATCGCGTTCTCGAAAACGGCTCTACCTAATGATTTCGATGAAAGTTGCAATACGGGGCGAAAAATCAATATAGCTAGGTCTCATATTTGGGAAAATTCGTACCTTTAAATAACTAGGACTAGTCCGAAGACTGATCCGAAGATAGGGAATTCGGTGGCAGCAGGCAGGTGCAGATATTGTGCCACATACTTATTTTAAAAAAAGAGAGGCATTAGTACATTATATTAATTTATAGAAATAAATGTTGAGGTTGTTGAGATGGGGCATTAGTTCATTTTAACAGAATGGACCACTTTCGTGTTGTACTCAAAGCAGATATCTACCTACATATTCGGTAGGTACCTAAAGCAGTGGACTGGTGATAGGCTTAATTGATCTATTACTTGATTTCGTTTGTTTCGTTTAGTTTAGTTATATAAAGTGCCTACTCGACGATTAAGACGTCCTCGTAACATAAGGTCCAGTTGAAAACCAGGGTCAGGCAGTAGTTGGCTGGCACTGAACTGAACTGGGTCTATTTGGCGCAGACGTGAGACACACAAATTCAATTGTTAGGTATTTGTTCTTTGTTTTTGTGTAAATATTGTGTGCCTTACCTGGGTCAAATAAATTTATTTTCTTTTTTCTTAACCCAATAAAAAAGAGACATAATTTAACACGTCTGTACCTACGCGCAAAGGGTTAAGAAGAACTGTTTAGATACATAGTGGTTACATGCACATTTCGCCACTTATATACATAAGCCTAAGTCTCATACTGTGGTCCCATCCCTATGTACTTAGGGCGAACCGTTCTCGTTTGAGCACTGAGTGGAGGGGATAGTATGCCGCCGGGAGCAGCAAACACTACGTTACAGTGCTTCGGGTGACAGATCTCGGTGATAAGAGTAAAATCAAAAATTGTGGCCAGCTTTGGGTTTCATCTCAAAGGGTTTCTTGGACGCAAAGAATGGCGTCGTGAGTTTTGCGGTAGACATCGGAAAGAATTTCTTATTTGTCTTGTGCAATCGTGATTCCTAATGTCATCATGGGACACTATATCTTGTCCAGCGTGTCCTGTTGTCTACACGTTACAAGAACTGACAACAACCACTGAAGGTGTCGGAACTCGTAGCCAAATTCTGGGCCAATTCTATAAATTCCTGATGGGACGCTTGGCTCGACCTGGGAATCGAACCCGGGACGTCATGCCCAGTCACGCTTGCCTTGCTTGTTTCCATTATACATAGGTATTTTTTTTATACGTGAAATATTTTTACGTCTAGTCTGCTTGTAATGAGATCATGAAGTAGGTACCGGTAAAATGTTTGCTCCTAAAAAGTACCTAATGTTAGTGGGGACCAAGTCAAAGTCACCTTGTTCAAGGCGTTTTGTCAAGGTCTGTATGCGGGGGGTCTATGGGTCAGTTACACCAAAAGATCGCTAGATGTCTTACGCATCCAATACAATAATGTTTTTAGGATGCTGTTGAAACTGCCCCGTTTCTGTAGCGCATCAGAGATGTTTGCTCAGTACCGAACCGACGGATTCCATGCAGTGATTCGCAAAAAAGTCGCATCACTGATGCGTAGAACGCGGGTCAGTGACAATAGCATCCTGAAAACAGTGGTGGAGAGCCCTTACTCCCCTTTTCTGAGGCACTATGTGGGGAGAATGGTCAGGTAGCATATTCCTTGCTTTATCGTTCTCTGCACATTTTGCCGCAATCATCAGTTTTTCTTGTCCATGTTTTTGTGTACTACTAACACTAGTGATAAGGTATTTTACTAACAAATTGGACCATATTGTTGTCTGAACTTGATAAATAAATAAAATAAAAATAATACTCCTGCCATCTGTCAAAAACTGATCATTGTGAGACCACTGACACGTTTGTAAATTAGTAGACTTGGCCCCCGGGGGGTGAAACTAAGGTCGACACTGGAACTAAACCATTTTATGGGAGGAGGTAGATTTTAATGGTCTGAAAAGATATCATTCTATATTTTGTAATAGTGATATGGATGAGACACGTTCGTTTATTCCCTGTGGTCCCTCCCGTAGTCGAAGGGAGGGACCACGGGAAACATTTTTACCCGCGGTCCCTTCGTGAAGTATAATGCTGCCAAATTAAAGATTTTCTCATTGAATTTAAGTATTTATTTTGCAAGTAAACTACATCTTACGGTCTATTTTATTCGTTTTTTTTATCCCATGTTTTTTTTTTACGTTGTAGAGATACAGGTTTGCCTTTGAACTTGAATAAAAATGAATCCAATAACTTAAAAATGCCGAGACGAAAAAAGAATATTCTCAAGCGAAAAAAGGTAACTATGTAATAGATGAACACATACAAAATTTAAAATGTTCTCATACTTACCTACTACTACACCATAATTATTTATATACTTATATCCACAGAAACCAACCGGAACCACAAGTAAAAGACATACAAAATACAACTGTGGAATCAAAAACTGTTCTATTCATATTTCACATTTCCATGCCGATAAAGTATGATGTTTGCTATATATATAATATTACGCTTTTAAAAAAATATTCCAAATAATATTAACCTGAATAAGGATTTATTGGTATTATTTGCAGAAAAAAGAATGTAACAAAGGCGACTTAAAAAAAAGAAAATCCGCTGAGAAATTTGCAAGAAGGGTAGAAATAACCAATCGTCCAGAAGGACTTTCACCCAAAGAAAAAAGTTATGTAATTTGCAGATGTCAAGCCAAATCAATTCGTTACAAATCATTAAAACTCCAAGCAGCAAAAGCTATAAGCGAAAATAAAATATTTTCCATCTTCGGCTCCTGTAATGCCATACGAGCAGCTTTGCTCGAAAGGGGCTGGGTAGAAAAACTACCTGCAGGGAAAATGAACCTATCCAAAATAAAAAACGGCAACTTTACGAAACCCGAAGTACTCGCTGAATTAGAAAAATTGTTCTTGTCGAACTCAGTTGACAAATACACACCCAATTTTATTTGGCGTACAAGAGATGTAAACCTCAATAATATCATCGACATCACCAATGAATGTCCAACTATAGTTAGCAGACTAAAGACTGACGCTTTGTGGACATCGAAGCAAGGGTTGTGCTCCTCGATGAAAAGGAATTACTGGTTCTACATTGAAGACGTAGCCGAAGTTATTGGCCCGCGCAGCTATAGCACTAGTGATTCTGGGGAACTAGCGGGATTTGTAAAAGACTATAAAATTACAGCTTGTACTAGCTTGTTGAAATGGGTTGTTTCAATGGTTGCGAATGAGAGGCCTGTTTTTGTAGAGGAGGGAAAAATTTCCTTGAATATTGTGCTATTTGCTTTATGTAGATGCAAAGAATATCTGTATAGAAAAGAGAACAGGGACATAGATCGAGTCGTGTGCAGCGCGTCGAACGGACAATGGACTAACTTCTTAAAAAACTATTACCGCATAATAGGGAAGGACGACGTCTTTAAAAAGGATACAGAAAATAAGTTACCACTATATATGGCATACGCAAAATTTTTACTAAAACAAATGCATAGATTCCGACCCCAATTAAGTTGCGAAGGTTGCCATAACATTTGGATCATTAAACCGGCACATAATTCAAGAGGTAGAGGCATTAGATTGGCTTCTAAATTGAAAGTTATCGACGACCTGCTGAAAAAAGCTAGTGATAAATATGTCATTCAGAAATACATCGGTACGTCCTTACAAACCTATTTTTTAAAATAACTTAACCATTATTCTCCTACACACGGCTACACATCAAGCCATACATTTCCAGTATAAGCTTACCTCTCATTGTGCGGAAATCCTACGCTTTGCGAGATCAACATAAACTGGAAATGTATAGCTTGATATGTACCTAGGTAAATCCCTTCCGAGGCCAAAATTATTTATTCTAGACATAATTATTCTGCGCTTGAATTTTGGGAAATCTAAGTACATGAATAGGATCATAAAAAAATACTCTTATTATAATACTTGTATTTTGTTTGTAGAAGAGCCGCTATTGATTCACGAAACAAAATTCGACATTAGACAATACTGCTTGGTCACAAGCACATATCCCTTAGTTATATGGATGTACCGAGATTGTTATTTGAAGTTCAGCTCACAGAAGTACAATCTTAAGAACTATCATGAGTCCATACATTTAACTAACAATGCAGTTCAGAGGAAATATCATAATTGTGCAGGAAGACACGAAGAACTTCCACCCGCGAACATGTGGCATTCTGAAAACTACAAAGATTATTTGAACAGGATTGACAAGTGTAAGGTTTGGGATAAAATCATCTATCCTGGAATGAAGAAGTCTATTATTGGTATAATGTTAACTGGCCAGGACTTTTTACCAGTTAGTAAGAATCGGTTTGAGCTGTACGGTTGCGATTTTGTCCTCGACAAAGAATACAAACCATGGCTGATTGAGATTAATTCAAGTCCAGATCTTAACCCTACTACTCCCGTTACCGCAAAGATTTGTCCTGCCGTGCTAACAGACGTTATTAAAGGTATGTTTGCGACGAGGCATTTATTAAGGAGCTGTCCATTATTAATACATGCTTCGTAAAACTGTTGTAGGTACCATTTTGTCAAATGTGTGTGGATAATCCTTTAAATTTCTTGCAGTTGTTATTGATCATGCTAAAAGTCATACGTCATCAACGGGAAAATTTGAATGTATTTATCGACAGCCTATGACCATACCCAAGTTTGGAGGCGCGTTAGACTTGTATGTACGAGGCTTGGCTTTACCAAATGATTACTTCTACAAAGGCGATATTGTTCTGAGAGAAGACTATGACGAGGATATCGGAAAATCAAATAATATTAAAGCTTTACTTGACAAAATAAAGCATTCCTACGATACAGATACAATAATGGTGGAACCTGAAGACGATGACAGTCAGGTGTTGTTAAAGATGGAAAAAGAAACAACCACCAACCATTCCGGATCTGATAATGAACTAGACATAGCGGCGACTGTAATTACGGAGCAGTTGGACGAACTCATGGATAGAATTGTTCCAGGAGACAATTTGAATTTAAAATCAAGACGTGTTAAAGAACCTGGGCTTGATTCCGTTAAATTTAGTTTGACACCTGCACACAGTGTTACCGACATCAAAAATATGTTAGACGTGGCTTTGAAAAAATATTTTTCTGGAACTATTAACACTAAAGAAACATTTGATTTTAGTGAACTTGATGATGGTCCAGTAGGCAAGGCAAGTATTGAGGGCGTCGTATCTCCTAAAGTATCCAATTATTTTAAACAGCTGATGGAGTTCAAACTATTGGAAAGCAGTTCAGAAAGACCGTCTTTAACAACAGATTTTATGCTTGAGGCTGCAACGAAACTTATTAATTTTATAAATAAAAAAGAACAAGAATATTCTTCAGAACACCCGTTACCTTGATATCATGCATTTTATGCAAAAATGAGCTGTAGGCACCTAATTCATATATTTTAATCGAACATCATCTCTGTAAATAACCAAATCTGTAACAGATAGATCAAAGTATAATACAATTCTTCACAACATGTGTATTATTTTATCCTAAAGGTGAACACACACTTATCCGAGCCGAACGCGTCGAACTAATCGAAGACAATGAGAACGCCGCCGCCGGGCTTCCAGATTCGGACGATTCGACGTGGGGGTGTGCGAGGTTTCATAGAATTTCATATAAAGAATTCTTAAATTGTTTTCGTTCGGTTCGTTCGACGCGTTCGGCTCGGATAAGTGTGCGTTCACCTTAATACAGTCTTTAAGAATTGAACCTCATTCTCAGTGTCGCAGTTTATGTCATCATATTAATGAATGGTAGTGGAGCCCAAGCGGGGCTTTCGGGATTTACTCGAGCGCGGCAGAATAATATAACGGCAACCTTTTTGTTGGCCCCGCAAATATGATTAGATCGTCACACCACCTTCGCCGCGGCGACTACCTCGACGGCGGCGATGTCTTGCTTCAGGCTTCCAGTGAGTCACGATTTTTGCCCATCTCTCCGGGTGCATTCGTGTGACGTGGCCGGCCCACTCCCACTTCTACCTGGCTGTTTTTTCTCCAACATCCTCTACTTGAGTTATGTAGCGCAGGGTGGTGTTCCTAACGCGGTCTGTTCGCTTGACAGTTAATATGCTGCGCTCCATTGCCCGCTGGCAAATCTTGAGTTTGGACTTCTGTTGTTCAGTAATTCAGTAAGTGACCAACTTTGTGCACCTTAAGTTAGGACGGGCAGGATGCACATATCGATGAGTTTCCTTTTCAAGGATATGGGGAGATTTCCTTTCATTGGTGCCGATTCTCTTGTACACCGAACTAAACTAACTAAACTATCACTAAAATTCCTTACTTTTTACTATGAGAATCTTAGAGCTATTCTGCCAAAAAAAATCTCTAAATTTAAAAATTATTTTGACAGAACTAAAATCGAATTTGACAATCGCGACTCCACTACGGTACCTACTTGTTTGCCTACCACATGATTTTTTTTGAGCCGGTAAGGCGCGCAGTGTGGCCGTCTCGACGTATTTTTATATGGAATTTTTCACTTTTTGGACGAAAACAAAAAAATTAAATTACCAACATGTCGAGTATTACGGGTTTGCGGGTTGCAAAGGGGGTCAAAATTTTCATTATTTTTGCGATAGGACACACCGTTTTCGAGATATAAGCAAAAGAAAATAAAAAAAAGATACAGCACCGTTTTGCAACTGAATCCGAGGTGTTGGTTTGAATTTTAGTTCATGACATCTAATTTTATTCCACACATTTTTAATCGTGATTAAAAATAGTCAGAGTTAGTTAAAGTATTTTAGATATAGAACAAAAATTTTGGTTAAAACGTCAAATTCAGAATAGCATTTTCACTAAATTAAAGTCAGTGCCATCTTAGTGCTGTCAAACTAAATTATAGTTAAGTTGTGTCACTTTAGTCTATTTTCAGAATAGGAAATCGTCGTTTGACAGGAATAAACTAAATTTTAGTGATTTTTAGTTTAGTTTAGAGAATTTGTGACAAGAGAATCGGCACCATTATGTTCTATACGGGCCCAGTAGGTCTTCCAAGCCGATTAGATTAGTAAAAAACTCGAACGCGTCAGATTAAGGTAAGGTAAGTTAGTTACATGCAGAAAAGTGTGCATTTCAATTATGGAAATGGAGAGTCACAAAATTGCAAAAAAAAAATACGCCTGAAAATTCTCGAGAGCGGTTATTTTTTTTTTTTTTTTTAAGTAAATTCTTCACGGATCACGGAAATAATATAATCTGCCGACTTGCACAACTCGATCGTCTTGGTAAGCGGGGCCCCTCTTTGCGCGGGGCCCGTAGCAATTACCACTCTTGCTACTAGTCCGGCACTGCATAAGATGGTAATAATAAAATCCTTATAATTTGTACTATTTTATACCACAAATTAGAAATTTTGTACCTCTCGATTATGACCACGCTGATATTCCAGCTGACATTATAATTTGTAATAAAAGCCTTATAATTTGTACCTACTATTTTGTACCACTAATTACAAATTTTATACCTCTCAATTAACGCAGCTACACAGGTCGTGCTGGCAAGATTTCTTCCCAGCACGACCAAGCTAATATTCCAGCTGGCATTATAACTTTTAGCCCAACGAATCAGCATTGCCATTCAACGTGGCAATGCTGCCAGCCTTTTGGGCACCTTTCCCATTGACAGCGATGCGGACGAATTCTTTGATGCTCAATGAGCCCCTCCCCTTTATTTTTTCTTTTTAATTTGTTATATATGTAATTGTTTTTTAGTTAATTTAGTATAATAAATGTAAAATAAAGATAGAACTGTACAAATAAAAAAAAAACTTAAGATGGTAATAAAATCCATATAATTTGTACTATTATAAACCGCTAATTACAAATTTTCATCTTCTGCCTTAATGTATGTGGTTTGTCTGTTTGTCTACTTGACACTAGATGGCGTTATAAGTACTTAAAAATTAAGAATATGCGTCCAAATAAAAATATACGGCCTTTTGTTTTTTTTTTACCTAACGATGGCGAAGAAAAAGTGTGAATGGTTTTGATGCAACTAGGACCTTCCAGGAATTCATAAATATAATCCTTTAGTAATCCTTGTACAGTAAATATTTTACATTATTTACCACTTTCTGTTTCTTAAGTGGGTGATAGACGTGCGTACTTAAAGTACGCGGTCTTTAAGTTCGCGACCTTACTCCGCTCGCCGTCGGTGACACACGTGAAGCTTGCTCTTTCAATGTCAAATTGGCTCGCGGCTCGCGGCGATGACAGACGGGCGAGTACGCTCGCCGAACCATAAGTACGCGTACTTGCCCGCAGGTCTATCACCCACCCCTTTTACTTACCCCACCTACCAAAGACAACCTTCCTATTATTTACAATGGACACGCTCCATATTATTTACCACGGCCACGGCCACGCCACGACGTCGCGCGTCGCTGAATCAGCTGAATGTATCCGATTGTAATTCTCAATATTTTATCTCTGTGGTGCAGCCCAAAACACACACTGAGCGGGTGCGGGGCGGGAGCGGGTCGGGTCGTTTCCATCGCGTGAGTCGCGCGGTTCATCGTGTTCACTCAGAGCGCGGGCGCGGGGCGGCAGCGGGTCGGGCGCGGGACGGCAGCGGGTCCGGCGCGGTTGTACTTTGACAAGCGGCAGCGGTTGCAGTGTGAAAATGTCGGGTGATTCTGACACGGACGAAGAATTATTATTTTTACTTATTTTAAAAAGAAGAACGCGAAAATGGAGTAGGTTGTAGGTTCATGACATTAATAAAAAAAGACATCAATATGGAGAATATCATCAATACGTGTCGTGTATTGCAACGAATGTAACGACGCGCGACGCCACACCCGCATTGCTATTCTGTAACCATTTTACCTTGAAAACTTAGGTGAAATGAGCGTAGAGTGAGTCATTGTCATCGATACCTACTGATACTAAGGCAGTGACAGTTCACTCCAAGCTCACTTTGATATTTTACTACATTTAGTTTTCACGGAGATATTTTTACAGAATAGCACAACCACTCCCGACCCGCTCCCGTCCCGCACTGCCTGTGGTGGCGGGCGCGGCTCCCGCTCCGCGCCCGCCCCGCGCCCGCCCCGCGCCCGCGTTCTGTGTGTTGACATCCATATAATTCCTTGAATTACAATATATGACACCCGGCGTACTCCCGCGCCCTACCCGCACCCGCTCTGTGTGTGTTTGTGGCTGAAGTGTGATGGTTGGTTTTTGGTTTGCACCGGTTTGTACATCACATCAGTGACTTCACTGAGTGCTCGCTATAAGTAGTTATAGTCTGTGGTGCGCACTTCACTTCTGTCTGCCCATTGGTCTGCCCTGCCAAGTGCCAATAAGACTAATTAGTCTGTGGTGCCAATGCTAATGCTATGCTTTGCAAAAAAATGGCGTCGCTTGTCAAACATAGCAATGCGTGTCTGTGGGTCTTGTCTCTGTTGATGTGAATTCTTTTTATCGGAAAAGTGTCGCTCATTTTATATATACTGCATAACTAATTACTATCTGATAAACGATGGGTCGGTCGAGATCACGTAGTAAGTCGCCACGGCGCCACCATAAAACAAGCAAACATTCTAGGAAGAAGAGTCGATCCAAGGATCGTTCCACATCAAGGAGTAGAAGTTCGAAACTCGTAGAAAAGTCGAGGGAACGGAGCTCAAAATCCAGGTAAATTATTTATACAAATTCTTTGACATAATGCTAGCTATGTATATGAGCCGGGAATTAGTTTGACGTATCCGTGGTATATTTTCAGAAAAAGATCGCACTCCGCGTCTTCTTCGACCAGCAGTGACGTTTCTTATGATGGAAGTAGAAGTCAAAGCCACAGGAAGAAGTCGAAGGGGCGCAGTAAAATGGATGAAGTCGACAGACTAGCTGAAATGGAAAGACAGAGACGCGTCAGAGAAGCCGAACAGAAAGTAAATATTGCCATAATTATCAAACTGTTTAGAAACACGAGGCGGGCGTGGTATGGTAATCAGGCATGCGCTAGGGTTACCAGAATTAGTTTACTAGAATAGGCAAATTGCAAAAGTGTACAATACAAACCAACATCAGTAGTTAAAATATTGATTACCTGTTACAATTTTTTTTTAATTTATATTGTTTTTTTTTTACCTTAAATTGTCCCACTGCTGGGCAAAGGTCTTTGTATACAAGTTAAATATTACAAAATAAATATATTATACACATTAACCTCTCAGAATAAAATGCTCTAAATGATGGTGTACACCATAACAAAATCCATTGTGTATTTAGTAGTTTAGTCTGACAACCAGTCTGACCAAGGGGTATCGTATTACCCAGTTACTGGGTTGTGGAGGTCAGATAGGCAGTCGCTCCATGTAAAATACTGATATTCAGCTGTATCCGGTTAGACTGGAAGCCAACCCCAACATAGTTGAGAAAAGGCTAGGCAGATGATGAGATGATCTCAGCCAAGGCTGCTCAACCAATTTTGACGGCGAGCCATAATTTTGATTGCATGTCTGCTGGAGGGGCGTCTAGTAAAATTTGTTTAAAGTTATGGTAGATACTTATGTATTATTAAACTAAACTTTAAATTACTCATAGTTTGAATAATCTTAAAAATCTTCACTGATACCTTTGAAGAGGTTTTTATGCTAACAAGTAATAAACGTAATATAAGCCTTTATTCAGACAGGTATAAAAGTACATTAGTTGTTTTTTTTGTGCTTTGTTGAATACAATATTAGAGTTTAGATAAATATTACTTAGAATTAATTAACTGTTCCTACATCCCCGTCTGTATGTCCTGACTAAGGCCTCCTCCATATACCTCCACTTCTCCCTGTCCCTAGAGACTTATCCATGCAGTGCCTGCTACAGCTTTAATAATCATATGCCCATCTTCCGAATGGCCTACCCCATTTCCGCTTCTTGTCACCTGTAACTGTAAACCAGTACATTATTATTTTTGACCATTTTTCCTTTCCTAACATTTCCATTTTTTATGCTAACAAGTAACAAATTATCAATATTTGGCGACAAACTTGAGGTTGATAATAAAAACAAGCCAAAATGTTAAGACTCAGTTTGAAGTGTTCCGCTCGCTTGGGGTTGAGCAGGCTTGATTTGAGCAGTTACAAAAGTCAATCTAAGTCAATAATATGTTTATAAATATGAACATCTCCAAATTCAAAAGCCTTCGTAGATTGGATAGTTTTAGCTATTATAACAACAAGTTGTAAAACATAGTATGTTTAGGTGGTGGAAGAAGAAGCAGCAAAACGAATAGAGCTACTAGTGAAGAAAAGAGTTGAAGAAGAATTAGAAAAAAGAAAAGATGAAATCGAACAAGAGGTGGCTAAAAGGGTTGAAGAGGCCAAACGCAAGATGGAGAAAGAAATGATGGAAGAACTTGAGAGACAGAGAGAACAACAGCGACGTGAGGAGTTAGCTAGACAGGTAACTGACTATAGTACATACCAGTCATGTGTACTGGCAACACTACACAATGTTGCATATACACATGACAACACAAACCTGCGACAGCAACATAATTATGTTGCTCTCGCAGTAACACACAAGTGTAAATGCAATATTTAATACCAGCATCATAACAAATAGAGGAACTAATAAAAGTATTATTTCGATCATATCTGTTAAAGGTCCAGTCAGGTGTAGTTCGAGTGCATACAAGAATTAGTTTCTTGAATTCTTATTAATTGTCACTCACCGAGGCTGGCTGTCTCTGTAATTAATAATTATATACATGTCCATTTTTATAACCACATATATTTCATACGCACCTACAAGGCTGAGTTTATACTATATCCTGCCATATTGTAAGTTTGCCATGAAGGCGTCCGGCTAGCATTTTAAAATTGTTCGCTTGACTGTCCCTGGCAGTCACGTAGTCTATAAGTCAGGTCGGAAGACTGATCAAGAGCAAGAAGCCCTAAGAATTTATTGGAGACGCAGCTTGAGGATCCAGACGTGAGCGCTGAAGGTATTTTTTGAATCTATTTTTTGTATAACCACATTACTGTTTCAAATGAAGGATATACACATTTATCTGATGTTTCATCATTATAAATTTTATGGCATTGCATAATTATGTTTTTTTACTTAAAATTATTATCTTAGGAGACGAAAAACTTTTTCAATATCAGCCTAAACATGTGTGATCAACAACATCTTGTCATTCAAGAGCTGAGGTTTGCGCAAACAGCCATTTTTTAGAAAGGCGATGTTTACGTAAACTATTTTAATGCATAGTGCTGCTCATGTAAATAAAGAACAGTATTAACATATTATTTCTATTATACAGGAGGAAGAAGCTCGTAAAAGGAAAGAGCTGGAAGAAATCATGGCAGAAAATAATAAAAAGATTGAAGAGGCTCAGCGCAAGCTGGTAAGTTATTGTAACTTTTTGTACTATACTATGTTATTAATCGGACATCGGATTTTATACATTTGCATATTTACTTATGCAAATTCATATAACTTTCTAATTACGGCGTTAGTGCATATTTTAGCCTTTTTTCCCAATCGTTCATATTTGCGACAGGTACGGTACGAATAGGGAGCCTACATCGCCGGTACAGGGGGCCAAGTCTACTAATTTTCAAACGTGTCAGTGGTCTCACAATGATTATTTTTGACAGATATGCCATAATCTGTCAAATCTGATCATTGTGAGACCACTGACACGTTTGTAAATTAGTAGACTTGCCTAAACAGGTATCTCCAGAAATGACGCCAAATTTAAAATTTTGTCTTTTGACGTCAGTCGACGTCGAGAGTAAAAAAGTTGCGGCGTAAAACTTAATACTGGGTGACAAACGTCACTTTACTCTCGAAAATTTAGAAAAATACCTATTTGTATATTGTCACAAAAACTATGCTATTTAATTTTAAGAATAATTCGCTGTTTTTGTACCATCTTAATTAAAATATATATAAAAATAAAAATAATTTTCACAAAATTATTTTTATTTTTTTACATATTGTAGTGTACTTTTAGTACATATTTGCATGCATATTTTGGCAGTTTGTTAGTGCATATAATCCGATGTCTAGTTATTAAATATAATAATACAAGGTTTGTACTATCAAACTTTGTATAATATTATACATATTAATTAATAGTAATTTCTTTTTAGTTTACATATTTAAATACCCCTTTAATTTTTAGCCTTTGCGTGTAGGTAGGATAGGAATCATTACAATTATAAAATTATACTAAAACACAATTTTATTTTGTTTCCAGGCTGAGGAACGCCTAGCCATGATTGAAGAACAAAGGAAAATGGACGAAGAAAGGCAGAAACTGAAAAAAGAACAAGAAAAAAGAGTAAAAGAGGAACAGAGAAAAATATTAGGCAAAAATAATTCAAGACCTAAACTATCGTTCTCTTTGAACCCATTATCATGAGTTGTGGTCATCAGTAAGGGTGATGCCCACTTTATAAAGAATGAGGATCATCATTTTTCATTAGGATCATATTTACTTTACAGGTGTTACCTAAGAGACATTTTCATTAGCTTAGAATCTATGGTGTACAAGTTAATTTCTTATTTTCTAAAGGCATGAGGTAGTTTTAATGAGCGTAGTAAAAACTAAAGAACTTGAGGTAGAAATTCGGCGAACAAATTCACCAAGGTGCTATGACAGCGCCTCAAGACACGCTGCCAAACAAATTGTGTACAGCTGAACAGTGTGCAGGTCTAAGAAGGATACCTCATGATTGTGTCTAAGGGGAGACAACTGCATAATGTACACACCAGACACGTAATCAAACAATTTGTAAAATAATGTTTATAATGTGCTACAATTGTAGAGGAACATTATTACCCACTTTTCAACGACTTTATCAATGATAGGCTTGTGTATAATTAAAATTCGTCATAAGTATGTGTACATGTTGGGAAATTTCGTATTAATCATCCATAATGTCGTGTACATAATTATTAATAATTTATTTGTACTGGTGGTTTGTTAAGATTGTCTATGCAACAATAGTGACCTATTGTTGTGAAAACTACATTGAAAAGTAAAACAAACTATTGAATAGTTGTAAGAGTTAATCCTATCTAAGTGCTGCCGTTAAATAACATTTCACAAAAGAGCCTTAAAATAATCATTGAACTGCATTAACAAATGTATCAGACAAACTATGTAATAAAAACGATTGCATTACTTCAGTCAAATTTTTTGCAGTGCTGGTATTCACCATGTAATGCAGTGATATAAAAAGCTAGTAAAGTTACAATACACCGTAAGGAAACTTCTACAAAAGAAAGGTTTTAGTTTAAGGTCCAAATTATTATTTTCGAGGGTGAAAATAAAACTTTACGATAAACTTTTATAAATGTACATACGTTTCTAAATTTAAGGTAATATTGTAGGTTTCATTTAATTATTCGTCAGAATAAAATAAGACATTTCAGTTACAATATTTTATAAATGAGTTGAACATTGTAAAGCTGGCTGCTTCTCACTCTTTGGTGCGGCAGGATATCTCGGTTACTTGGCATTGTAAATATCCGGAAGCTATGCATTAAGATGCGTTTACGACTCATTGGCTCTTGCGGGATTATCAAACTGACTCTGATTGAGGAAGCGGCGCATGCACATTCGCGTATGTTCACATCTGCTTAGGGTCAGTTCACACCGAGACGTGACGCGACGCAAAGATGCTTGAAGAGGCCAGTGGTTTCGCCGCGAGACGCATCGAGACATTGCGAGACGCCGCGCGGCGCAGCGAGACACCTCGCGGCGCAGCGAGACACCGCGCGGCGCGGCGCAGCGGAACGTGTCTGCCACTTTTAGGGATTTCACCTTTTTTTTAGGGTAAACTTGTAATTAATGTAATCCGTCTAATTTTAGTTTACCATGTTAATATTGTGCTAGTACCGTGGCTAAAGACGACATTGGAACTAAGTTGCACATAATTCAGGTTGAACAAAAAAGAACCAACCAAGAAAAACGGGTACTCTTTGCTCCGTTGAGTTGAGACGGGTCGGGCAGGGGTCAGTCGAATCAATGCATTGATAAAAAGTTACCTAGAACAGTTTCTGAAAAATGGTTTCGTTATGTTTTACGAAAAACCTGGAATAACCCAGTAATATTCGAAACAGACGTTACCCTAAAAAATCTTGCGGCTTGGCGAGGCGTAGCGCGACGCAGCGAGGCATTTTCGAATTATCTCAAATAAATGTATATCTTTTTGTGTAGTAAATAAAGGTATATTTTGTATGACTATCTTAAAAAGTGCGCGCAGCGTCGCTTCGCGTCACGTCTCGGTGTGAATGTGAACTGACCCTTACTGTAAATGTGGAGTCAGCTTTGAATTTCTCAAGTTCTTCTATGATACATGTGAAAATGCAAACAAATTAATAATATAAATGTTTGCTTTATTCAATCATCTAACTTTCCATCCATATTTCAAGTTTGCTCCTACTCATTTATTCTAAATAAATCATTTTTCCCGCAATAATCCCTAATGTTATGTGTATTATTATGTTAATGACGAAGTTTGTCATTGTTCTAGAATAATGTAGACGCTATATATTTTGCACAAAAGATATATTTATACTGATTGGCATCAGTAGGCCTCACATCAAAAAATCATTTCGTTGGTAAATCACATGTATAAAGGGAAGTACCTAATCAATTTTATTGAGTAATACGGCATTGAATTTTCAATCGTCCTGACAATATGCGTTCCTTGAACAAACAAAATAAAGTTAAGTGTGATGTGATTTGAAAGATTTTGTTTACAATTAATTTTCATAAAGTGCATCCTGAACATTCTTAGTGTAACTCATTATTCATTTAATTAAATAAAGCCCTACACCTGATGTGTTTGTTTCATTTTAATAATCATTTTTTTTTATGATGAAGAACTACATTTATATTTATAAAGTTCATAAACAGTAAATTTACTATCTCGTTTAAAGTCATTCAACCACGTATAAACTTAAAAAATAAATGTATAGGATTAACCGTATAGTTCGGAAGGGCCCCCAATTGGACCCCAACACAAAAACCTCCGCCGGCTCGGTAGCGGGTCCAATTGGACCCCAGAATTACCACATACGACACCCTATCTCGATTATGGAAATATTTAATATGCTACCCATCAAATCTTATGAATGTGCGTTAATTATGAGAGTTGGATAAAAACTCATTATGTTTACGCCATTAAATCTTTCATATTCAGCGTGCAAGTTAATTAATGAACCTATATAAAATTCAAGACTGTAAATACCATAATCGCCATTTTGATGACAGTGGTGGTCGAGGCTAAAAAACATAAAAATTGGTGATTTTGAACATCCATACCCCACCACAGGGTCAGTGAATAATACATCATTTAATTATTTGACGAATTCATCCATTGTTCAAGTTAAACAAATAGTGGTAATGAAGTTTTGTGTTATCCAAAGACGAAGTTTCGCGCCAATCGTGCGTGTTTTAATTTTTTCTTTTCACGAATATCACTCATACACATGCAGATACGATTTAAAATGTGACAAATATTATTCGTGATATTATATACAACTAGAAAATGTCCAAATCTTAACATAATATACGAACACAGGTCCAATAACACGTATTATTCATTACCACTACTGAAAATGTTTTCAAAATCGCCGACCATTATACTTTTTTTTATTGTAATGATGTCCGAAAACGATTATGCCAAACGATTATTTTTTAAATTTCGTTCTTTTCGATTAATTAATATGTCGAATATAAGAAATCGATAAGTACTTGGAAATTGAAATAAAATTGTTTTACACAATAAATACATTAAGCACTGGTTAAATTAATAATTTATACTTTTCTAATGTTATTTTAATCGTTTTTCGGTCATTAGGATCACAGGACCTTATGGCCGGGCTAGGTACCTCATCTTTTGAATTTCGCGCCGGAATGTTTCTATAATTGAATTTAAAAACGGAATGCGCTCGCTGTTCAAAATTATTTTAATATATTGGACAATTATTTATTTTTTATACTCTTTTCTGATAGTTTGCTACAGAATGCCCAGTATACTTTTTAGGTAGGCGTAGGCTTAACAAAATTTTGTTTGGTAATGGTGATAAATTAATTCCGCAAACGCTAATATTTTATTTTAGTTGTATGAGCTTGGTAGTTTTTGTTTTTATTAGGTTACTTTAGTAGGTACTAGATTTTTTTTTTTTGTGGGAGTTTCCCAACGAAATTTAAGAAACTGACTTGTCTTTGTCGGACCACGCACAAAAGGGTTCCGTAGTTGGGATGAACATATACGCATGCACATTGCACAGCATTAATTTTTCGACTGCAAAAATAAGTTTGTATTTCTAGAAAAAACTACGAAAAACAAAGTTAACTCTGCAGTTGTAACCGAAAATAACCCATAATTCATTGTTGAAATACGGGTTATTTTCGGTTACAATGGGTTATTCACTTTAAAAAGCAGTCACTTATTATTATTATATCATTTATTTCAGGCTACGCCCATAGTGTTAGTAACAATGGTCTTAAAAGCTAGTGTTAGTCAACATACAAGTTTTATATATTGGTGTGGAGTTTCATCCAATGTCGCAGCATTGGAGACTCCCATCTATCTGCGAATAAACTCAAGATAGCGTTAGTACTGCCACGAAGACGAGCAAGCAGAGAAGCGCTTCTTTTTCGTATGATGGCCGCAAAACCATCTATATGCCTTTCCGCAAACATCCTTGACGCGCTGCATCGCCATGGCAGCCCCAACAGTATCCTGAGTGCGTTATTATACTGGACTCGTAGATCGCTATAAGCACGCAAACTATAACTAGTCCACAGGCTGCACGTGTAAAACGACGAGCAAAAACACTTAAACAAAGTGATCTTGACCGCCTCTGCACATCGCGCAAACCTGCGGGCCAGCATGTTGCAGCGTACCGACAGCGACCTACGTTCCCTGTCAATGTCCTTGTTATCTCTCAAGTCGTCGGTAACCCAATGACCCAAGTACTTAAAATTGGTAACCCTATTTAAGGGTGCTCCACAGAGCGATACCTCTGGTATATTTGGGTAACCCATAGCACTTGCTTTAAAAACCATTATTTCGCTCTTTTTGGTGTTATACTTGAGTCCTTGAGCTACCGCGTATGCTTCACAGATTGATACCAGTCGCCTCAAGGCACCGATCGAAGGGCTCAGCAACACCATATCGTCAGCATAACTAATGTTATTAACACATACTCCATCTATATGACAACCGATATTGGTGTTGCTGAGCTCAGCGATCAGCCTGTTCATGTACAGATTGAAAAGTCGAGGTGAGCTCAATCCCCCCTGCCTCACCCCGCACTCCAACCGATACACATCAGAGAACGACCCCTCCCACTTCACACTGTTTTGTTGATTAGCATACCAATATTGAAACAATTTAATGATGCTACTGGGCAGGGCAGTTTCTTGCTGTAGCTTACGCCAAAGTACTTTATAATTAACGAGATCGAATGCCTTTGACAAATCAAGAAAACAGGCAAACACAGGCGTCTTTCTGTCAGTATAGTACTGTACAGTCTGCTTGAGGCATAAAATAGCACTCTCAGTAGAGAGCCCTGGTCTAAAACCGAACTGATTGTCTTCCAATAGTATATGCTTCGATAAGCATCTTATAAGCATCTTATCATTTTTATTATAAGAATGCTACATGCTTATGTGCATAGATCTTTTTTTCGTCCCTCGATTGCATGTTGAGGAATGACACCCCTAATTATGTTTATCGTAATTTTACTAAACGATTTTTGGTGGTGTAAAGAATAAACCTTCTTCCAAATTTTCAACGATATAGTATAAATAGGTGTCCGAGTAAAATGCCTGTATGATATCTGAACCCATGGACGAACGGACGTGACGAAATAATTAAGAGGTCCTTTTTTACGGATTTTGGCTATCGAGTTTACAATCGATAGCGACTTGATGTCTATGGTAATTTATTTAAAATACAATTATAATTTCATCTTATTGGGTATCAACACTATCACCCGAAAACCACACGACACACATGACAAAAACTTTTCGCAGCCGCCATCTTGGATTTACATTTTGACCTAACTATTGACTTTATCACCATCGCAAACTATGAAAACGACAGATATTAGGAAAAAAAAAATTGCAGCCACCATCTTGGATTTTCATTTTGACTAAATTCACACTTTCCCTTTCTTTCTCTTTTGCTATGAAATTAGAAGAAGACCGTCGCAAGTATGAACGCTTTTCCGAAAACTTTTTTTTTTTAATTTTCTGGTTTGGCCCCCCAAAAGTGACTATTTGCAAAATCCATTTATTTACATTACACTTCCGTGTTTGGGTCACTAAAATGTATATGTGTACCAAATTTCAACCTAATCGGTCCAGTAGATTCGAAGCAAATTGGCTGTGACAGACAGACACAAGACTCGTGACATGAGTGATCCTATATGAGTTTCGTTTTTTCATTCGGTCGTACGGAACCCTAAAACGTTACACCACTTTCCACAGTGTACGTGTATGTACTTATTACTAAAATTAATTTAAAAAATAAAATAATTAATGAAAAATATACCAAAGAGTTTTTATTCAGTTTCTACAATTTTTAATCAAGTTTGATTATAACGAATATCGATTAGGCTGAGTGCAACATTTGAATCGAAATAGAAAAATTGGGTGAACGGTAAGCACTAAGAAGTGTCACGTCGCACCACAATTTTTGTTAATTTTTGTTCATATTTGATCGTGTTTTTTATCTAGTATAAGTATGAATAATGGTAAAAGTAAGAATGCAGAAAGAATGATAATATCTTTATTTGGTCCTTTTGCATATTTTCAGCAAGAGAGAAGATTGTTTATGTACATATTTTCAGGGAATCTGAGTTGCCTACTTTTTGAATAGGGGTATTTATACCTATTTTATACAACTTTCGCAGTCGACTGACGCGGTTTGACCGACCTCAACATATAATTTATGATATTTACCACAAATTTATTGTATACAATAGATGCGGTAACATACTTTTTTTAATAAATTCGAATGCTGAAAGTTCATGTAAATTCCTGATTTTCATGACGGAATTCGCAACACCCCGTCGAGTTAGCTGATGTGTCACGTGTCAAAATCTTGTCGAGCAGAGAGGTTAATAACTAACAAAAAAAAACTAAAACTAAAAGGACTTACTAATAGATATAAAAACAAAGGGACCCTCAGGCGTCGAAGTATTCGTCCGCGTCGCTGTCATCCGGAAAAGTGCCCAGAAGACTGGCAGCATTGCCACGTTGTGATTTTTTTGATTAGATTTTAGTATTGTATCATTCCCACTTTTTAGTTCGGGAAATAACCATGGATGTACAGACGCCAGCACATCAAGCTACTACAATCTGTCAGATTTCTTTAATAGATTTTGAACTTTATTCCTATAGTATAAGGTTCAAGGTTGATTGGGAAAATTTGACAGTTTCGGGTAGCTTGACCTGCTGGCGTCTGTACTTGCCGGGCCCAGGTGGCATGGTCCCAAGGAGGTTATAGCGATAAATCGAGTGGAGTGCGAGTGGTCAATGCTCATTTGCCGCCACCTGAGTTATCGCCTAAAGTAGGTGATAGACGTGCGTACTTAACCTTACTCGGCTCGCCGTCAGTACAACGTGCGTACTTACAGTACGCGGTTTTTGACCTTACTCGGGTCGCCGTCGGTGACACACGTGAAGCTTGCTCAAAATTTCATTGTCAAATTGGCTCGCGGCGATGACAGACGACGAGCCAAGGCGGGCTACGAGCAAAATTTCAAAGTTGTTGGATCGCCGACGAACTTACTCGGCGGTTTTAAAGTCCGCGTACTTAACATGACACACGGGCGAGTAAGCTCGCCGAGCCATAAGTACGGGGACTTGCTAGCACGTCTATCACCCCTTTAAGACAAACGCTAATGTGGATGCCGTTGTCAAATTCTCGCGATAAGTTGTGGCTACACTAACGGTTAGGTGATTAACACGGCCATGTCCCATTGGCCTCTATTAAATCTGCTGTTGCCACAGAGCACTATATAATACTGGCTATTGCCTAACACACGTACACCGCCCGACCGCGCGGTCAAATTATTAGAGACCGCGCGGTCGGGCGGTGCTGTGGGTGAACCGCCTTAACGTCCATCATCGCGATAATCAACAGCGTTTCCCGTTGGCCCTAGCATTAGCAAAAAGGCAACAGGCTCGCCCCTTAAATCACATAGGACTTAACATTTAACATCTGGTTTCCCAGAGCCAACAATACTAGCATTGGCCATTCAAATTGAGAGTTTAGAGAAAACCTTTATTCATGACGAATTCTGGGTCATAAACACTAATCTTGGATTTTCTTGAATTCCATAAATTTTCGGCTATTTAAGGTTATATGGAGTGCTTATGTTGCACTATCACGTCCTAGATGTACGTCGAATTACAGCTCACCTGTAGAAATAGCCTCGACTCTGTCGTCTCACACATCTATTAAAACCGATAATTCGCATTGTTCGCATTTGAATCGAAAACAAGAAATCACTAGTGTGTCACTTTCTGTCGCTTTCTGTCGTGTCGTGTCACCCAAAAATGTACTATGTGCTGTCACCAATGTCAAAGTAAAATTCAATCAATTTCCGGTTTTTCATTTCGCTCAAATAAGTGAACTTTGCTCGTCGCCGGTTGTTGTATTAGTCGATAAGGCAATAGATCAATAATTTGTTTTAAATGTATTGAACAAACAATCAATTTGTTATTTATTAACTGTTACAATTGTAAACTATTTAAGCATAATGGCAGAATTTTTGAAAGGTTTATTGTTGTCGGTTTTAACAGAGAAATGTTACGAAGAATATTTGGTGAAATTCAACTTTCTTGATGGTAATTATGTTCTACTTATTTGTTTGATTTAAAGTGCTTCATTTGCGCTGGATTCCCAGTTACTGATTTGTGGCATTTCGGAAGGGGCTAGTATGTAAATATGCAGACCAAAATATTTCAAGTGTTATTTCAGGTCCTTGTTTGACCGCGACGCTAAGCAAGGGTCTCGGGATCGGTATCATTGCTGGCTCCATTCTCGTGAAAGTACCTCAAATATTGAAGATTTTGAGCAGTAAGAGTGCTGAGGGCATCAATGTTTATGGAGTATATTTGGAGTTATTTGGGATCACAGCAAACTTTGCATACAGTTATGTTATGGGCTTTCCATTTAGGTATGTAGAATTGTCTCAAAATGCAGTAATACTATATGGACTATTTCATAATAACTTCCCAACTTATGTGTTCCAAGCATAAATTTAATATCTTGCAGAGAGTAAACAATCTCTAGCAATAATTCTATTGTGTTGTTGTAATTGTGATTTATTTGCATTTTCAAATTCCTATATTAAATAAATAATACAAAACATTGCTTGACTGATTAGAGGCAAGGAACTTCTGCTCTGAACTGTTGGTAAAAAGATAAAAATTAAAAATTAAACAATTAATTTTATTTTGCAGTGCATGGGGGGAAGGTACATTCCTTGCATTACAAACAGCAGTGATAGCAGCCCTGGTGCTGCACTATGGTGGGACGACGGGTAGAGCTGTTGTGTTCTTGAGCACTTATGTAGGCTATGTGTCAGCATTAGTCAGTGGGTTCACACCAACACATGTGCTTTGGACTATGCAAGCTCTTACTGTTCCTATTATTGTTATAGCTAAGGTAATAAGCATTTTTTCATTATTTTTATGTTTTTTGTCTATGGTTACTAATGATTTTAAAACAAAAGCATATTTCCTAACTAATATTATAAATGTGAAAGTGACTTTGTTTTTTTGTTACACTTTCACGCTAAAATGGCTGAATGGATTTAGTTGAAATTTGAAAAATGGGTAGACTATGACCTGGAATAGGACATAGGATACTTTTATCCCGATATTCCCACGGGATTGAGACTTACGCGGGTGAAACCGCGGGGCGCAGCTTGTTGCCTATATTTGGTAAACTCATATAACAAGCTTACCAACCAAAAGCACCACTGAAAAAGTAATAAAGCTGCACCATTAATAAGTCCATAAATATCCACTGCTGAAAATGGGTGTTCCATTCTTAGTACTGCTTCGCTTCAAATAATACTCACAGACTGCCTCTCCTGAGATATTCAGACTTGATGTTACACAATTGGTGTCCATAAAAAGGAGAAACTCCCATAATGGTAGACTGACTGGCTTAACAGTTAATAATAAATTGATTAAACCATTATTAATAACTTTGATTACTTACTATAATTATTTTATTAAGTAATCAAAGTAACCAGCATATTAAAGTATAATATGCTGGTGACAGCTACGTCTTACACTCGCGCGTCACACGTCATTGTGTTTTTTAGTGTGCAAGCATTTCGCGGCTAACAGTTGGATGCAATTTTTTTCGACGAGTTCACAGCTTTGACCATATACTAAACATTATTATCTTTTAATAATAAACAGTTTTTTGTCTATGGTTACTAATGATTTTAAAACAAAAGCATATTTCCTATTTCCTAATTAATATTATAATGTGAAAGTGAGTTTGTTTTTTTACTGTTATTAAATAAAGAGGAAATAACAGTTAATAACCAAAAAAGAAATAAAAATCTAAGGCTAAGTAATAGCAGGAAAATTTCATAATGTGTATTATGCAACACAAAGATTACAAAACATAAATAGCAAATGCTTTACATAATTATTTACATTATTATAATAGCCATATTTATACAAGTCAGGTTTCGTGGGAATTTATAAGTAAGAGATTATGTAAATTTAAGGTGTGCTGTGGCCCTCACCTTAAATTTAAATGAGTTTTATCAGTGTTTCATGAAGATTTTTTTCCTTTTCAGTCTATTCAAGTAATCACGAACTACAAAAACGGCAGCACTGGGCAGTTATCAGCGATTACGTGTTTGTTGCTGTTTGGAGGCAGTATAGCTAGAATTTTCACATCACTTGTCGAAACAGGAGACTTCATCATTATTGTGACCTACTGTGTGTCCACAGTGGCCAATGGCGCAATAGTAGCTCAACTACTCTGGTACTGGAATGTCGTTAAGGGAACCCAAATCAAAAATAAGAAGAAGAAGAAACATGCATAATTCAATAAAATAATAATGTCAGTAAAACATTTTTACCTCAAATGTCGTTTTTTTATCTTATACCTGATTGATATAACCTGAAATATGGTGTTACTTTTGTTTGTTCCCCGCCTGTTATACCAAAATTCTACAGATTATAATGCTTGTTGCTACTTACTCATTTATTTGATAACTTATGAAATCAAAATCAACTAGATAACCGTTTATAAAATATCTACGCCAAGTTATATCAGAAAATCATTTATTCGTTCGGTGATTAGACATATTTTCGCCCAGTTCTAGATAAAAAATGGTGACGTAGTTTAACACAACACATTCAGAGTCCACCTTTTTTTCATAGAGCTCATTATACCATGCCGTCATACATAGTTCTAGTGGACCCCCCAGGAGGGTATGTAGGTTTGCCCCGCACGGCCCCCTAAAATTTGCGTTTTAGGTGTGCGCCAATGCAATATAATAATATAATAATGTTTTTAATATAATAATTTGTTTATTTATAAGAAGAGACACGTTTACAATAAATACAATAACAGTTTAAAATAGAGCACAGTTGCATATTTGCCTGAACTAGGTTGAACCTGTGCTTCAGGCTAGAAAGTGCATAGATACTTATTTTAATAAATTAACAATGAGTACAAAATTAAAAACTAAAGCAAGAACTTAGGTAAGGTCACCCGGGGCTAAAGCAACTATGGGGCTAAAGCAACTAATTAAATTTTCTCTCAATCTAATTATTTTTGTAGATAGCTCTATCTATTGGAGTAAAGAGGAATCATAGTTTTTTCAAACAAAGTACAGATGGCATCACTAGTTCACCTACTGTAGTACTGACAGATCATTTTCTGTCAGCCGCCAATTTGGAGCAACGTGTTGCTGCGTCGTGTTTTGTGTTGTGGTACATTAAAAATATTTCGAGTCGTTGCAAGGAGAAATAGAAGTGCATCCTAAAAACAATATAAAACGTAAGTGTTTTTGGTATATTTGGTTAAACTCTAGGTGTTATAATTAACATTTTATTGATATAGTTACATTAACCCCAACTTTTCATGCACGGGGGTTATTGCAACTATTTTTGCAGTCACATTCGCCCCATGCTTTTTGTACGAAAACTGCAAATTACTAGTGACGTTCCGTGTCGATATTTCGATAAGTGAATTTCATAAATGTTTAGCTGCAATTAGTATGAAGTGTTTTAGATTTTGCGTAGTTTTAACAAAATGAAATAGATAGGTAGCTTAAATAAAAAAATGTACCAAGTTAATACAAAATCCAAATTTTGTTATCAGATGGTCTGAAACTATAAAAGAAAAAAGGTATTTAAACTTACATTTACACTTACATCGATTTTGTGTTTTTGAAATAAGAAACCTATAGGTATTTAAAACCTTTCATTATTGTTAATTATCGAATGTCTTAACAAATATTTATCGATAAGTAGTAGGTACTACATCTCACCACTAGTCAGTATGGAAGACAGTCGCATTCGCCCCATAAAAAAAAAAAAGTAAATTTGCTTGAAACAGAACTCTCTCTCAGCGACTATAGATAGCTTTTACAGATAATTCTGTGTGCATCTACATGTACTCTTGACCTCAACATTTAGAAACAGAAAACAACAGAGTTATAACGAATAGTCACATTTACCCCAAAGTGGGGTGAATGTAACTATTACTGGTCTTATTCAACAATAATGCAAATTAATGAAAAACCAAAGTCTATTTGTAACTTAATTTATGTCGAAACTGTTCATCGAAAGCTGTGCAATGAAGTACATTTATTAGAATATCCCTATTATTTAAGTAGCTCATGGTGGAGGGAAGCAAAGTTTCAAAATTTTTTTTTTTAGTTGCATTCGCCCCGGGTGACCTTACATAAAAACAAAAACAATGTACTCGCCTCTAGGAGTATATGTCACCATTACGATGGTATACGCTAAAGTGAACCCTCGAGGAATAAATAAAACAATGGAAAACGTAGTAAAATTGTGTACTAACAATTAAAAAATAATGAAAAACTAACTTTCATTACAAGTGGAGTGGCGACATCATTCATCATCATCATCATTTCAGCCGAAAGACGTCCACTGCTGGACATAGGCCTTCCCCCAAGCACCGCCACTTCGACCGGTTCTGTGCTGCTCGCATCCAGCGCATTCCCGCGGCCTTCACCAGGTCATCGATCCACCTTATGCCCGGCCTTCCAACGCTTCGTCTTCCGGTACGCGGTCGCCACTCCAGAACCTTTCGGCGAACCGTTCTGCGAGCAATGTGCCCCGCCCACCGCCACTTAAGTTTGGCAATACTTCGAGCTATGTCGGTTACCTTGGTTCTCCTACGGATCTCTTCATTTCTGATTCGATCACGCAGAGAAACTCCGAGCATAGCCCTCTCCATTGCCCTTTGAGTGATTTTCAGCCTTCTAATGAGGCCCATTGTGCGACCACGTTTCAGTGCCATAGGTTCAACACACGCTGGTTAAAAACTTGTCTTGAGACACTGTGGTATATAAGACGAGAAGATAGCACGCAGCTTCCCGAACGCCGCCCAGCCGAGTCGGATTCAACAATTGACTTCTTTCTCGAAGTTGGATCTACCTAACTGGACAGTTTGTCCTAGTACTAATCGTCTACAACTTCGAGTGTAGTCTCCGATCTTCATGAGGGTGGGTGTGACGTGGGCATTCGACATGATCTTTGTTTTGTCCATGTTCATTTTAAGACCCACTCTTTCGGAAGCTCTACTGACGTCATCGAGCATTGTACTGAGGTCCTCCATAGTCTCAGCCATGACTACTACAAACCGAAGGTGAGTGATGTACTCGCCATTGATGTTGATGCCAAACCTTTTTCAGTCCAGAACTGAAGACATCCTAAAGTGCAGCGGTGAACAGTTTCGGAGAGATAACGTCTCCCTGTCTCACCCCTCGCTGCAGAAGGATACGTTTCGAGGTCTGGTCCTAGAGTCGGACTGACATAGTAGCGTTTTCATACAAACACTTCAGCACCTCGATGTACCGATTGTCAATCTGGCACCGTTGGAGAGACTGCAGTACAGCCCAAGTCTCGATCGAATCGAAGGCTTTCTCGTAGTTCACAAACGCTAAGCAGAGAGGCAGGTTATATCTTCCCGGGTGGCGACGTAACAAGTAATAAAAAGTATTAGTATTACTCTTAATCGGTTACGAAAAAATAAGTTACGCAATAACTAAATAAAATGATTATGATTATTGAGTGCGCGGTGATAATGCCGAAATGTGATGTCTTTTTACCGGACTGTCAAGGAAGGGTTATTTATTATCAGTCTGGGCAATGCTGCGTTCGTGTATTGCTTGCTGTTGCCGAGTGGAAATTGTCATTATAATTTGGAAATATGAGTCAATTTTTGTGGCGTTTGAATAGTAAAGTATTAACTAAGCAGTATCCCAGTGGAAAACTTAAATGTGAAATTGGTACTCTTGTCCCATCCCATCTTCCTGGCTCGGCGTGCTATGCTGGCGCTGCAGCCTGCAGCTGCGGCTGCAGAAACCTGAAGCGGCGAAAGTATAACAGCCTTATAGGTAATGCGGCCCGCGGCTTCACCCGCGTAAGTCTCGTTCCCGTGCGAATATCAGGATAAAAAGTATCTTGTGTTAATCTAGGTTATAAACTAAATTTCATCCAAATCGGTTCAGTAGTTTTTGCGTGAAAGAGTAACAAACACCCATCCATCCATACTTACAAACTTTCGTGTTTATAATATTAGTTAGATAGATTAGATTCTATTTTGGAGCCGTTTGGGGTTACAACCCTAGGGCCATGCCATGGGGTCCGAGTGCTCATAGCTTGTTTCACGAAATCGGCTATTTGACACTTTGTGATCCAAGGGCTAGCTTTAACCTTGGTCAGAGGATAAGCATTGCCATACGTGGCAATGCCGCCAGTCTCTTGGGGAGGAATTTAGGGCGAATTGCACCACTTTTATACCGAGTATAAGTCTTATCCTACGAATAAATTTTGAATTTTTGACAGTTTTTCCATACAAAGACTGTCAGACGACAATTTTATTCCACGGATAAAAGATATCTGACTTTGATGAAATCAGCCCTTAGTATATAATGTAAATAGTACAGTTTATGTAAAATATTCTTTGAATGAATGACAAATAAATCATTAGGCTTTAGGTTTACTATTAAATTGAAACTACATATTTACATCAAGTCACTTTATTCAATTAGTTTCACCAATCACAAATTAAAGGAACAAAATTGTTGTGACTGACTTACTCTATTCCGTTCCACTTATGTTTGGAATGATCTGTTTGCCGAGTGGAAATTGTCATTAAATTTGGAATTATGAGTCAATCATCATTTTTGTGGCGTTTGAATTGCAAAGTATTAACTAAGCAGTATCCCAGGGGAAAACTTAAATGCGAAATTGGTACTCTATTCTACGTAGACCATTATACATTCACAATTATGAAAACAAGAAAAACCATCATATTGTACTCTATGTCTATATTTACAGCTAATAATAACTTGAATATATTTTGTAATACCGAAAATCGACCGTGGATAACTGATGTTTATCTGTAGTGAAATTAGTGTGAATTGTTTGTAATTAAATTGTTAAAATGATCAGTTGATTCACAGTCAAAATGTACGTAGATAATGGTGTGTAGCACCTAAACAAAACTTAAAACCTAACCGTAAACCTAGCACTCAGTGGCAAATCCAAACATTTGTGATTTATTCTTTGGGGGCTTGTTCGGCGGGTGGTGCTTTTTCTTCTGGGTGGGGATTTCTTTCAGGCTCGTTGCCATCTGCCCACTTCCCGTCGTATTCTTTTCTATCCACGTACCTCTCCTCTTCATATTCGCCCTCGCTACGATGACTATCGCGCTCCGAGTAACGGGAGTAACTGTGAAAAGAAATTATATTTTAGCTTGGTATCATGACGTATTTTTGTTGGTGCAATACATTTATTGTATTTCAGTAGAAGAACTGTTTAACATTTTTTTTCCTATAGATTTTGTCGGCAATCAAAACACTGTGGTAATAAAGTACTGAGTATTGACCTATCTCTGTCTTTGTCGCGTCTTTCTGGGCTGTACGACCTAGACCTGCGTGGTCTTTCGGGGCTCCGCGATCTTGAGTAACGACCGCCTCCTCTGCGATCTCTGAAGTCACGGAAACCACCTCCTCTGTGGAATAGGAAAATAAACTTTATTAAAAATGTTTATTTATTGAAATCATCAACTTATTCACTCATGTTTGTATCATGTATAATTTTATATTATAAAATGTAAGTTTCGTACTGGGCAATGTCTTATTTAGGATTTTATGGTGTCAGAATGTTCAAAACTTCCTAGGTATGTCAACCCAGGATGTTTTGGTACATTATGCACAATAGTGTTTACCTGAATGGCCTGCCTCGGCCGCCGCCTCCCCGGCGCGGGCGGAAGGGCCGGCCGCCCCGCGAGCGGTTGTCGCGCCACTCCTGCTGGAAGCGCCGCCCGTCGTCCCTCCGGAAGTCCCCTCCGCCGCGCCCGCGCCCGCGCTGCCCTCCGCCGTTGTACGTGTGGAAGCGAGGACGGTAGTACGTGCCGCGCTCGTAACCTCCCCGCCCGCGCCAGTTTCCGCGACGCACGAAGCGACGGAACCTAGATTGGTATTGGTATTATTAACATAGTGCTAGATTTGTAAGAATTGATTATGATAAACGTTAAAAGCGTTTGTTTAGTTTCCATGCTAGATAGAGGGTATACTACAAAAAACTTGACAGGGGCTATCTACAGCTAGTATATCTTTTTACAATACAAGACGCTATAGCATACATGATTAAGTCATCTTTTACTTTGACATGCGCAAAAGCTAACAAAAAGAAAAAAATAAAAACTAATGGGGATTGAAAATAAAAACACACAGCAGCCAAAAATACCTTGAGCCCGACCGTGATCGTGATCTGCTGCGTGAGTAGTAGGAGCGGCTGGCGTCGGAGCGCGAGCGGGAGCGCGGCGAGCCCGAGCGGCGCCGGCGCGAGCCCGCCGATCCGCTGGCGCTCGACGCGGAGCGGGAGCGCGAGCGGGACCGGGAGCGGTACTTGCGTGGCCGAGACCTGACACGAATTGGGAATGAACCGTGAAACGTTTGTAAATGTATTGGGGATAGACCTACATGTGGATTAAGTCCCAAATATTAAGTAGGTCAAAGTTCGACTGGATTAAGAACTTGCATCATTTTCATATGATTACAGCATGGAGCATACCCAACATATCTAAGTGTGGTTTCCATTAGTAATGTCAAAAACTGCACCCATTGTAGATTAAAAGCGTGGTCCTACGTTTTTGCATGAAGTGTTATAATTTTTTATAGGCTTTGAAAATGTCTAAAATGTACCAACCTGCTCCTAGAGCGCTTAGATCTCCTGTCATCATCTGAGGAGTTGGATGAATGTCTTCTCGGCGAGGGTGGTGAGCGTGGGCGGCGACCTGAAGGTGAAGGCGGCTTGATACGCGTCACAAACTGTTCTGGTCGACCGTCACCCACAGACACCGGGGTCTCTCCCTCCTGCGCGAGGCGGAACGAACCGAACTTGTCTAGGACTATATTGCCTTTACGGACCTGAAAAAACAGACTGATATTAACAAAAATGTTCTTGGGGATTACGTTTCTGAGAAATAACAAGAGGAAAATTAATCATCATATCAGCCACAGGACTGACCACTGCTAGACATAGGCCTCATTCAATAATATAGCAGTGCCTGCCTCGTTGGTCGTGGTCGCAAAGCGCCACCTCTGAGCATGAGGTCTTGAGGTACAATTCGGGGGTCGGGCAGCTGTAAATGTTATCTCATGTACCGGGTGTGAAGGCTCGGTGCCGGGCGGGTCGGGCTCGCGCTTGCTCGGCGGCGGCGCGGACGGGAGAGGTGGCGGCTCCTTCATGGCCATAGCTCGACGAACCGACACGTTCTTGTCGCCGCTTGAAGGTGACGGCTACACATAAAAAATATTCGTTATTATTCAAGAGTTTTAAAAGAACCGGTTGTTTCAAACAATAATACTAAGATACTGTAGTTTCGTGTCAAATAGCCTTCCGAAGAAAGTTCTGGCAAGTACAAATTCTGGAGCACTTTTCTGTAGTACGTTTTGAAGACTTGACTTGAGAACTTCGTAAGCGCGTTTACTTATACCGAAGATAATAGGAAAAGAGACTTAATATTTTCTCACCTTTGTATTGTCCTGCGAATCGTCGGAGCTGTCTTCAAACGCATAGTGTTCTTTATAACCCTTAGGTACTGGAGTTTCCTTCTTCTTGACCCTGTCAACATAAAATACATGTTGATTAAAACTGCAGTGTTGCTACAAGCTTCATATTACATTTGTAAAAGCTTTAACAAGCACAGAATAAGTCATTAGGACAAGGCTATTGACAATTCAAAAAAATATTTTACCCATTTGAAAAGATTTTGAAAGACAGTTCAATGGATACTGGTTGTTTTATTACTATCTTAGTTTAAACTTGATCTACCCCCAAATGTAAAAAAAAGGTATATCAGTATGTCTAATACTGATAATAATATAATATTATGTAAGCAAAACAAAAAAAAAATGTATTAAGTAACTGCTTAACATCCCGCGCTAATTGTATGAGTCAAATGAAAAGTAGGATGGATTGGCAGCCTGTCATTGTAAAACATAATAAATTATTGAACTAAAATTGTGAACAAGTCGTCATACTTATGTCTAACAGGATACCAAGATTAACACTTATTGTAACTTATGAACGCGCGTGGTAAATAAAGGAGCCTGCGCTATATCACGCGTGTTTCGCAAGCTGCCGCCCTGCTGCTGCCGGCGTGGCGTCACGCGTGAGCTAGCGTGCTGCGTACACACGTACGTGTCTTTGACCGCGCTCATGGACATCTTCCACTTGGGCTTCTCGAGCGGCGGCGGCGGCGCCTGGTCTATGGGGCTGAGCGAGCCGCGCCCGTCGCGCTTGTGCAGCACCTCCTTCTCGACCATTACGTGGTACGCGCTCAGCTTTGACTCCAACTCCTCGAGCCCGTGCATATCGTCTAGCATCCTGATAAATACGTACACATTTTAATAAATAAATGCTCATAAAGACACACATTTATTGGCACAAACACAAAACAAACAATTTTGCGGCTCTTTTACACAACATGTGCCAAAGAGATAATTCATAGTTAGTAAATTGACTTTGAATAAGTGTGTCTAACATATGGTTATTGCGTACAATACATATATAAGCAAATAATAATGTGTAAACTATTTTCAGTATGTAACACGTTCACGGTTAGCGCACACGAAGCGTGTTTTCGTACAGCAATGACACGGCGGGCTTGCTCAAAAGGGCCCAGGGCGAAAATAATAATAATTGTTATATTTTATAATGTCAGACTATCTGCATACAATGATAGCTCATTTTGGAGTCTATCTTTAGCTCAGCTTAGCTTACGAGGCATTATTATTAACACGCATCCTTTATTTGACTTATACAATTAGCGGCGGAATTAGATAATAATTAAAATTAATGTGTTGCAGTCTTATATACAAGTGTGTAGGTTATTTGTGACTTGTTACCTTTTATCATGTTTTCTATCGTAGTCGCCGTCCGAACTGAGGTCTCGTTTCTTGCCTTTCAATTCTTTCCTGCAACACCAATCAAAACTATAGTCAAACATTCGAATGTCAGCAAATAATCGCGATCATGGATCATGTTATAGATTGACCTCATGCGTCATTTATGACCGTGACGCATATTTTCCCCCAACTTGTTCTGTTTTTGTGTTTGTTCTTTCTTAGCGTCATGTTTAACGCAAATAAACGTTTTTCTATCTTTCTTACGTAAAACACTAATGGGGTACACCCAGAAAACTAGACAATAATATCAAAATTGAAATTAATTAACTCATTCATATGTCTTGTTGAACTATTGGGGGTCAATTGTGCTTCTTGATAATTATACAGGATGTAAGGGTAAACACTCTTGTCATTCAAACCATGGGTAGTTGACTTAAATATAAATGACCGAACACAACAAAAAAAAAACGTTATTTTCATTAAAAGATTTTAAAAAGTTTCTATCTGACACCGTGCTTGCTAGCGAAACAGCTGACTGACTAAGGGAGGGATCGCGCTCGCTGCCGGTCAGGTCACATCCCGTACCCCCCGCCCGTGTTGCGACGCAAGTTCGTTGCCCTAGCGCATAGGGCAACGAACTTGCGTCTCTTGTGGTAAAATTTCGATCTAAAAAAATTAAAAAAAAAGTTGTAATTTTCCATTGATTTTACGTTCTATAAATGAAACCAAACCACTGGTTGCAAGGATAACGGTGTTTACACTAACATCCTGTATAGGAAACCCTTCATCACTTTCTGGTTAATTTCATGATATAGGTAACGTACCTGATAGCATCTCTGAGTTTCTTGTCGCCGATGCTGTCCAAGTCTCGTATATTGTAATCGTTGTTGGCCGCATTGCGCGCCATTTTCGCCTTTCGCTTTTCCTCCCGTTCTTGTTCTTTACGCTTCCTCTTCGATTCCTTTTTCTTTTTCCTATTAAATCATAAATATAATATACGCGATTTGAATTTATTTTAAAGTTAAATGGCATTGCAAGTTTGAATTTTCAATTTATCTAGGTATGTAAAATCTAGAAAAAAATCCTCGAATTTTCGAATATATTCGATGATTAAAAATAGTAAGATGCTAAAATAATTCAAAGCTTAGAGATTACGTAACAGAAATAGGAAAAAAAACTATTTAAATAACTGTGTCAACTCTGACATTAAAATGTTTGAGATTGAGCAAAGTATATTTAAAGGTAAAAAATAAATAAAGTAACAAGTTTCTACACATTCGCTGACAACTCTGCTCACCCCAAACAGAACAGTTCAGTGAAAGGTACTGACTTGTCTTTCTTCTTCTTTTTCTTCTTGTCGCGGTCGGCGCCGGGCTGCGGTTGCTGGCCGAGCTCCTGCATCTTGCGGTTGCGCTTGTACTGAGCAGTTTCTTCTAAGAAATTACGCACTTTGTCCTCATAGTCCGAATCCTCTTTGGTCATCTCTAGGAACTTGCGTACCTAAGTAAAATGAGTTATTGGTTTTTATTTTATCTTTGTAAAACGTTATTTCATAAAAGAGCATGTCTCCAGTTATAGCATGGTGATCCTGTTTACTGGGACTTCAAAACATGCACGGCAATTTTTGTTTCACTGAGACTATGCATCTCTCTAGAAAGATCCCATAAAATATTTATGGAGATTTAAACTTCTATGTTCTATGTTATGGGTTTGGTTTTTTTTCGCACTAAGTCTAGAGAGACTTAGTGCGAAAACATTTACAACGTTTACACATTATTTAAACTCAATTGCGATCATAGTTGAAGGTGATTTGTTAAAATAACTTAGAACAGACTTTCAATGAGTAATGTACCTTCAGTTCATAATCAATATCAGCCTGAGACCTCTGCGGCTCAGGGTTGACTTCCTCCACGGGTGGCGGCGGCGGCTGGTAGCCGTACGGATGGTTGAACTGAGAGTTGTGAGTCCTTGAGCCTGCCTCAGGAGCACCCATCATCTCCATACGTTTGCTGAGCGGCGATAGAGATCGTTGCCTCTTGTTGTTAGGCTGAGAACGACGCTTCTTCTTGCGATTAGGACCCTCGGAATCTATTGGGAGTAACACACACGCGATATTTTCAATACAGAATATTTTGGTCATATTCTAGAGCATGCATTACGTTCGTCGTTTTTCTCTGAATCTTTAGTACAGAACTAGAGATTTTTGAGGAGACGAAAAGCATAGCACAATAAAATTAGTAATATTTGACTGGTTAATTTGTGAATGTCTAAAATATTCAGGATGTATTATTTACACAGCATAGTATACTATTTACAACAAGACATGAACGAGACTTAGCTTCAACGTAAGTGCATTGTATGTGTCTGTCGAGATGTTTTAACGAAGTGATACTTGAGTGCCTTCTCTCAAACATAATGGTAATGTCTCACTGGCTGGTAAAAGGCTGTTTGTATGATGACGATGTTTTGTCCACTAAAGAGTTGCAGAATATTATCACAATCGCTCGCTAGACAAGTATCAGATAGATGAATTAATATAATGAACATAAAATCATTACCACTAGTATCAGTAGATGAGGACGAAGATTCTGACGATGAACTGGAGCTCGACGAGTCACTCGATGACGACGACGAGCTGCTGGAGCGCTTCTTCTTACCCTTGCCGCGCTTCTTTTTCTTCTTCTTATCTTTCTTTTCAGTCAAATTCAGCAACTGCTTCAAGGTTTCTTTCATCTCATACGACTTAGCTCCCGTCAAACCAGGTAGTAACAACTCCGCTGGTTCAATCAAAGGCTTCGTCGTTGACGTCTTACTTTTCAAAAAGTCCAGAGAATTCTGCGCCTCCTCGTGGAAAGGAATAATCGCCAAACAATCCTCATACGCTTTCTGTGCTTCAGTAATCTTGTTCTCATCCTCGTAACTCCTACCTAACGCAACTAACGTCTCTCCTAGATACTTCCTTGCATTGGCGTGGTTAGGATTCAGTTTCAAAGAGGTCTCAAAGTCTTCAATGGCTTTTTTAAATGTTCCACTATTGGCGTATAAAGCTCCTCTTGCAACCAATCCTTCGACGTTCCTAGGGTCGATGCTTAAAGCTTTATTGAGGCATTGGAAGGCCTCAGAATGGCGTCCAGCTTTGAAATGTTCAATCCCTTCAGCGACAGAGCGGAACGCCCACTTGCTGGCTTGCGCTTGACGAAGTTCATCAGCATATTCCGTTGATGTAAATCCTCCCCTGGTCAAAATTTAAATAGATTTTAACTAACATCTTTATTATGAAAAACATTTAAATTTTTCTAGAGAACAAAAAGATAAGGCATATACTTTATTTTACCTCAGTGATGTAAAGTTGGTACAGTGCATGTTGGAGATTCCAAGGAGTTCAGAAAGAAATTGGACGCAGTTGGGGTTATTGAAGCCTGGACTCTTCTCCAATATGGCTTCATAACTCTCACCCTTCATATCCACAGTTTTCCTGGAGGAAATAATACACAAATAAATAATGTGGAAAAGTTATAAAAATAATTAATTTTCCTCTGATAATGGAGTATTTTCACTGAGATGAGAATAACATCTTCAAAGAAGGTATTTATTTAGTTTCAAGCATTTAATTCCTAAAGTGTTTGCTTAGTGTCACACATACGTTTATCCTCACCTGTTCCAATGGAGCTGTTCAAAAAATGTTATGTTACTTGTATTTTATTTCTTTCACACATAAATATAACATCATAGATTAGGTGATGCCGCCTCGACAATGTGACATTAATATTACCGGGACATTCGCTAAGGTCACAGTATAACTCAGTAGGTGTGACACGTGTCTTGAGATCCTCGCTATACCTAGAAAAGAACACCCTAAAATAATAGAGGGATTGTACGTCCACTTCCGCGGACAATACGTCGATACAACGATGTGAACTGCCATGCTATCTTGTTAACTATTGAGTCATCTCGGAGCCTCACATCAGCTAAATTGATAATCGTCGGGAGCAAGTCCTTTTTATTATAATATAAATAACTCCAACATCCAATAAATGCTCATTATAAAAGTCCAATCAATACGTCTCAGATAATGCTGGAATGTTAAACATTAGCTTTAATACAGAATAACATGTTTCCTGTTATAGATATCAAGATTGAAGAGACCCTAGAATGATATTTGTACTGACCTTTTCCATTTTATGTCAAAAAATAAAAGATGTGTAAATAATTTGAACATTTTGATAAAATCCTCAACAGAAATGTGCAGGAATCTCGTAGAAATATTTATTATAAAAACATCCTTCAAGAATCCCAAGGTTTGTTCACATCAGATCAAACTTTGAACATGCATGCAACCATTTTCACAAGTTGGTGAACAGTGTGATTTTGTACTGAAAAGTGATCATAAACCAGTGAAAACATACATCCAACACTCCTGCTGTTACACTTACACATATACCTACCACAGTGAGTTACACATTTTAAATAGCTGTGTGAAACCAACCACATGTTGTTAATCTTATAAGCATCTATAAAACCAGAGCTATTCTTGTATTTTCTTCCATACATTGACAAGTCAATTTATGTGTGATTTATTTTCCAATTTTCTTGAAATCCCATAAGTGCATTTATTTGTTCCTTTATAATCTACTCCTTCCCAGTTTTCTAAGTTTGAAGTCTCTTCAGTCCATAATATTCTTCCTCATTCGTATGAAAACATCTTCAAGTAATCCTTCTTTTCAAATAATAAAAAATACCACAGTTTTCGTAGTTTCGAGAAACGACTTTACTACAAATAAATACATGAAAACAACACTATTTTTGTGTAAAGCAAAACAGTAAAACCTGTAAAAGTGTAGGGACAATGTGATTACTCAAAAGTGTGTTATTGAGTTAGTACATACTTGTAGACGAGTGGGAAGTCGTCAGTGCTGAGGAGGCCGAGCGGCGGCTTAGGCGGAGGGTCATCGGGGCCCCGCGTCACTCCCTTCATGCCGCACACCATTTTGTCGGTATCGGGGATTACTTCTATCACTTCACAGCATACAGTATCATTCATCAGGTAGTTTCTTGACACGTTTTTCTTGTCCACCGCAGGTATGATATTTGTAACTGGTAAAAATGCCTGCAGAACAACATTGATTGTCAATAATCATGAGATCATAGTAACCTAAACATTTCATAATAAAATTTCTGAGGATAATTATGCTGATATTTTATATGTTGTTTACGGGTTTTGACCAGCAAAACATAATAAAGGTGGAATAAATTGCACAAATGGATTGCATTATTTATTTATTATTTACACAATATGTCCAGTTTCGGACTGTACAAACTTAAAGGGCTTTAAATTTAAAGTTACTGTACTTTTAGTATGCACGCTCCATAAAAGGCGATCAAGACACAAAAATGGCTGCCATTCAGGGGAGGATGGGTTCCGACCCTACATGTAGAATAATTTTATTGATAGAATAGAGCAAACTACCTACCCTTTAAGTTTGTACAGTCCGAAACCGGACATATTGTATAACTAGCTTGGACTTCCAACTTCCTTCAAAATAGGCAGTGTAGTAAATTAAGAATTAACTTCATAATGCTTATTTTTTAATTTATCAAGTTTGAACAATAGCAACATTTGACCCTGACTAATAATTAATGTCCATTGAAAGTCGTGAATATGCACATACATGCAGAAAAAGCTTTATATAAAAGACTGCAAAGGGCAGCACAGTCAATCGCAAATGAATATTAATGAAACCACATAATTGACCAATGGTGACCCGACATGAGTCAATACTAAACTTGAAATTCTATTTTATGAGCATGTGTAGGTGTTAGTTTTCGTCATAGTCATGTGCATATATGGACTGTCTACTTTATGCTAGCACTCTACTGTTCCGAGTTTAAGAGATATTGAATGTTACACAATATTGTGCAATACCTTCACATTGATGTCAGCCACATATCTTGAGGTTGGACCGGCAGTGCATAGCACCTTTAGCATCATACCAGATGCTGTCCTGTTGATGACTGCTCCTATAATTAGTTCACCTGTCTTCACATTCTGAAATAAAAGAAGGTGGGAATTTGAAACAGGGCAGTTAGGTTCATCAATCTAGTTACAGTCAAAAAGTCATAAACTGTGTATTGGAAATTATAAAAACAGTGAAAAAAAAAAATGGCCAATGCTCGGCATGCCTTTCTCCAGTAATTATTTTCTATCCGCCTTACTAATGATCGTTGTATAGCGCCTGTATAGTTACACAACGTTTTGTCTTCTTTTATCAAAAGTCAAATTACTTTTGAAAGAAGAAGACAAAACGTTGTGTAACTATACAGGCGCTATACAACGATTATTAGTAAGGGGGTATGTATATTAGGCCACATTAATTTACTATGTGAAATAGTGGCACATAAATATAACTTTGTTGGTTTCCATAATACATTAATTATGAAAATAAAAGAATTGAGACTGTTTATTATAATGTAAATTATTGTTCCAATTAATTTATCATGAGTTCTGTTGGTTCAGGTGGTTTTAATTACATTCAGCTCTTTGTCTATATTTCTTTTAGGTAAATAGATTATTTAGCTTTTATGATGTTTAACTCTTTACAGACATGAGACAGGCAATTTTTAATTTTTTGTCAATAATAATTACAAATAGACCAAGCACCATCAACAAAAAATCATGCACTCCTAAGGGATTCCAAAACTTATATTTGATTTATTGGATGGTCAATTTTTTATAGTTACATAGTTAGTTAGTTTTTTATACTTACATCAAAGAAATGTCTCAATCTTGCTGACTTGTCCACATTCAAGAATGTTTCAAATGGTGGCATCAAAGCATATAAGTCTGAAACAAAGGTGGAGTTTTTTTTAAGATACCTTTTATTTACTATTATCGATGATAGGATAGACATTTTAAAACCAGTCAGTAGATCTAATGGGCTCTGGACACCAAGCCAGTTAGTGTTAGTCAGTTCAGTCACTGGTCTTTCATGTGTGAATGCATTAGAAGACAGTTCAGTACCGACTGCTTTTGTGTATGCATAATTCTGCCAACAGCACAAGCTGCTGAACTGACTCGCAAACTGATCTTTTGTCCAGAGCCCAAGAGTAATCTCAAGAGTGAAAAATCAGACTATCATGTCAATTACACATAGAGAGTAACCCTGAATAGGTAAACATGGAATTTGTTCAATTACATGCATGACATTTATATTTCTGCAAAGAAGTTGCATGCAAGGATCTAGCAGTGTATAAAAGTTGCACTTTATTTGAAATAGTGCAGATACAATTAGGGCAGAATAACAAGAAGCTAATATTCTCTATATTTAAAAAAAAGTTTTATATTACATAGGTACATAAACTAGGTATTTGATATCTACCGGTCATGGACAACAAAACCATAAATCAGAAGTAGGTAAACTGTATGTGGTGTGCAGTTTGTTGCTATGGTAACACATGAAGCTACCAAGCATAGCAACAAATCATGTGATGAAAAAACTCACTGTCTTCCGGGGTAGGCGCGTCAGCCCCAAGGCTAGATGATGACGGAGTTTCCTCCATAATCGAGGTGTCAAACAAAGCATTGGCCTCTTTAGCAATGAACTGGTGCAGTTTCAATCGCTTCCCACGATCCTGGAACGTCAGGTGCTTGTGCCTCGACTGGTATACAGCGAAGTCTAAACCACCCACGCCAATTTTAGACAAATCGTCCTCTCCTCTCTCTGCTTCCCACGTCTTTTGCAACTGTTGACCATGGTAGTTGATGGACTGCGTCACTAAGGACGCATCCAGGGACAGGTCCATATTGCAGTTCTACAACAAAAACATAATGTTAGACTAGGGAATGGATTGGAACCTAAAAATAAAATATTTTCAATGAAAGTAAGAGTAAAAGAACGCCGATCGACGGCGCCATTTTGGTAAAATATCACCCGGAAAGGATAAAACATTATCTATAGTAATATCGATAGAAATTCTGTAAAATTACGACTTACCTTTGCTAACTCAATAATTAGTTATATTTTTTACACGATGCCACGAAAAAATATATTTTTATTTTACTGAAAACACCACACAAACCACCACCACACTTTTGCAGTAGAGAAGGTGCGTATTTACGCGACCAGGTTTTTACACCAGGTATTTACTAACAAGTACGCCGACCAAGTGCCGACCCGAAATACTTCAAAGTATTTTGCTCCGTTGACACTCGACGCGATTCTGCTCTTTATTTATATCATGTTACGGATCAATGTTCTGTGAAAGTATTTTTATTTTAAAGGTTTGGAAGTATTTTTCTTGTAGACGCAATTCTGCTCCTTATTTATATTACATTACGACTTAATGTTCTATGCAAGTATTTTTCTACCAACGAGGCTTGGATCCTATGGAAGTCCGACCAAGTGCCAACCCGAAATACTTCAAAGTATTTTGCTCCGTCAACACTCGACGCGATTCTGCTCCTTATTTATATTTGATTACGGATTAATGTTCTGTGAAAGTATTTTTACTTTAAAGGTTTGGAAGTATATTTTTTTGTAGACGCAATTCTGCTCCTTATTTATTAAGTAATAATATTTTATAATTATATTAAATAATAATTATATTAAATAATAATAATTACGACTCAATGTTCTATGCAAGTATTTTTCTACCAACAAGTCTTGGATCCTATGCAAGTATTTTTCCTTTAAGGTTTTGGAAGTATTTTTTTTTGTAAACGCGACTGTGCTCTTTATTTAAATAATGTTACGGATCAATGTTCTATGCAAGTATTTACTTCCACCAAGGCTTGGTTGGAAGTTGGACGTATATTTTTTTGCATACGCGATTGTACTCCTTATTTGTATGACCTTACGGATCTATTTTCCATGCAGAAAGAAAATACTTGAAAGTATTTCAAGCCCTGGTTTTTGGCGCTGGTGTCTAAAGGTGGACGTACTTGGAAGCCCTGGTACTCGATTTTGCAAGTACGACCCATGTCTATTTTGCAGTAAAATGGCGACGAATCAAATTGAATGAATAGATCGAAAGAGTGATAATTTGTACGACTTTGAATGAAAAGAAGAACGGTATGATCACATTGTAGAATGAAAATATGCTTTGTAATCGAGGCTTTTGGCACTGAAAGAACAAAATTATTCTATTTTATTTGCGAAATAGAACGGAATTGAATTTGCGGAATACACCAGTTACGCGCAAGGATCGAATACCGGTTAAATTTTCAAACCGTTGTTATGTACTTAACGCAAAACCTTTAGGTACAGTCGGTTTCGTTCGAATAAACCGATTTTACTGGTTTTTGGAGGAGTCTTTACATAACCGAATGTACTGAATATATGTGTTTATACGGATGCACGAGAAACAAACGCCGCTTGATGTTCAGTTTTTATTCAGCACGGCATCCTCACAAGATGTCACAAGTTGGAACGCGTTTACCGACACGGCTCTCAACGAATAAACCGGTTAATTTAGGTCAAGATAAACTTCGTTCACGTTCTTATGAAAAGTTCGGAGCAAAACCGAAATAAAAAGGTATTAACCAGTACATTTTTAATCGGTTCTGAGCCTTGCTTCCGCCAACCGATTGAGTAATAAAATTACTTTTTCTCAAACATGCTTGGAAATTCGAACATTATTTCGACAACTTTCTTCGAGGTAAATCCAAATTGCCGTAGGTACTGGTCGAACACATGCGAGCGCACGGCCTACAATGTTTATATGAAAAAATCTGTCGTGTTTAGCGGCCAAATGTTTACCTACTATGAAAACTCATATCTGTCGGATAATTAAAAAAAATCAAGAAATAAAAACTAAAACCCAACTACGACTTAAAAGGTATAAACAAGACACCACAGACAGACAAATTAAAAATCCGGAGTCACACGTGTTAGGGCATAAATCGAACAGATTACGTGTGACTCCGGATTTTTAATTTGCCTGTCTGTGGTGTCTTGTTTATACCTTTTAAGTCGTAGTTGCGTTTTAGTTTTTATTACTTGATTTTTTTTTAGTTCTTTTGGGGTTATAATATATATATTTTTGAAATGTGCTCATTAAGCCCTTTCATTTGATACCCAACATGGTACGATTAAACCATTTTTTTTTTAAGTTCCTCACTTTTTGTCCTCTAGAGGGCGCCATTTTTAATTTAATGTGACTTCACATAGCCTATAACCAGCGGACAATCACGACGCTTCTAACGATACCTCATTTGTCAAATTGTGATAAGTGGTTTGGAAGATAGGAGGGAACAGATGAACATACATACATACATACATACATACCGGTCAAAATCATAACCCTCCTTTTTTCTTCGCCGTAGTCGGGTAAAACGGGAACGAAATTTTTACTTTAACACACATGGCAACCACAGAGTACTTTTACTATATACGTGATTGTCCGCTGGTTATAAAAATGGCGCCCTCTAGAGGACATAAAGTGAGGAACTTAAAAAAAAAAAGGTTTAGTCGTACCATGTTGGGTATCAAATGAAAGGGCTTAATGAGCACATTTCAAATATATATATATATTTGAAATGTGCTCATTAAGCCCTATATATATATATATATTAACCCCAAAAGAATTAAAAAAAAATCAAGTAATAAAAACTAAAACCCAACTACGACTTAAAAGGTATAAACAAGACACCACAGACAGACAAATTATAAATCCGGAGTCACACGTAATCTGTTCGATTTATGCCCTAACACGTGTGACTCCGGATTTTTAATTTGTCTGTCTGTGGTGTCTTGTTTATACCTTTTAAGTCGTAGTTGGGTTTTAGTTTTTATTACTTGATTTTTTTTAACTATTTCAATTTCTCTTGTGAAGAAAAAAAAATGATAATAAAAAGAAATCTTTCAGTCTCGAACTAAGCCAAAGTCTAGAAATAATATATTATTTGTTTTTCTTATTAGTCACTATACCTAATTTTCAATGTTATTCACTTTTGCCTATGGAAATTCCTGACGAAAGCACCCAATAACACTTTGTCCGACCTGGGTCTCGAACCCCACAAAAGTCGCGATTGCGGCCGCATCGTTGGATTTAAATTTTATATTATTGGATTCAGACGAGAATATTGGCCAAGTTGCATAAAAGAAATATAATATAAAAACAGATGAAACGAAATGAAGAGGGTATTTATGTCGAATAATAAAGGTATATGAATAGAAATCCTTTGTTTTCAAATGATGACGAACACCAGTATGGAGTAGGTAATGGAGACCAATAGGAAGATAGAGGAAAAAAAAATTAAAAAAAAAACAAGCCTTAAAAATTATGTAGATAGTTAGTAATCGCAGTAATAATCATAGAAAAACAAAAGTTGGGAACCGATCGTAATTTTTAAATATTGTTCACAATTTGATAAGGCATTAGAATTGATTGTGATTCAATCTGCCTAGCCTTTTCCCAACTATGTTGGGGTCGGCTTCCAGTCTAACCGGATGTAGCTGAATACCAGTATTTTACATGGAGCGACTGCCTATCTGATCTCCACAACCCAGTAACTGGGTAATACGATACCCCTTGGTAAGACTGGTTTTGTCAGACTTTCGGACTTCTGACGACCCGTAACGACTGTCAAAGATCCTCGAATGACAGCCGGGACCAACGGCTTAACGTGCTTTCCGAGGCACGGAAGAGTCTCGATATGTAAAGATGGTCACCCATCTACGGACCAACCCCGGCAAGCGTAGCTTAACCTGATGGATCAACCCGTGCGGCTGTTATTACTTAGCTACGAGCTCCTCGAGAATTGATTGTGTTTGTAAACCTTAATTATTTATTAAAGTAATTATTGGATCTCAGCTCCGATAGAAATTAAATCACTACACGGTGACAACAAATCAATTCAAACTAATGATTAAGTATATTGAAAACTGTATATTATCGTACTTGATTATTATATTACTAGATTGTGTCGTATCGTGTTTTTATACGACACCATCTTTAATAACGATAATAACGTACATTTTTCTCCAGGCTACTAAAGGATAACACAATGTAGCCTCCTAATATTTTAGAATAATGTAGATATACCGGCCATATCTTGCATACTTCAAAGCGGCCATAAAGCGTCATTGGGAAGGTCTCACTTCTATAGAGAGCCGAATACAAAAGACGAAAAGAGGGCTAGGTAATGGCAGACACAATGGAAATACTGTTTGTACTAGGAGGAGGCCCGCCCTCCGTAACTCCGTACAATGGTCCACCGCGAAACTTATTTTATTTCTCCACACTTATTTATTTTTTGTACCTCTACTACTTTCAAGTTTTACACGTGAATGCTTACAATTGTGTTCTGGCCATTGTTGTAAAAATAGATTTTAAATGGATAATTTTGGTGTTATATGGAATCAGTTGCTTTATATGTGAAAATGTAACTATTATATTTCATATTGTTACATTTAAAATTAAATGGGCTTCTCAAAATCTCTTAACAAATTGTTTCCAGTTTTAAATTATAGCTATTGCATTTATTTTAGTATCTAGTGGCGATAAACAACGGTTTATGGTTCTCAAAGGCTTTTGTTCGCTGCTGAAAAAATCTCTTCAGTACAATATAGGTATCCATATTTTTGATCGGACTCTGCGGTGGTTTTTAACAGATTTCTACAGCTAAATGTATATCGCTTTATTTCAATAAGGGGCCAACCAACTAGTGAAACATTCGTCGCTACGAGTGGCTACGACTCGTAGCAAACATAATATCGTAAATGATGAAGATAAATATAGATTTTTATTTATTATCATCTAACGAATACAGATTCCAGTGAAAAATATAACAGATACATACAATTATTCCTTGTGTGCCCGTCTTAGGTGCTCGTAGACTACGGTTACGCGTGCTACGAAATGCTACGCAGCGTAGCGCCTACGGGAATAATTTCCAGGTTTTATAATTAGAGTTTAATTTTATTGTCCGGGTTTTTTATTGGTCAAATTGTTATCATATTTATGTGAAGTTTTTTTTTTGATGTTTTTTCAATATCGGACATTTCAATACGCAATGTTACTTTTTGTTTTTAGTTCGTGTTGGGCTATGCTGTCATGATCCCCATCAAAGCCAGGCCTCTATACAAAAACACGCTCAACGGCCTTTTAACAATCAACAAGGCCGTGTGCATAAAACGAAAGATCAATTCATACAGAAAACTACTGTTTCTATTAATATCAGTTATTTTGACACGCAATACGCGACGGCCACTTTGTGGGTGCGACCAGAATGTGCGTTATTGAATCTTTTTGGTATGCAATAAGGTGGTTTATGATTTGGCAATTAGTGTATTGAGTGTACGATTAGTGGTTGTGTGTGTATGCAAGGTGTATTGTGCAGGTTCACACAATACGCCGCGCGGCTTTGTGTCTCGCGTTCGCGCCATTGTAGTCGGACATATTACCCAACGTTTCCACATTGTATCTGCTCCTGCTGTCTCTGGGTTCTTCCTTTGATGGGACATATCTTATTTGTCGTACGCACTATTGTGTTACAGACTTACTATTTGTGTTTTTTTGTGTTGGACGATTCTTACAAGAATACTATTGTTGTTGGAGGCAAACTTATTTCCAGTAGGTGTTGAGGGTACAGTACCTACTATAAGCGGTTAACATGGTCAATTAAAATATTAAAATAACAGTTAACCCAAAATAGGACGTTTGTTCTGTGTCTTTAGAGTGGTAATTTGGATGTATAAAGAATACAGAATAGCGTTTAGAAAAATGTTTAAAACGGATTATTGCCTACAGTGTCAAAATCGCCTGTTATAATCAGCTGATTTTATTTAAAAGATACCTAATTCAATCAGTTGTTTGAGAACGACACTTGTGCCATTGCTTATTCTTGTGCAATTCGGTGATGATTTAAGTCTTTATGGCGGTTTAGTTTAATTTTTATTAAGACTTTTGTTTTTTTTATATTCATACCGAACCAAGCGCCCGCACTGTTTCCCCGTCAGCAAACAATTGGCTTAACTAAAGTTAATGTATTATAAACATTTAATTACGTATATGAGGGAAGAGCATTATGCAAGCAAGGGTATGTGAAAGGGTGAATGTTGACCACGACACTCGGAGATGCGCGAAGACCGTGCGCCGGGGCTAGCACGCGCCGGCCGGCTCACAAGCCACAGTCTGTGCCCGCCTCCCATGACACGCGTTCGTTCCAACGCAACTTGCACCATTGTCCGAACGAACTTTTTCGTAAACTTATTTTCCCGCCACGTTCTTTTTTCGAATTTTTATTTTCCTTTTTGGTGTGATCGTGTTTGTTGTGTGCCAGAATTATTTTTTGTGTGAATTTTAAGTGGAATTTTATGTGGATCCGTGATGTGTTGTGCAATATTGGGAATTTATTGGAATAACTGACTCCGCTTTTGGATTATTGCGGTAAGTTTTATTTTTAAGAGCAATCAGAATCTAACTGGATTTTATTGAAAGGGTAATAAGTACCTTCCCTACCGAAGATATTAAAAAAATCTGTGCATTCTGATGCCTATCTTTACCTCTGATGCCTCTCTACCGTTTAGTATTGTATTTACATGATTGATTACTTCATAATCAGTACCGTACAGTTATAAAATTAGAAAATTTTAATTCAATAATATCAGAAAAATGAAACGGTAGAGTTCTTACCTAATTAAAATTTCATCGGGTGTTAAGTTTATCGATAATCTGTTGAAAAGAGTTTTAAAATTATGTCATGTGTGAATCACTCAGATATTTACGGATTCCCGTCATCGTAGGATGTAATTAAATATTCCACGGACCATCACAACCGGAATATAATTTTAATACAACAACAACAGCAAACCAAACGAACCATCAAAAAACCAATCGCGCGGCACATCGATAAACGCGATAAAGTTGCAAACAACAAAATAATGGTACGAGTCGCGGAATTAACGCTCCCATTGTGTTAGTACAATAATCCGCTATCTAGGCCAGCCTCAGTGCTGCAGACGAACCTTTTGTCTTTCATGTTCGCCGTTAATAATGGCGGGCACCGAAACAGCCGCGCACAATACCGCGAAATGTGCGCGTTTTCATTTGCAAGACAAAACGCGCTTTGTTGTTGTGTCCGCTCAATACTAAATTTATAGCCGGTGGACTGAGAGCCGTATTGACGGCCGGCTAACGAACGACCAACACCATAAATGCATTTTGATCGGAACACAGATTATGTGGCTTTGATCTAGACGAGGCAGTGGAGCGTGGTTATGTAACTTTGTACTTGTATATGTTTGTTTAAAAGTGTTATTGTTTACATAAAGATGGTCGGATTTTTAGGTAAATCTAGGGAAATACCCACAATGTAGGTACTTATTAAAAAATAAACTGGGTATTTGATTTATAAGTACTTTATTTTGCGGATGACTTGATCAGCTGATTACACTGGAATATTTTTTATTTATAAATATTAATTGCAGTTGCTCCATTTTCCATTTGAAACTGTATTTTATTTATTTGAATTAAATCCGATTGGATTCTGATTACGCCAAATTTTCCGATTTTCTTTTCACTTACTTACAGCTCAGTTTTCCAACGACTATTTCCCGCCAATGACTGAGTTGCAACTGCCGCATGTTCTTTTTTCTACAAAAAGGTTAAAGGAGGCAAAGGAAACTAGGTGGTCAGCGGACCCTTTGCGGTGCGTCTGTTGCGCCTAGGGCCAGCCGTGGCCGCCGGCCATTAGCGGATTCGTATCTTTGGCTTCTTGATAGTTTTTTCAAAAGCCCCGTAAGTTTTTAAACATCGCTTTCAGTTGCATTTGAAGAATTTTGAGAAACGTTGATACTATTTTTCAAACGTATTTTTATTATAGAAACAGCAATATTTAAGATGGCAACGGATTAGTCGTCACATTTGATAGACCGGCCAATTGACAGCAGGCATCTAAACATGCTGTTCATGCTCTGTAGAATACGTTCTTACCTACTTATTACTTACCTTGTACTTACTAAATCATCTGCATTAAATTAAGTACAGTATAACGGGTGTAAAAAGACGCTTAACGAAGCCGAAAGTCATTTGTTATTCCCGTCATTGTGATAATTTTTTTGTTCTGGACCATACCTGGGAACCTTCTGGTTACGGAGATATTCAAGGTCAAAGTTCCAACTTTATCAGACGTTTTTTAAAGAGCAAGTTTTAAACGTTATAACAATAATGTTCAATACGCCCACGAACTCTGAACCGTTGCATGCACCCATAAACACAATGTTTTGCGTGCGTTACGTTGCGTACTACCGTCAATAGCGATTTTTCACACCAAAAAATAAAAGTCGTTTCTTAATTGTTACTTAATTTGATGTACAGAATGCGTAGTTGACGGCTATATGATGAGTCCTTTTTACAGCCTGTATAATACTCATGAAAGATGCTACTAAGATTCTTGGCATTACTGTTTGTGCATTTCTACTACCAAGAAGAATTGTGTGCAGCGAGCTATGAAATAAAAGCCTACAATAAATCAAGTGCGACACGCACTTGGCCAAGTTTTGCTTATAAAAGATTCATTCTTGGCCAAGTTATGGGTGAAATGCGGAGACAGACGAAAACCGAATAAAAAACTCACAGATCCCCACATAAAGTTACACTCGAGACCCAAAGAGTATGCGTCACAAAAGCGTCGTAATTGGCCCGTTCTTTTTCTACTTCCCTGAAGCATTCAGAGCCAATGAAACGTGTGCATTTAAATGACGTTCCACAGCTTTGTGGGGTCACACTAAAGTTGTTCGTGAAACCGCCAGTGAGTCTACGACTTTTGTTTAGCGCACACTGAGGGGCTACTAAAAGAACCTGCTTGTTAAGAAATCATTAGTCATGCTTATTTGAAAATAGAATCGTCACTCGGAAACATGGAGGATTTCAAAATGTTGTTCTTTAGTGCAGACTGCACAATGACTTGTCAATTGAGGTATTATTTGTTAAGCTTTCTGTACGGTACCTACAGTCAGTTTATTATAAAAATAAGTTTGATAAAAGTAGCTAGGTAGTTAATTGGATTGCATTAAAAATGCGGTCATATTCTATTGAATCTATCAAAAACATCTTTTGTATAAGTACTGTTTTCTTTCAAATCACTAAAGTGTGAATATACTTGATTGAACGAATCTTTTATCATAATTAATTGAAGAAGCATTGGGAGCGCGCTTAGTAAAAACTATTACTGTTATGATACCAAATTTTTTACCAACTTCCAAAAAGGAGGAGGTTTCTATCATAATATGTACGTCTGCATGTATGTTTATTTTTAATGCATGTTCCGTTCATCGGTATTTTCATAATTATGAAAATTCGTTTTTCAATTGGTGAAGGAAGCTTGCGCGGTGGTCCCGTATAAATTTAATTTACTTAGGGTAGTTTTTTTAAATAAAAACTCCATTCAGAAAACACTGGAAGAGTTAGAAGTTAAACCTCGATCAATTTTAGGTAATATACGTAAATTGTATACCTACTGTGCAATGTTCTTTTTACCAATTATAATTTTATTAAGGGCTATAGCGGATGCCCGTGGCTTCACCCGCGTGGATTTCGGTGATTATATACTAAAACCTTCCTGGAGTCGAGAACTACTATATCCATTGTTGAAAACAGCATGAAAATCGATGCAGTAGTTTTTGAGTTTATCGCGAACAGACAGACAGACGCGGCGGAGGACTTAGTTTTATAATATGTAAGGAAGGTTATTACGTAGGTAGGTACATCTTTAAGGCTCTTACATACTGGCGCAATTCGCCGCGCGACGCGACGCCGCCGCATTGTTAGCCGTGAAGTTTTCTCAGAAATTATTTTGTTAAAATTCGCTTCGCGCGGCGAATCACGCCAGTATGTAAGAGCCTTTAATAGGTATACCTACTAAAGGTATCTAACGGCCTATAGCTAATGAAGTTTATATAGGTACCTTTTTTTTTTCCGTGGTGAAATCCTCATGGGTTTTATTTCGGACTCCTACCGACTAAAACCCCACTGTTCCTACTTCTACCATGAGTCGGGGGCCCGGGAGATACTTATACATGCGCCGCACCCCCGACTGGTATCAGCTCGCCATGCCTAGCGGGCCTCATCACAAAGTGCGGCCGAACCCACGACCGCACGTCCTCCTATAAAGACACACATGATGTTTTGCGTGCCACCTCTTTGGACCTGACTGTTCGGGAAGTTTATATACCTACCAATTTCAAGTATCTTTCAGCAATAATACACGACGTGTTTGTAAAAAATCCCCACGTTGTCTTTTGCCATGGTTTCGTCTGTCATCAATCCACAATTTTAAATTAATCCATTCAATAAAATTCAGCGCATTATAATAAAATTATCTTTTCAAATCGAACACACATGAGAGTTGACGTCACAACCAATACAATATCTTCGTTTAAATTTAAAAAATCTGCTTCCTCGACTCGGAACCCGCCACGCACCACAAAATATACTTACATAACTACACATCCCTCCTTTCTCCTATTGAATTGACTCCCCCCCCTTCACCTACTCCCATTCATTCTTTACAGCTTTTGTAGGAACGCTCAGGCTTTTTGTAACAATGCTGCCGACGTGAATAGTAACTGTCGAAATATTGTTAAGCATGATGTCATCTTGCAGTCGGCGACTTATTTTGGTGGTACTGAGAAAGCGTGGTGATAATGAGTTTGACAGTTGGTGATTTCCGAAAAAGGTGGTGATATCGCATATCGGCCAGTATTTTGAGTAATATCTTAGTTTTCTTATACACTCTTTTAATACATGTAAAGTTGGATTTTCCTTTGAGTATCGAATCATAAGTATAGCGGAAACTTTGTTTGTTCTTTTTGATCAATCAATTTCAAAATTGAATACTTTACTAATTGTAATTTAATTAATATCATTTATAACAGATATTTCAATCAATTTAATAGGTTTTAGATCACAACTCAACTGTATCTAAAGATCAATCACGCCGAAATATCTGAAGGGACAATAAATTGTCTCCAAGATTTTCTAATTTGACAATATTCGCGATTCTACTGTCTATCGATAATATACATAAAAGTAGAGTATTAAAGTAAACAATGGTTAGGTACTAGGGTACCAGAGGGTGTAGGAGGGGGCGGGCGATCGGTATTTGGTGCTCGCATTGTCGTTGAATAACTTTTGTCCCTATTGTGTAGCTGAAAGTAGAGCCACAAAGACTCTACGGCGTGGAACATAAACCGAAATTCATCAGAGCGCCGATTGTTCGTTTCTTAATGGTGTTTGCAGCTAGATTTGTATGTATTTTCGCTGTCTTTGGATTAGGGACATACTCGTACCTATTCTTTTTTAGATGACTTGAGAGTTGAGAAGGCTTCGTTCGCGGGCCGTACGTGCATAAGTATAATTACTTATGCACGTTTATGTATAAGTACAACTATTTTCTTAATGTCCCCCTACTATAAACAAAACAAACGGAACGGCTAAACGGATTTCGATGGAATTTAGCACACGGGTAGCCGACGAACTTGTATTACGTTTACGACATATCGGATACTTTTCATTCTGGTAGCACGTTTGTAGTATTATCTTGTATTTTGTCAAGATTTTCTTTTATCCGCTTTTCAATTTTCCAAATTGAAAATAAATCTGAAACGGACCATTGCAGAAACAGTCCATTCGTCCTCTCCAAAATAAGTACCGAAGAGCTTGGTTATTTAAAACTGAAGATTGAAGAAAACTGCATTTTCAACAAATAAGTCGTTTTCTTGGTAACGAAATTATTTATAAAGCTTAGTAAAAATCTATTCAATACACTTAAAGGCGCACCCTACTTCAGATTTTATCCCGCTCGCACCATACTACTCGCGACCTGAGTGGAACGAGACGGAGTGGGGCGCTAGCGGCTCTAAAGCGTCGAAAAGTTTAGGTTGGTTGCTTTTTACAGGTAATTAAAAAAAAAATAAGGCCTGCTTTATAGATAGTTCAGTTATTATGCAAAGTTTCATGATCTAATTTGAAGTATTTTTTTAATACCAGCGGTTTATAGTTCTATTTAGAGGTAACTATGGATTTTTGTTCTATAGAGAAAATTTTATGTAATCGTGTTTTCGCCAAACATAGGACCTAGCATCAATCCTCAACTTTAACATATATTTATTTCAAAATTAATGCTGCAGTATTTTCGGCATAACGGAGGATCATGCTTAGCAATTTTAGGTAGGTTGCGCCCTTAATATGTGTGTGTTCTTAGCCATCACAAAGCCAACAATAGCCACAATAGCTATTTTGAAAGCTGTCACCCTGATCAATAGCTGTTATCTTGATCATGTAAGCTCTTTGTGTTAACATTTAACATCGCGTCATTACTTCGGTACAATCAAGTGCATTAATTGAATGAGATCGAACTGGCAATCATTGTGTCAGCTTCTGTTATCAGAGATATCAATGGAGGTTATACGTTGTTCATAGAACGTCTGTGGTCTTGTGTTGACTTGTCGCTATTAGTAATGTTGCAAGTGACGTTATAGATCACACAGAGTGTAGTTCATATTCGGTCCATAATCCATATGTTCCGCATCCGTGTGTCATAAATGATGACCAAGAAATGGAGTTGTGTCAGCGCCTTGATGATTTAATCTGTTAAAAAAAAAAAAAAATGATTTCTAAAAAAAATACTTTAATTTTGGAAGGCGGTGGCAAAACGAAAACGAAAATTGAAAAGCACCGACTTCCGAAATTAAAGTTATTTTTCACTATTTAGTGTTTTTTTTGGAAGTCCAAGTTAGAAGAGTCAAGTTAGAAGTCATGCTTCTGAGGTGGTCCCATATAAACTATATGGGACCACCTCAGAAGCATGACTTACCAAACAAAATAAAAATCATCAAAATCGATTCATATTTGGCGTTTAACATACACACAAAAAACAAAAAAACATACAGGCGAATTGAGAACGTCATTTTGAAGAACGTTTTTGAAGAAGTCGGTTAAAAATAAGGTCTACTAGATGATCCATCACATTACAAAAAAATGTGCAGCATACCAATACTTGACAAGACGCCCCATCTTGTCCATTGCCTATTGAATATTTACATATAACTAAAGTCTGTTTTTTATTCTCGTAGTCTAATTTGACAGGAGCAAATGTCAAACTCCAATTTGAAAAAACAAACAACAATCACTTGAAATGTAATAATAAATAATAAAACAGACTTTAACTGCTATCATCAATAAAAAAATATAATAATATAATTTTTGAGGTTGGGAAATCATCTAATTACGAGGCATGCCTTTTAAGTTTTGTCGTTTGAAGAAAAAAACACAACTAGAACCTTATAGTACTTTTTATTGTTTTTCAAAGTATTCACCACGTAGCTTAATACACTTTTCCATTCGCTCAAACCAGTTATTATAACATTTATTCCACTCTAAAGTGGGGGTGTTCAAAATGACTGACTTGAAAGCGTCGACTGCTTCTTCACCGGACTGGAACCTTTGACCACGAAGACTTTTCTTAATTTTAGGAAATGTAAAGAAATCGTTAGGGCTTAGGTCAGGACTGTATGGAGGATGGTCAAGAATTTCTACTTTTTCCTGCTTCAAATACTCAATCGTTTGACGAGCGCTGTGTAAGTTTGCGTTGTCGTGGTGCAGGATGATGCGTCGCTTTGAGTTAGAATTTCGAAGTTCGGCGATGACTTGTGGTAAACAAACTGTGGTATACCACTCTGCGTTAACCGTTCTACGATCTTCAAGTGCAATAGTCGCAACGTGGCCGGTTTTTCCAACGAACGTGGCCACCATCTTCTTTGAAGTGCTTCGAGAACGAACAACTTTAGTCGGCTTTGGCTCGTCTTGAAAGACCCAGATTGGAGATTGTTGTTTGGAATCAGGATCGTAGGCATAGATCCAAGATTCGTCACCACTGATGATATCGTAGACGTGATTTGACTGTCCTCGGTTGTACCTTTGCAGAGTTTTCTTACACCATCTGACGCGGGCCGCCTTGTGATTGTCGGAAAGCAGATGCGGTATCCAACGGCAAACTAGCTTTTTCACACCAAGCGCTTAATGCAAGATCTTCTGAATGGTTGTCCCTGAGATGCCTAATAGAGCCTCTATCTCTCGATACGTCACATGACGATCTTCGAGAATTAGTTGTCTCACAGCAATGATTTTATCTTCAGTGAAGGCGGATTTTGCGCGTCCTTCGCGAGATTTGTCACTAACACTAGTATGTCCATGCTGGAATTCTAAATACCAGCGTACGACAGTCCGCAGACATGGGGCTTCATCACTGAACACAGATGTTAGCTCTTCAAAACACTGAAGCCGTGTCAGGCCTCTTCTAAAGTTGTAGAAAATTATTGCACGAACATTTTCCTTAGAAAGATTCATTTTCGTACGTAACCTGACAGATTCCAATCGACGCTGCGACTAAACAATAGCATTAATCCTAATACTTTCAACTGTTTTGAGATTCCAAGTTTAAACACATTCGAATATAGAACAGTTCCAAATTCAAAATTGCCGGGAAATATGGAAACGACAGAACTTAAAAGGCATGCCTCGTACTTCTCCCGCTCTGGGCGGAGCGGGGTGTCAGACTTTTACTGACTAAAACCCACCCGCGTTCCTTCAGTTGCCTGTTGCCAAGGTCCCGGTATCCCTGATAACTATTACCTACATGAATGTTCAGCATGATATTTACTGATGACAAAATTAATATAAGACTAGTTTGAGAACTTTTCTCAATGTTCAAAGTCAACGTCGTGACTCAAGACAAACACGTAGCCTCAAAACTTCAGTCACGTCTCTATTCTTCAAACAATAGAAAACTAATCATACCTTTACAATTCCTTACAGGTGGCCTAAAACGGCCACATTAGCAATTCCTCTAAAAGCATTTAATTTTCTGAATTTCCAGCTGTCATTATAGCTTATTTGACACTAAAGCAATGGACCATTTTATGAATCTCCATAGGAAACTGTCAAACAGATGAATTATTTCGTAATATGAGTCGCACGCAGATCATAATGATTATGAATAATCAGTTTGTGACATTTTACGATGATTCATAATATTTTCCTATTATGATTCTGCCAAAGTGACGGTTTTAAGCCCCCAGTTCCAACCAAGCCTCCTAAAATAGTTTCCATAATGCACTAACTCTAAAGTGTGGATAATGAGAGAGGCATTACAGAAGTTTCGTAAAAGCGTCGACACTTTACGTCGGCATCTCGCCACATCTCGGCAAAGCGCCGGAGAACGAGGGCGACACACAAAGGGGGGTAGAAAAATGGGTAACCTACTCCTACAGGCCTTACAAATCTTACTATTCATATAACATCCATAGAAATCATGGGGCCATGGAGGCTTTGTGGCCGTTCATATAATTATAGTAAATGTAAGGCTGTAGTTTTTTTCAGTTTCAAATAATAAAATATTGCAGTTGTGCCTTAATTTAAAGAAGTTTTTTTTTCATGTATGTACTTAAACAATTAGAATTCTTTGGATAATCCAAGGAAATCGTAGGATGCGACGCTCCGATGACTACGATTTTCAAAGATGAAGCAGAGTAGGTTTATCCAAGCTTTTTAGAATTCAGTATTCAAACTATGTTATTTGTTGCTCATAGCATAATCAGCCTATAATGTTTCCACTGCTGGGACACAGGCCTCCTCTTGGTGAGAGACTGAGTGGGCAGTAATCCACCACGCGGGCCTAGATGACGTCACATGTCTTTGAGTTTTTGGTTCTAGGACATGCCGGTTTCCTCGGACACGATGTTTTCCTTTACCGTTTTGAGAGCAGTGGTGATGAAGTAAATAACACAAAGTAAAGCGCCTGTCTACGACCGCGACCTGCGACCTACAACTCATAAGTCGCGGCCGTTACCATTGGGTCACCAATGCTCTCGATTTGTTACTCATCAAGAATTAAATGAGTTCGAATGACTTATTGTTAACCTACGATATCGTTTTATTTCTTTTCTGAAACTACAATTTCGTCTTGATTGGTGAAATCCGGAGCCCTGAAAAGTGTTAGTAAATTCAGTACCTATTTACCTACACAAGAAGTCATTGACACAAATAAATATCTCTCAGTGTAGCCAGTACTTATTGAGACTACTTTGTGACTCTGCCTTGATCTCAAACCAAGTGTAATGTGTCAAGTTTTAGGTAAGGTCAAAAGTAGGTAAGTATTCGTTGAGGTCTTCTGAAAGCGGGGTCGGCCTTGTATTGGTCACAATGAGCTATCCTCGAACGTAGGAGACGGTTCAATTTGTAGCAGTAGGTATATAGTTTGAATGGGTTTTATTGATAAATATTATTGAGCAATATACCTGTATGTATATACGTATTGTGTACGGATCATAGCATTCGTAACACTGCGTAGCACGGCGTAGCGCCGCGTAGCACTGCGTAGCGTGACGTATCGCCGCGTAGCGTGACGTTGCGCCGCGTAGCGTGACGTAGCGCCGCGTAGCGTGACGTAGCGCCGCGTAGCACGTCGTAGCGCGGCAATTGTAGTTTCTGCTTACTTCCATGAGAACCATGTGATATTTGTATGGGAAATATTTCTCTTCGGAATTATTTAACGTTTTGATAGTATAAAAAATGTGTAACAGCAAAAAACAAATGTTTTGATAAAAGTTAAGTAAAAGTTAAGTCCCTTTGAAAAGTAGAATAAAATAGAATTGCTGCTTTTTATGGAGGTTAAAAATGTTAACGCGGCTTTAGTACCTACCTACATCAAGCAGGCAACAGAACGACTGTTACAGTACGAAACAACTTAGATGTAGCATAGGCAAAATTCGTAAAACCGATCACCATCCGAACTTTTGTCTTCAAAATCACCGATCTTTATTACAGCTTTAGGTGAAAATGAACTTTACGCAAACGCAATTACTTGTAAAGTCATATAACCAAATACATTCGTAAAATTGAAATGAATAAATGCAAATTTTCTAATCTATGCTACATCCGCTTCCGCTTATAACTTGTTCCAAGCCCAAATTTTCCCTGAAAGAAACAAAATTACTCGCTATTCAGCTGCTTTGAACGTAATTTATAATTGAAGGTCTGAAGCCACTCGATGCTGCCTTTGATATTATTTACAAAATAAGGCCACCATAGGATAATCTCGATGGCATCTTATTGGTTGATGACGTCAATAAGTGTTTATTTATTCAATAAATCAACGTATTGAATGGAGTAACTAATATTATATTATAAATATCTATACTAATATTAGGTCCTAGGAAATCAGCGTTTTGTATGGTGAATTTTAAAGAAGTTGCATTTTTCATATTAAAATTTTCTTAATTTATTTATTAACCATGAACACTAATGTTTTAAAACTTTTATGCGATAATATTTAAAAACTAAGATAACGTAATATGCCACTTAGATTAAGTGACAAAAATAAGTTTTGGCCAAGTTAAAACAAATAGTGGTCATTTTCAAATTTTGGGGGGTCGTGCTGGGCAAACGTACATTAATTTTTAAGGTATTTTTTTATGTTTAGAAAACTATAAGAAATACGTTTTTTTTTTACTTTTGTAGTTGTCCATGGTGGTAATTATTTGATATAATACCAAGCAATTGATGAATATTTTAAATCATAGAAGTAACGAGGTCCTCTATTTGTGAGAGAAAAAAAAAGGCCAATTTCATAGGTTCCCACGTAAAAAACCCAACATTCTAAAGAGGTAATGGTAAAGAGAGGTAAAGAAGTTTGTGAGTTTGTATGTTGGGGGATAATCTTCGGAACTACTGATCCGATTTCAATTATAATGAATATCCTTTCACTAATGGGAAGCTACAGTATTGTTGAGTATCATTGGCTATGTTTTATATTATAACAAGAAACGCGCGGAAAAAGTCATAATTTAATTGATCTATTGAATAGTGCGATCATTATAACTTGACCCGTGACGCGGTTGGTAACACCGAATTTTGCAGTCATGTGATTGGTAATACTGTTCTGTCAGTCGCAATTTTGAACTCTATTAGTATAAACTAAGACTGCAACAAAAAACCCGACTGCAAAAACACGTACTTAACTGAAAAGAAGTAAACAATATTATTTATAGAATTTAGGTATCGCAGGCGGGACAAACAATAGTTACACCATATTCCAGGTTATTGGTTTGTCCTGTCCCCGTTGCCTCATTTTTAAGTTATCAAAGAAGTTTGAAATTCAATTTATTATTCCTAATTAAAAAACATAAATAATTTATAAATATTTTTGTAATCCCTTTTTAATTTCCTTTATTTTGATACCCTACTCGATAGCTTTGGTTAATTTTGTTTATTTAACTTATTACAATTTCGCTCCAAAACTCCACCATTTTTTTTTCATACTCCTGATACTTGGCTTTTTAAGAAGTATAAAACTATACTATAACTGTCGAAATCCATCCAGCTGTTTGGAAGATATGAGGTAATAAATAAATTTACAAACATGCATACAAGATACGCGCGAAAAACATAACACTTCCTTCCGGAGTCCACGCAGTTTCCGTGCTCAGTGGCTAAAAGTAATCATATTCTGTAGAAAAGTGTATTCATTCTAATCAAGGTAATAAAACGTCTATTGATTAAATACAGACACAAATCTTCTTCTATATTTATAAAAAAAAATCAAGTAATGAAAACTAAAACCCAACTACGACTTAAAAGGTATAAACAAGACACCACAGACAGACAAATTAAAAATCCGGAGTCACACGTGTTAGGGCATAAATCGAACAGATTACGTGTGACTCCGGATTTTTAATTTGTCTGTCTGTGGTGTCTTGTTTATACCTTTTAAGTCGTAGTTGGGTTTTAGTTTTTATTACTTGATTTTTTTTTAAAATTCTTTTGGGGTTATAATATACTTAATGAGCACATTTCAAAAATATATATATATTTTTGAAATGTCCTCATTAAGCCCTTTCATTTGATACCCAACATGATACGATTAAACCATATTTTTTTTAAGTTCCTCACTTTATGTCCTCTAGAGGGCGCCATTTTTAATTTAATGTGACTTCACATAGCCTATAACCAGCGGACAATCACGACGCTTCTAACGATACCTCATTTGTCAAATTGTGATAAGTGGTTTGGAAGATAGGAGGGAGCAGATGAACATACATACATACATACATACCGGTCAAAATCATAACCCTCCTTTTTTCTTCGCCGTAGTCGGGTAAAAATGAATCCCTATTTACCTTGGTCACACCATCACGCGTGAACGGCTGAACAGATTTTGATGAAATTTGGCACAGGGGTAGACCTGACCTGGAATAGGACATAGGATAATTTTTATCCCGATATTCCCACGGGATCGAGACTTACGCGGGTGAAACCACGGGGCGCAGATAGTAATTCCATAAATTTTATGAATCACACTACCTTATTCATCCAAATTGATCGATGTCGTGTTACATTAGTAAATAAAAATGTCTACAGCACTTTTTACCCCTAATTCAACCCTCGGAATCAAAATCACGGCTAAACCAGGAGACAACAATTGTAATAAAGCGTTCCTATTATTCATGGCTGTATTAACTTAATGCGATTCAATAGTAGCCATTCACGCCGTAATGTGGGGTGGTGACGGCTATATGTGGGCTTTTTTACTTTTTTATATTAAATTAGGGTATAGAAAGCTGTCGAATGGATTGTGACAATACGACGATAGCATACGTGTGATGTGACACAATGCAAACGCAAAGATCTCTTTGGTCTTTGTTAATTCCATTGGTAAAAAATATCGATACCTTAAGGTTCAAAGGGCGTATCCACCAAAACACTTCTTTTCAGGAGAGCCATAAAATAGAAAAACAAAACAGTTTTCCGACATAACTTTTTTGTGGTTATAGCTATAAAGAAAAGGAAAAGACAAAAGTTGTTAGAATTTTGAGATAAAGAACATCGTAGAATAATATTTAAAGTAAATGTAACAAATAAAAAAATAGACTTTGTATACACCCTAAAAAATGTATAGAGCAGTCGGTTACGTCAAAAAAAATAGCTCCTGCACAAACAGCTAAGGGTGTAATAGCAATTCATACGAAATCAACTAACAATTTTTGATGTAAGTTACAATCTCTTTGCATTCTACTATCTAAGAAATTTATTTATTTATTTTATTTATTTAAATCACAATTATAACACCTTAACAGAATCATCCAAAGCGATGTTATAAGTACACTGTTTACACACATTAAAAAAAACATCACTTGTAAGCAGAATTAAAAAGAATTGTATACCTACCAAGTCATATAACAATTAATATAAACATGACAAATCTTATAAGATGGGACCTCTTTCAATAAAATTTTGTGCCATTTTAATGAATTTCGGCAGGTTTTGGCCAAATATATCCTCCGATATCGTAATAACATTAACAATACGTGCCGCTCGAGACATAGGGGTAAACTTGAGTAGGTTAGTCCTAGCTACTGGCACGTCTAATGAAATGATGTAAGCTGCATACCTTTTGTCTAATTATGTGGTGTGAGTGCCGGTTGTGGCATTTCTTATCAATGATTTCTCAATTCTCATTATAAGCTCAGGTTTTGTCGACGGTAGAGTAGACAAAATGACAGAAGCACAATCACAATCTGTCAGTTTGTCTATTCTTCCGTCGACAAAACCCGTTTCTACGGTGGTCATGCTACGCGAGCAGGTAAATAAGTTGAATTTTGCCGATCAGGTCCTTTGTTTTATAGGTTAGTACTACACCTACTCATAATAACTGAGCAGTCCAAAAATACCATTAAAAATAAATGAATCAAAATATTGTATCAAAAATGTTTAATCACAGCAATAATTGTAATAGAATCTGTCATCGTGAAAACAATAATTGTGCAATAATAACAGTCATCTCAATTACTATCTTATCAATAATAATATAAAGTGTATTACACTTAAGTAGGAATCTAATATACATTTAACGTAGGTAATTTGAATGTAATGAGACAAGTTTCTTCTATAGTTATTATAATACTAGAAAACAAAACAAAACACAGCCTCTAAAAAAGCAAATCAATTATTTTTCTATGTTGTTAATGTACATTAACAACAGAAAAATAATTAAAAAATAAGTAAGTACAAAATGTTACAACAAGTATTTTGCATTTCTTGGTGTATGTATGTATGCGAAATTAGTAATTATTCATCAGTAATTCCTAATTTCGCATACATACATCATTAGAAATCTTAACTAAACTGACCGCATACTTTTCTTTAAATATTTTTAATACAATTACTAAGAAACATTGTGGTAGACAATAGTAAACAATATACCTTATATTATAGAGTTATACGAGTACTTTGGTCTTTTAAAATTACACAACCGAGAAATTTGCCAAATTAACAATGTCATAATTATGATATTAAAAAAAAACGTAAAAAAGAGTTAACTGTAACGAGCAAGCATAAGCATCCCGAACGACAAGTATTTAAACATAAGACTTATTCTTCCTCTGTATCTTCGTCTTCGTCATCTGTTTCAGGTAATGTATCGGGTACATCATCAGTAGAACGGAGCCGACGATACTCTTCATGAAAGGTCTTGGGGATTGTTCCACTGTCACAAAGTCTCATAAGGTCTTTATATTTCGCTACTGATATCGGTAGTTTGGCGTTATACAAAGGCTTTATAATGTAGTTTTCGTGTTCGGACATATCGCTCACAACATTTTCATCTGTACTATTCTCAATGGTCTTATTTTTACTATTCCTTGTTTTCGTGTCCTTTCCTTTACCTTTTCCTTTTCCCCTAACTTTGCTAATTCCTTTCTTTTGTGTCTTTTCAAATAATTGTATATCTTCCTCTGCCACATTCTCTTTCATGGAATATTTTAGTTGAACTTTATTTGGATTCTTCTTTTTGAAAGTAGCTGTTCTTATTGCTTTGAATGAAATATTTTTTAACGTACAAGGCGTAAATGTTTGGTTAGCTATATCTCCTAAATCTAAGAAATCTGAAATTCCCCGATATAGATAGAGCTATCTCTCTCAGAACAATCGCGTCGTACGCTTTTGCCTTGGAAGACAGTGAGATAAACGATATTTTACTTTATTACGTAGGCGATTTAGTGCCGAACAATGGTATACAACTTTGTGTTTATAGTACAAGACGCTTTCGTAAAAAATATAATAATCGGACGTATAGGTCTAATTGTTAATAGTTAAAAAGCATCTGGAAGCGTAACCACCGACCTCTATACAACCTTGGGATGATTGTTTCGTCAAAAATATTTTAATAGGGCGTATAAGCCAAATTGTAAATATTTTAGTATATTTTAGGGCGTAACCACCAAACTTGATAAGATCTCGGGTTGTATAAGACAAGTATGAACAAAATTCTAAAACAGCTAGAGGCGTAAACGCCAGAAGAGACAGATCACAGGATATAATTCCAAGTTTATAATTTTGTTTACCTGTTACGACGTTTGCGGTAATGAAATATGAAATATTTATCATTTACGGCCTAAATTTAAAGAAAATCAATGTTTAGCGATCCAAAAATTATGGCTGTATCCACCACTTTTTTGCGAATATCGACATTTTAAATATACCATTCGAAAGAGGACGAAAAACTAAGTATGACTGCATTAAAATCTCATTTTGGCCAAAATGGCGGTTACGCCCTTTGAGCCTAAAGGTATCGATATAATTAGAAGTCGAAATCACTGCATTCAACACAAGTGTTCATTGATCATCGTTTTTTGGCGGATTCAATTCAGGAATCTGTCAATATTCGTTTTTATAAACTCCATCATAAACAATGTGGCCAGTCTTTTTTTTTCTTTTTATGAGAATCGGTAAAGCGTATGGATAACAAAGTTATTGTCAAAACGGGGCCCACATTCTATGTTGCTTATTCATACACGAAAAACCGAAACAATTTTTTAACATCCAATATTTTTTGAAAAGCTAAACTGCATTTACCAACAGTATCCACAGTTGGAAAAGGGCCAAAGTGTCATTTTTATCGATTGCACTAAACAATGGACGGGCGTCACACAATAGTTGTGAATGGCAAGCGATGTAGATTAGGCAGGGGTTCGCTCTTGACGGATTATGCCGAGCCTTGGATGTTATCTGCCAGCCTAAATACGCTTTTGAAGGCGATAATACGCAATTTTCGCGATGGAAAGCATCTGTATGTGGGTAGAGTTCAAAGTACTACATTTCTAATTGTCCAAAGACATTTGTCGTCTAGAACCAACTGATACGTATACCGGAATGAACTCTAAAACTGTGACAGCCTAATCGCGGTCTGCTGCTGGAAAGATATTTTAGGCATACGAGGGACCATTGTGGGATTTATAGTTCTATTTTCTTCAAGCTTATCAAGCCGGTGGATATTGAAACACATAAAATACGCCTGTATACCTACGTAAAGCTACGTATACATTTTCTTTAGTGTTTTAGCTTTAACGTATCTATTGCGCTTTTGTATGGAACAACTGACTTATTTTTTTTTTAAGGGGCTTGCTCTAATGTTACCCGCGAAATTCAAACTTTTCTTAAGTTTTTGCAATTTGCAAATCAGTGTCAGGTTGTATGTTGATTAAAATATGATTTGCGAACATAGCAAATATGGCTTCACAAATTATAACCATTAGATACAGTAATACAACTCCTTAAAATGTCATGATTTCATGAATAGATCAATTCAATAGATTATATGAACTGTACCTATTAATGATTTTTATGATTATGATTCTATAAATAAATATTTGATACGGCCGCGAATAGTATTTAGATCAACATAAAACTTGATACTGACCTGCAATTAGCAAAAAACGTAAGAAAATTTGAATTTCGCGGACTACTCTGAAGCTTTCGCCTTAATAAGTACACACATTGTAAAGTCTGATTTTGTACCTTCTTAAAGATTCGCAAATCTTTTCTTTGTTAAGATACAACGAAACCAAAATCCGTATATCCTCACCAAAAACCACATACAGTAACGCGATACAACACACCACTTAGCATGTACAAAAAACGCAAGGAAATCCGCCAACAAACAAACAAACAAACAGAGAAAAGTAGCAAACCACAAATCGCGAGGTTTAAGTGAGTTCAAATATGAAAAAAGGGAAAGTGGTGGCTTTCTATTGTCGCTGGGAATCACTTTGGCACACGCCAGGGGAGGTATGCTAGGTACTGGAAGAGCCAGCGGGTAAATGTAATTACTATGAAGTTTATTTAACTTTTTTACACTGTGGTGTCACATTGCATCGGTTACAAATATTTCATTCTATTTGGAATAGGGTTCATGTATTTTTTTTGTTCAACGACATCGAGGATTGATTTTGATTTGGTCAGCCGAAACTGTTTTTCATAACATTTAGTATTATATAATACTTAATAGAGTGATAGGATTAAATTATTTTAATTTGCTGTACAAAATAACGAGTGTAAAAATACCTTTAACAAAGCCGAGAGTCACTAGATTTTTTTCGTTATTATGATTTTTTTTTTATACTGGGCCGTAACTACGAAGGCATTGTATGTCAAAGTTACAACTTTTTTTGTTTTTTTTTTTAAGAAAACAAGTTTTAAAATAATTTATATTTAAATAGTGGACAAGCACAATGTTTTACGTGCGTTACGTTGCACACTATCTTAAAATTTTCACATTTTGAGCGCACATTGCAAATATTTTTATTTGACAACCTTTTTGAATGAACGGTCTAAAACTGGCCATAACGTGTGAAAAAAATATAATGACGACATTTTTACAAAAAAAGTAAAATATTTTTTCCTCTGGCTTTTCGGTTTTTTTTCGAGTAAGTTCCTAATCTAACCTACTTCAGCCGCGCGGGGTTGGTCACAGTTCTAACTTAACCTAACCTACTTCATAGACTGATGCAAGATCTTTTGGCACTTGAATGACGTTGACAGGGGGGCGTTGTTGGTAAACATTTGCGAAATTGTATTGGAAAAGCAAGATGGCGGCAAATAATTGTTTGTCGCCACACGCCAAAAGATCTTTGTACCAGAATACCTAGGTATTCATTTGCTGATGTGTTTTTTTTGAACTACTGAGTTTTTATGAGGACACCGAACAGGTGCGAAGTCATTGATTGATAAGCAGCAAAATTCAGAGGAATATTCTACTTACTTCACTAATATTAAAAAGAGAAAAGATTTGTATTTTTGTTTGTAATGAATAAACTTAAAAACTAATGGACCGATTTTTAAAATTCTTTCACCAATAGAATACTATATTATCACTGAGTAACATATATGGGCTATAATTTATATACTATTTGTCTTAGGTATGATCGGATATAATGAACAGGAGGCAACTAGCACTTGTTACTTATATCTTTAAGATAATTAGAGGGAAGATACACAATGCGGATATATTGCGCAGGGTGGAACTAGTCGTGCCAGACGGGTATGTGGGTCGTCGTCGTCAGCCGCGGTTGCTGGCGGTACCGCGGGCGCGAACGAACTTGCTGCGGGAGGCGCCGCTGACGAGCGCGCTCCGCACTCTCAACCTCATTGCTGATGACGTCGACATATTCTGTTGCGCTTTGGGTGAATTTGAAAAAATAGCTACACATAGAATTTGTTACAGTACAAGCAGTGGAACTATTTAAGTTAAGGGTGCTACAATATCGTATTGGGTCTAGCCTGTAAGGATAGTTGTATGTTTGGAGTGAATAAAATAAATAAAGATATCAAGCTGGCGAAGCCGCTGGCGGAAGCTAGTAAATGCCTAAGCCTAAAATAATTATACATATAATTCAACGAAAACATTAACATTTTCAAGCACTCTTATCTCAAGTCTATCCAGATTTGCGAGTAGTGAGCGCTAAAACCGTCTTCTTAGTGCTCTAATTATTACATCCACATTGTGTTACGATATCATATTTGTCGACAATGGCGTCCTTTATGTAGCAAACAATCGTGTTGCTGATGAATTTCGGTCTATGTCTGCGCGCTGTCTTTGTTCGGCCCACCGGCCCACCCTACCTCCTCTAGTGGACAACACAATGGGACAAAAGTTGTTCAATAGCGCAAGCACCTAATACCCAGCCCACCCCTCCATTGTTTCGGGTAATGTTCGACTTTTATGGATATTTTCAATGGATCGGCTATAATCTGGTGAATGAAGTTGCGAACTCTTGCCCATTATCGCTTATGGCTTTTTGGAAAGTAGATTTTCTTTACATGCTGTGTAACAATATGGTGAAGTCTGAAAAGGTTCGTTTTAATATGAAGCTAAAAGTTCACATTCAATGATTTTTATTGCATTTCTTTCATGTTTTGTTAGAAAATCTTTTCATTAATTGAATATCTTACAGCTTATACAAAAGCTGCGTCAAAGAAAATGTCTGAATGGAGGAAACAACTTGAAAATGGAAACTTTCTAAATCTCGAAACTTAAAGCACGATAATCGTCGAATCGATTCACAATCGAGCAGGCTCGGACGACGCAAAGTTACGCCGCCGCCGTCCCACCAGAACACAGAACACTAGATTATAGAGTGGCGCCGCTCAACAATGGCTCAGATAGCTCATAATGCAGTTTGCCGATGTTGAAAGCAACCGCCACACTTCCCCCGATCGGATTTTCCACGATAATCGTGACAAAAGAACTTTGTGCGGACTCTACCTATATTCTATTGCGATTGTCGCCAGTCGACGCATGCGGTTCCACGTTCTATTCATATCGTTTCTGAACGGATAACTTATCTACAGCGTGTATTTATTTGTTATGTTGGTGTTTAACGGGATGGCGTGCGGGGATTCGATTGTTGATCGGTATTTATTGGCTAATCTGCATACTGATGGCTGTGATTTTGGATTTGGGTAGGTCTGCCGCTCTGTTGGACTATTGTTGAAAATGTTTGGAGTATTTAGAGAGGCTTATTATAAAAATAAATTTAATTTAATACCGTAATTTACATACATTTTTTAAATTAAATATTCTAAAACTGGTAACTATCACCGATATTTTCAACAGTTTCCGAAAAACAATATTTTATTCGTTGTAATTTTCTTTTCGAGTTTTCCTACTTGCACTGATTGAATATAAAATGAAATAGTACATTTTTAATTTGCAGCTATATGAAACTAACAAAAAAGTAGGTACTTAATAAAAAAAAAGCAAAAAAAACGGCGGACCAGGTTAACGATAAAATAATAAAAAAGCGTTGTATAAGAAAAGAACGTCAACAGATTTTAGTATACTTTCAATTTCCTCAAAGACACCTCAAATTATTCAACACCCCATCAAAACACATGACTTACGCACGACGTGGACGATAACAGACAAATTCTCAGTGAATTCATATCAGTATTATAAAGTACAAAGAGTACAAAGAGCTAGCACAAAGTTAACCTTCAAACATAGAGGGCCCGCACATTACTGTGTAATAGTTAAAGTGACCGCGCAGTCACAGGGTTGCATTGTCTGCCAATGTGAGGCTTCCGAATAGAGGAACTTGGAGAAAATTTCATTTCATACGTGAAATATCACAAAATAATTGTTTTGGAACAAATTTTGTCCCGCAGTGGTAGATCTGCTGTGCAAATGAAGACTTAAAAACAGCGCTCTTTCAACTTTAGTACAATTAATGTGGGTTTCTAGTACCTACATAGACAAGATTATAATATAAACCCGCGACTTCATTCGCCTGAAATTTCTTATTTTAACATAAAATATATCCTATGGCGCAGACGGAAACCTGACTTCGTTACAAATAGCGATGCACGTTTTGGTGCTTGAGAATCTTGAGCCTATGTTTCTTCCACTCCTGATACAAAATAAAAAACATTTTACAAAAAAAAAACCGACTTCCAAAAAAAACACTGAAGAGTGAAAAATAACTTTAATTCCGATAACCGACCGACTTCAAAAGTCGGTTGGTGCGAAATAACGAAAATTAAAAAGCATGGACACCGACTTCCGAAAATCCGACACCAAAACGTGCATCGCTATTTGTGACGAAGTCAGTTTTCCGTCTGCGCCTAAACATAGTTTCCATTATCACATCATAAATAATCTCGAATAATACTGACGTCAAATTCTTGATCACTTCTCCATTAGCTGAATAGACTTAGCATACGTCTCGTGACGTGACGTCGCAGGCTGCGACAAAAGCACGGTCGGTAAGCCGCCGATTATACAATTTATATTCACGTCAACCCAGCCAGTTACGGCATTGTTAAGTACTCAATAGACTTGTGTTGTAATTTCGTAATGTTTATATGTACAACATACAGCGTGATGTACGGTGATGTTGTTTTAAAATAATGGGGAACCTGTCAAGTGATTTAATGGTTCTGGTTAGGTAGAGTGACTGTTTTGCGGGACTATTTTTGTGTCAAGAAATCAATTTCAATGTTTTAGAAGTTTGAAAATCACATTAAAAAATAAGCAGTTATGGGAACTGCCGATAGAAGTAAAAATTTGAAACTATGAAATAGCAGTGGTTTAAAAAAATGAAATTAGATAATTGATTCAGGCGTAACTTTACGGAAATCCATTATAAAATACAATAGACGTAAATATATTTAGTAACCTATTTCACTTAACTATTCCTCAAGAGTCATAAAATACCCCGTAAGAAATCGACACGTGTTTCACCTTTCAACGTGGCATCCTCAGGATGACGATTGTGTGTGACAAAAAATCTCTGTGTACAACACTTAGCGTGTATCAATAATTAAAATGTCATAATTTGTAAATTAAAAGTCTTGGATGTCACATCTATCGGCACTTAGAGCAACAGCAAGCGAAACATATCTTACTCATAGCTACTACATTATAGGTACTGATAACATTAGCATGTCTGTGACGCGAATCCATAAGATTTTCCTCTACCAAAAATTGCTCAACGCGCATAAAGAAGTTTTCACTTAAAAAAAACGTGTGCGGTCGGGGGACCCGCGTCAGGAACGAAGTTCCTTCTCAGTTTCTCACTTATTTGAAAAGATAACAAAATTTTCGGAGCCGCCATCTTGGATTTAAATTTGACCTCACTATCGGCTTTAGCACCCTCGAAAACTATGGAAAAGATACAAATGACGAACAATTTGAACAGCTTTTGCACACTTACAAAAGTGTCGTGACGGTCACAAAGTTACACTCTTTTTGGTCTAGCTCTCATTCGCCAAGTGTGCAGAGTATAACTTGCGTTATGGAAGTTTGTTTCGAAAGCAATCTCATTCAAGCATCTACAACATCCAGAAATACAAAATATATCTCCACTACCGTGCACCGTAGCAAAGGCAACACTCTGTATGTGTACTATTAAGTTGTCAAAAACATTTGACACGCGTGTATCGAGAAGATCGTCATTTGTCACCCTCACATTATTATCAAGTTACACATGCGGTGTGTGATATATTTCTTCAAATAGCAGAGGAAATGCAGTGCAGTCGACAGGAAGCTTTTAAAATGAAGTGCACTGCAAACACTTAATTTGCGTCCTTACTTTTGGAGGGGCATGAAATACATATCACTTTACAGGTCTCACTTTTATTTGAACGTTATCATTTTTGAGAGGATATGTTTGAAGAATTTGAGTTTCCTTTTTTGTAGTTTGAAAATTATTATGAAAAGTAATTGCGTCCCGCGGTTTCACTCGCATAAGTCTCGATGCCTTGGGAATATCGGGATAAAAGGTATCCTATTTCCTTCTTCAGGTCAAGGTCTACCCATGTGCCAAACTTCATTCAAATCCGCTCAGCCGTTTTAGCGTGAAAGCGTAACAAACAAATAAACTCAGTTTCGCATTTATATGTAATATTAATACTTATTTAGAACTAGCTCCGCCCCGCGGTTTCACCCGCGTAAGTCTCGATCCCGTGGGAATATCGGGATAAAAAGTATCCTATGTGTTAATCCAGGTTATAAGCTATCTGTTTGCCAAATTTCATCCAAATCCATTCAGCCGTTTTTGCCTGATTGAGTAACAAACATCCAAACACACAAACACAACTTTCACATTTATAATATTAGTAGGATTAGGATTAGGATTCATTAAAGCTTTTGAATTCTGGTAAAAAATCGTGCTCACACAATTTTTACCCGAGCTTTCGTGCAGTTTTACCTAATACTTTATGGTAGGTACATTATCAGATTCAAAAACATTTTATGGAGCTTTACGGTATAGCAATTTAATGAATCAACTCTATCACATAACATTGTTATAATAGCGGAAACTTTCGACATAATTATTTAATCTTATTTAACTACCCAAAATCAATCTGCCTAGCCTGTTCCCAACTATGTTGGGGTCGGCTTCCAGTCTAACCGGATGCAGCTAAATACCAGTACATAGAGCGACTGCCTATCTGATCTCCACAACCCAGTTACTGGGTAATACGATACCCCTTGGTAAGACTGGTTGTTAGACTTTCGGACTACTTTCGGACTACGGACTAACGACCCGTAACGACTGTCAAAGATCCTCGAATGACAGCCGGGACCAACGGCTTAACGTGCTTTCCGAGGCACGGAGGAGTCTCGATATGTAAAGATAGTCACACATCCACGGACGAACCTCGGCAAGCGTAGCTTAACCTGATGGATCGACCCGTGCGGCTGTTATTACTTAGCCACGACGAGCTCCTCTTCAATTAACTACCCAACAAATCTACAACTCGTCCTAAATGCCTACGGCCCATTTAGGAAGTTCTTTTGATTTTCTGCAAGCCGTCTTAAGTGGGCCGTAGGCATGTAGGATGAGTTGACGAATTACTCAATTCTAAGCAAGCAAACCTACAATCAAATAGTAGTACGAAATATGTAGTAATATAGTAATAATGTTATCTAATTATATTGCGACGTCTCCGCCGGCCGAGCTCCATTGTGCTAGGACAATGTCTGCTAATTCCTGATCCATGTAACTTCCTGTATTGTTCCAGTGTTGACAGATTTTCCTATTATCAGTATGAACAATATACCCACTTGTAAGGTATGTATCTACACGAATCATTGAAATATAGCAGGAATCGGATATTACCGTGTGGCGGGTAACGGGTTACATTATTGTTGTAATGTGCTGTCTCTTGTTATGGGAGGGTTAAATTATGTTTTTCAGGACTTTCAGGGATTGCCTTGTGGTTCTAATCGGAGCTAACGCGATTGCTTAGTATGGGGTTGGGTTTTCGCCTCTTCTTTCATCTCTTGATCTTATTTTTTTTTTCTGGCGAAATGCGTACCTACACTATATATCTATTTAAATCCTTGTTTCCAATATTGACGTTATTTCCAATTAATCAAACATCAACAAGCAAGTGCAAATAAAGTTGATTTTAGCCTGACCTGACAGTTGAAAAAGTCATAAAAAATAATATGAAGTTGTAGCGCAAACCGAACGTTCCTACACATAAGGTTCGGTTTCCGCTACAACTTCATATTTTTTATGACTTTTTCAACGGTCAGTACATGCAAAAATCAACATGGTATGCATTCGTGATTTTACTGCAACATGAGTTAATGACGCGTTTAGTAGGTAGTTATCTAAATAGAACTTTAATTTTTAAAGTTGACAAAATGTTACGATTAGTAGGAAATCCCATGCCCAATGAATTAATCTGGCGATGCAATAAATTAGCATTCGTGGCCCAGTAGTAACGGCCCCGACTTACCAGTGGTTGGTTGTTGGTTCGAACTTCGAACCCAACCAGGCGCTTTACTTTGTGTAAAAAAAAACATTACCATTGCTTTTAAAACGGTGAAACAAGACATCGTCAGTAAACCGGCATGTCCTAGAACCAAAAATTCGAAGACATGTGACGTCATAGCAACCCGCACTGGACCCGCGTGGTGGATTACGGCCCCCTATCTCTCACTGAGAGGAAGCCTGTGTTACTGTGTCCCAGCACTGGGAACATACTGATTGATGATTGATTGATTGCTGATTATGATAATGCAATGAATGATTCAGCAGAAAAAATAAAACAACGTAAACATCGACTATAAAACCAACATAAAATAAAACAGTCCATTATTCGGTACATTTTATTGGTCGAACATTTTGCTAAGCGGATTAACAACCACGTACTCCATTAATTACAGGTCTCGATAACAATTCAATAGGTCAGGACACAGATAACCCATATCTCCGGTATCGTATCATCCCTCTCGGTCAATCGACATAATATATATCCATGTTTACACCCTATATTTGTTTCCGGAGAACATTAATCTACACCACCTGTATTTCATGTTAGACGGTTATATAAGTAGGCGTTTATGTGGTATGTGTGTATAAACTACAGTCTGCGTGGGGTCCTGGGTTCGATTCCCGGGTCGGGCAAAGTGTTATTGGATTTTTCCATTAGGAATTTCGTAGTAACATCCCCGGAGTTTGGAAGTTGGCGGTGTGATACCCCCGTGCCTCGGAAAGCACGTTAAGCCGTTGGTCCTGCGCCTGATCTCTCTCCGGTCGTGTCGGATTGCCGTCCCATCGGACTATGAGAGTGAGGGAAGAGAGAGTGCACTTGTGTCTGCGCAAACACTTGTGCACTATAATATCTCCCGCGCCGAAGGCTAGTCTCCGTTGAGATTGGCCGCCGTGGCCGAAAATACGGTCTGGAGGACTATTATTATTATGTATAAACTACCCGACTGCGCGACAGCAAAGTATGTAAAGTATCTCTGTATGTGAGATTCTACATACCTTCGAAGCCGGTCGAAGCACTAGTATTATAATATCTGTGACTATGAGTGCCCATCGACTCGTCTATAGGTTGTTCGATAGTTGGTTTGTTTTGATGATATTTTAGACGCCAAAAAGATATGAAAAAAATAAATTGTATATAGGTTCACCATGTGGGGTATCAAAATAAAGAGCTTTATCTACACCCATGCTATAAATCCTCTATAAAAGTTTCTGAAACAGTTAGCTTATAGCCAACATTAAAATATCCAGTGTCATAGTAACCATAATATCATCCAAACGGGTGTTATAATGTTGTACTGAATTTCATAATTCAACTCATTTAAAAAAAAGAACATTTTCATACACGAGCGTTTCACTAACGAAGCAACGTAATTTAAAAACAAAACACATTCGAATTCGAAAAATTCGAATTCACGTCGTACCGCGCCATTTTTGTTGGATATTGGTATTGCAAAGAAACTTAGAAGATTCATAACATGGGTGTAGATAAAATCTTGTATGCAACTGTATATAATTAGGTATTAAAACACTCATGTGATACTATTATCACACTCGGCTGTCGTGTTTTAAAACCCTTTATTATATAACAGTTGCATAAATAACTATTATGAGACTATTCCAAAACTATAACACACCTTTTTTTTTTTTTTTGAGCGGATGGCCTTTTCAGACTTTTACTGACTAAAACCCACCCGTGTTCCGTTGCCCTGAAACGTTATAACACCCTGAAAGGTTGAAAAAAAAAGAAAAGGTTCAAAATTAGATTATTCTTGTTTAGAAGTTCTTAGTTACAGTTCGGTTTTTTGTTTTTTTTTATAGGATTTGTTTTTTCATGTTTCATTTCAGCACGAACTATTTTAAAATAGTATACTTTCCCTTGGTAAAAACTGTCTTAGGTTCTAGCCAGTCAGCAAAGTAGTGGCGGACTTCCCTGAGAGCACAAGACTTACTTACCTACCTACATTAAACAATCGCCGCTCGTTGAGCCTAAGCGTGTAAGCGTTCCTGTCCTCGGTCCACAGCACTGAAAAGTTAACCACAAGAATGTTAGCCCCTTCTCAAGTTGACTCTGAAGTGCCGTGTTTGACCGATGTGGTGAAGGCCTGGAAAGTGACTTTTTCGGATACGGTTCAGCCCGAGAACCCGTCTTCTCAGAGACAGGGGGATGAGCCGCTCTGCAGGTTGGTACAGAATCCAATACTGCTGAGCGTGGCTGTCTGCTGGCTGTGAGAGAATGAGAGTCGGGCCTCTGGCTTTAGGCGCTACCGTCATCCAACATAGGCCCTATGCTTGGTGACAGCTCATTCAGGCTCGCTTCAAGTCTGCGTCCAGACGCACTGCGCGCGCTCCTGGCGAGGCTCCATATCGCTGTCAGTGCGATGAAGCAGTTGACCGCGGACACCATCGCCTATCCTGCAGCAAGAGTGCTGGTCGGTTGGCACGGTACGCCAGCATTATTGGTATCGTCTGTCGGGGTCTTAGCACGTGACGATGAAAAGAGGGCAGACGGAATGACCATAAAGCCTTGAGTATTTGGTAGGCCTTTGCTATGGGATGCAACCTGTGTTGACACCCGCCATCCCATTGTCTTAGCACGTTGGGTTGTGCTGGGGCGGCTGCAGCAGGTGCAGAGAACCTCAAAATTAATATGTTTGAGCCGTTTGGGGTTGAAACACTAGCACTATCCGAGTGCTCATCGGATATTTTGGGACATCGCAAAGTGGTTGGTCGATTCTTCACGTGACCAGAGGGTTGGCCTATTTTTATGGCTAAATAATCAGCATTGCCATCCAACGTGGCAACGCCGACACCATTGTGGGTAATTTTCCCGCTGATAGCGATGAGGACGAATTGCTTTCACGGGGAAAAACTTTCACGGTGAATTTTTGTTACAGAATCAGATCTATTCGGTAAAAATCACACCATCATCACACGCACGCCGGTTGCGAGTACCTACTACGCACCTGGCCTTTCTAGAGAACATCTTCAAAACTTTAATATATTTTGTGCTTATTTGTACATATTTTGTAAAGCTGTTTAGGTATTTAGAGATGGACGACGAAACTTTTATCGTCCCTAAAGCAATTAAAAAGACAACAAAACTTGTACAAATCACATCCATTCCCTTTGTACTACTTCATTTGTTTCCATACAATGTTGTCTGAAATTGTGATCCATCATGAGTTGAATAACATCACACTGAATAGTTGGTGGGCGGCTTATGAATCGCGACCAGCTTTCGGAGACCTCTCGAAGCACCCTTTAGCACCCCTCTAATACCAACTATTGTTTTGTGTGAAAGGGGGAGGGGGTCCAGGGTAATCTGGTGGTTCCAAACCATTGTTGTTGCGTCGGATTCGAGTGCGAATTGTCACAGGCAGTCGGACGATTTTATCAATCGCTTATTATTCAACTCCCAACAAATGGATGATGACTCATTTGTGGATGTAGTGGCGCCAGAATTTTTGCACAGTTTTGTGCAATATGTTGTCGTTCTTTATTCGAAAGTCTGTGCAAAATATTGGTTTTGTGTAGCAGCTTTTTATTGGGGAATCTCTAATGAGCCGGCTTTATGCATCAATGATTACTTAAGAGTACTCAAAGCTCTCATGCGTTTTTTCGACTGTGCGGAGGAATTGACGAGCTTTTTTGTATTACATGAAGCACGTCTATGATGATGTTCCTTCGTTATTTTGTCTCTTATTCTATGTACCTACGTTATTTTCCTCTTATAAATTTTTTTTTATTCAAAGTTTTGAATCGTGACTTATTATTCTAAACTTTATTTACATGCATTCAAGGTGATTTTTAAAGTGTAGGTAAATCTTTGTAAAAAACCTTTCGATGACAGCCAAAACTACCGGCCGTCACGAAGGATATGACTTCAACGACCGGTCAAGTCAACGCAAGTGTCCGAAAAATCTTGCATTTTTACTTCTTAGACTTCAGTAGATATTGTACCTGCAAGTTGATTTGTCGACTTAATTGCAATATATTGTAGCTGATAGCTAAATCAATCAAAGTATGACTGATCAAGTGATTTGACACAAGGGACAAGAGAGTTTTAGCTACCCCTATGACTGAGTATGCAAGCTCGACTCGACACGCGAGTGACATTCAAGTCGCGTCTCGCATCTCGGATCTCATCACGACTTCAACGTTAGCTACTAAAACGATTTTCATTCGATTTGGTCGTTTGAGTGAGCGGGCACAACAGTAGCAGATATCGAACGAGTTCATTGTTGGAGGTGACATCTAAAAGCATTGTGCCAAGCAGTACAATCGCACCATTACCGCCGCCATTGTGACAATGTTAACATATCGTTATCTAGATCAAGCGCCATCTATTGTCCGTCGCGGAGACTTTTGTGTAAGAATTTTCTTTCCTTTTCAGCGTTTGGTCGGATAGTTTTGTTACGGTTTATCGACCTTGAGTTGTCGGATAACAATAAGGGGATTGTTTATAATTTAAAGTGTTAATTGAAGCCCCATGTGTAAACTGGTGATAAGGAATTCTAGATCGAAATTATATTAGAAACAATAGATCAATGTAATTAGCGGGAACATCACCTGGGGGCCTAAAACGGACACATTAGCAATTCCTCTAAAAGCAATTAATTTCCTGAATTTCCAGCTGTCATTAGCAATTTCTCTAATTTGACTAAAAAAGCAATTCATAATGTGTGGACCTTTTTACGAATCTCCATAGAAAACTGTCAAACAGATGAATTATTTCGTAAATGAATCGCACGCAGATCATATTATGAATTGTCTGTTTGTAACATTTTACGATGATTCATAATATTTTCCTATTATGATTCTGCCAAAGTGACTGTTTTAAGATCTCCAGTAGCAGCACAAACGACGTCTGGATTTATGCACGGTTGATGGCAATAAGCTTATCATCCTAGCCTTTTCCCAACTATGTTAGGGTCGGCTTCCAGTCTAACCGGATGCAGCTGAATACCAGTATTTTACATGGAGCGACTGCCTATCTGACCTCCACAACCCAATCTGGGTATTACGATACACCTTGGCAAGACTGGTGGTCAGACTTTCGGGCTTCTGACGACCCGTAAAGACTGTCAAAGATCCACAAATGACAGCCAATGACAGGCAATAGGCTTTTAAGGGACTTAAATATAACTGGCGATAATGTGATGATAATGAATATGGGTATACTTAGAATTAATTAATTAATATAGGTGTTAGGCAGAGGTGCACCATGCACCTCTACCTAACCCTCCGGGAAAAACATGCATGACGTTAGATATGTATAAATATGATCAAATGAATTGTGTGTCGATTGTGATTGACAAACGTCCCAAAGTAAAAAAAATACCTATAGTATGTATAAAAAAGAACAATTCTACATCGAACGGCAGATATAGGTAAATTAAAAAACTCTAACAATCCTTGTCATGAATCTAATCACTAAATCTTACACCGCTGTAATTTGCAATTAAATTAAATGTGTACTACGAAAGTTAATTTTTCTAGATTTTGTTTACAACTTACCAGGAATAAAACCGAGTAACTTTGAAATTGTTTATTTAGAACCATAATAAAACTTTATAATAAAAACTTGGTTTCCGTAAAGGAAAACAATGTATCAGTTCACGTAACTTTGGCTTATAAGAAAATCCGTAACCTCGTAGCTGCGTAGCAGGGCTACGTAACGCTACGAACTTTCACAAGTTACTTTTTTCAAACAAATTTATATGGTTTCGCAATTCGCATGTATCGATTAAATCGTTTTCCCCTAAATTGTTTTAAAATGATGTCAAACTTGCCAAGTTATAATTTTGTTTAATAAAGTTTGTTGTTTATTTTTCCCCTATATTCTTCTTGTTTCCAGAAAAAATAACAAGTAGGTATGTTTTGTTACTTCGTAACCGTAAGATTTTCAGTATTTTTTCACCTTGGGCGCCGCAGATAAATCTGCCGTAATGATTATGTAGGTAAGGCTTAATACATTTTGTTAACATAATTTTGAAACCTACTTCGAACGTACTTTTTCTTACTTTAAAACCCATATAGTAAAAGGGTCACCTCTGAAACCATACGTAACTGCTGAACACGTTTAAAGAGTTTAGGTTCTCCAATTTCGCACTATCGATTACCATGATCAATCACGATATCCCATTAACCATTAGAGGGTTATTCGATAAGAGTGTCCATGGATTTTCTTGCCCGTTATTCTCCATAGGAGCCAACCACTTGGAATCCATGCTAATATTATAAATTCGAAAGTAACTCTGTCTGTCTGTCTGTATGTTACCTTTCCACGCCTAAACCACTGAACGGATTTCGACATTTGGCATAGAGATAGATGGCACCCTGGGAAAGCACATAGGCTACTTTTTATCGACATACCACACGGGCGAAGCCGCAGGCGCCAGTTAGTTGGCTATATATAGCCTATTCTAAATCGTAGCTTCGTCTTCGACTCCTTGCCAATTCAAAAGTGCTTGTAATAGGTTTAATTGAAATAAATGCTTTTGAGTTTGGGATGTCGTGGCACCATCACACAAACTTTGAACACGAAAACCAAAACAATATCACCCTCATTACGAGGCACGGAGGGATGACGCGACATCCACCACGAGTGGCGGACTGACCACCATTGTTCCACCACCACAATGACTAGTTAATGAGATCAGATCCATCCTCGCTGGACAATGGCCACCCCCGCCCATCCCACTGATTTTATTAATTAATTCATTACAATAGAACCTGAGTTTCGGACCACTATCTATTGTTTGGCGATAGTGATTCAGCAGGTTGACCTTATGGCGGATAGATAAAGGATGAATTGATAATTATTGTAGTTGATTTTGACGATAATTGAAGGTATTCTTATGGGGTACTCGTAAAAGAGTGTGTCACTTTGATTGACTATAAAGGAAACTGTAATGCAAATTATGTGAAACTAGGGACCTGGTTTTTATAGCTTGACAAAACACTGAGATTTCTTTAATATTATGTATGTAAGTTTAATATTAAGGGCGTACCCTACCTCAAATTGCTTAACATGATCCTCCGTTATGCCGAAAATACTGCAGCATTGATTTTGAAATAAATATATGTTAAAGTTGAGGATTGATGCTAGATCCTATGTTTGATGAAAACACGATTAGATAAAAATTTATTGATAAAAAAAACCCAAAGTTACCACTAAACCGAACTATAAACCGCTGGTATTCAAAAAATACTTCAAATTAGATCATGAAACTTTGCATAATATCTGACTAACTATAAAGCTGAATAACTATACTAACTATTTACATTATATACTAGCTTATGTAAAATATTCTTGACGAATGAACAATAAATAAACACTATAAACCAGGTCTTTTTTTTTTTTTAATACGATTCTTTTTACCGTAAAAAGCAATTATCAAAACTATTCGAGTCTTGGAGCCACCAGCGAGTAGTATGATGCGAGCGAGACAAGAAGTGAACGTGAGCTGAGGTAGTATAGACCCTTAATATATTATAGACATGAACCTTCCGGAATAAATTGTCTAAATGATGGTGAAGACCGCATTAAAATCCGTAGCATAGTTTATGAGAACAAAGCGGTCACAGAGACAGACACGAAAAGCGACTTTAATTTATAATAAGTATAAATAAATATAGACTGATGTTGGATACCTTAAATAAAGTCATGCAAACGTTAAACTTTCAGATCTTTCGTAAAAGTTCGAGATTCCTTCAGTAAGCTGTATATGCTATGCTTATGAAAAAATAAACCGGTTACATGACGTGATCAAACATCAGTACCATGACGTATGAATTATTTTAAGACTATTTCCTTTGCGATTTCAGAAAAGGTATTCAGGAAAGTGTATGAAAAAGAAAACCCGACCAACAGAGTAAAATTGTAACGTTTTCTACACTAATATCTATACTTAATATTATAAAGCTGAAGAGTTTGTTTGTTTGTTTGAACGCGCTTATCTCAGGAACTACTGGTTGGAATTGAAAAAATATTTTTGTGTTAGATCCACATTTATCGAGGTGTATGCATGTGTGGTCCATTTATAAGGTAAGGCTAAGGTTATTAGAAGCGGACCATAAATGAAAAATGTTGCAAAAACGGGAAAAATTATTCCTTTTTGAGAGCTTCTGTTGCGTGCGCTGCGTAAACGGTTAAAGTTACGCAAATATCATGTATGATGGAATTGTTCCTCTTTACGGATTTAGATACAATTTGCCAAGGAGAGAGATGGCATCCCAGCAGGCGTAGTATGACGCATTCTATCTCTACGAAGAATAGACATAGCTTTTTCTATACAAAGTGACATTTCGTTTCTTCATTTTTGACATCGCTCCGTAGAAATCCTTCTACAATCTGTCATTTTATCTTTCATTTCTAACGATCGTTGTCTAGGTCTTTTTACATGTAGACTATTTCGGAAGAAAGTTTTCTATCCTTACTGTCAAAATCACACTGACAACTGACATTTGTCTAAGTTATTGAAAACAATTTAAATTATAAATAGTCGTAATAAGTAAAAGAGTGAATTTCGTAAACAATGCAGTGGACTCTTTCTACTTTGATGCCGTCGTACTGTCTACACGAAACGTGATTTTTGTCTACTCTTCCGTCGACAAAACGGTGCTCATGCTACGCCTGCTGGGAAGGACAGGCTACCTTTTGTCGACTTACCTCGCGGGCGATGCCGCGGGCGGAAGCTAGTAATTTATAAAGAGATCACACGGGTGAAACCTGTGGCGGAAGCTAGTTCGTTGTAGCGGAAGCTAGTGCATTGACCCGTCTATTCTTCATTCTTATAAATTTAAAATATATAATACATTTTAGACCATTTATTATGTAGTCTCAAACAATATGAACACAGAAGTTTTCTTTTTCAACACTAAGTGGGTCCGTGTTTTTAAATTATTTAGTTCTTTTTTTACATTGTGTTTCATTGTTTTCTTCCCACCTGCAGCTACACGGAGACGTAACGGAAGAATTTCGTTTCCTATTTATTTGAATACTAGCTTCCGCCCGCGGCTTCGCCCGCGTGGTATGTGGATAAAAAGTAGCCTATGTCTTCCTCTTGAAGAGAGGAGGCCTGTGTCCCAGCAGTGGGAATATTATAGGCTGATTACGCATGGTTATGCAAGAACTTTTCAATTCAATTAATTTATTTCGTGAACACAGATGGAGAGTGCACAAAATAAAATCAGATCAGATCTGGGAAAGAACAAATAAATTAACAAAATACAACATCTGACAAAATAGTATTAGTCATACAATTAAAATACATACGTTAGAGCCTTAGCACTCGAGGAGCTCGTGGCTAAGTAATAACAGCCGCTCGGGTCGATCCATCAGGTTAAGCTAGGCTTGCCGGGGTTGGTCCGTGGATGGGTGACCATTTTCACATATCGAGACTCCTCCGTGCCTCGGAAAGCACGTTAAGCCGTTGGTCCCGGCTGTCATTTGTGGATCTTTGGCAGTCGTTACGAGTCGTCAGAAGCACGAAAGTCTGACAACCAGTCTAACCAAAGGGTATCGTATTACCCAGTTACTGGGTTGTAGAGGTCAGATAGGCAGTCGCTCCATGTAAAATACTGGTATTCAGCTGCATCCGGTTAGACTGGAAGCAGAAGAAGAGAGCCTTAGCACATCTCCGCGGCGTAGCAGCGAAACCGCAGTAGTTCAATTCAACTGACTTGCGTTATGTTTCGCGTTATGTACTCAAATCCGATTCAAGTAGCGGAACATGACGCGAGTCTGTTTTTTCGATTGAACTACTGCGGTTTCACTGAGGTGTGCTACCCGCCTTAGATCTGTCTTTCCTCAGCGTGGAAACCCTGAGGAAGTCTTTAACAAAATATTTAACACAACATCATCATTAACTGCCTAGCCTTTTCCCAACTATGTTGGAGTCGGCTTCCAGTCTAACCGGATGCAGCTGAATACTAGTATTTTACATGGAGCGACTGCCTATCTGACCTCCACAACCCCAGTAACTGGGCAAGACTGGTTGTCAGACTTTCGGGCTTCTGACGACCCGTAACGACTGTCAAAGATCCACAAATGACAGCCGGGACCAACGGCTTAACGTGCTTTCCGAGGCACGCAGGAGTCTCGATATGTAAAGATGGTCACCCATCCACAGACCAACCCCGGCAAGCGTAGCTTAACTTGATGGATCGACCCGTGCGGCTGTTATTAAGTAGCCACGAGCTCCTCCTATTTAGACATTTAACACAACATATTCTAAGTACCAATAATAATGCTTTCCAACCAAAACGCAAAACTTTTTACATGGTTCACAATCTACAGGCACGTCACAACGATTGCCGCGTCGCGTCGCAATTTCTCTATTGTTTTTGAAGTACAATGAAGTACTTAGATAAAATAGGAGTCGGCTGGAGTTAGCATATGAATAAAGTGGACAAAAGACCCCTTCTGTCCATAGCGAAATTTTATTAATTGTGCTTTGTGGTAGGGCTACGCTGTCCGCGTTGAATTTTCATCAGAAATCGTTAAATGAAATTATGTAGTAATATCGGATTCAGAAGTTTATTGATTTGCAAATGTTTTATTTTAAATGGATAATTTCAATAGATAAAGTAAAAATTTTAATTCTGGATGCGGATTTTTGGTGGCTCACATCCGCGGATCTCAAGTTTTTTCAAGGGATCCGGCAAAGGCAATTCGAAATTTCTTACGTTTTTTGCAAATTGCAGCGCTGTTTCATTGTATGTTGATCAAAATTCAATTCGCGGCAATTATAATAAAATAATTATTAAAATAAAGACATTTTCTTTTTTTTTATCGATATCTCTCGAAGTGTTTCGTGGATAGGCTATTTCGTGAAAATGTGACGATTAAGAGCAATGATTTAAATTTTTATAATTTTCATTTTGTTGATAATGATTTTACTTATATTCAACCTTTTCCAGCCACATCTGTATCCGCATGAGCTCCGCATTGATTAATGCGGATGCGGCGAAATCACTGGTTCATACATAGGTTTAACCTGAAATAACATCAAGTACATGTTGTAGCAAATTAATGCGAAAAGAGTTCCTTCTGCGTGATATTATATAAGATTTCCTTTAGAAACATCCTTCCACCAACAAACTTTACATTTTCATCAGAGCAGTTTTGTGCAAAACTCCGTAGTGATTCATGCAGCATGTATTATCCGAAACGAAGTTAGAAACATGACCAGTAAAATTCAATTTTAATATTGCATCGTATCTAGTGAGAGATTGAATTTTGATACGTCTCGTATGCGTCCCAGAGATTCGCCCCGCGGCCGCCATTCAACGTCGCCCGGGCGTGTTGCACGTTGCAACGATACAGCTACTTATGTAACCAAAGTGTTTTATGGTATTTTTCTGTTGTGTTTATGTTATTATTTGAAGTGAAAACTTGTTCAGACGCATTGAGCAATTCTTGGTAGGGTTCGTTGTTATGGGCTCGCGTCACCGACTTTCCCGCGCCGACATGCTGTAGTACCAGTAGTTCTTTAACGCGTCTTGCCGTCTTGCGATAGGATTAAACTGGTAAAAATCGTCACGCGAAAAAGCGTTCATACTTGCTACTGTAATTCCATTTTCAAAGTGTTAATTAGAAGAAGACCTTCTAATTAACACTTTGAAAATGGAATTACAGAAAGGCGCCTGCGAAAATTTTCATTTTATTTAACATGGTTTTCATGTTTTCGTGGGTGCCTAAAGCCGATAGTGAGGTCAAAATGTAAATCCAAGATTGCGGGTGTGAAAAATTTCACATTTTTCGTCATGGGTGTTTGAATGGAAGTTCGTGCCGATGGGGACTCCCATCGAATGGACGGCTTGTTGTTTCATAAAGGCAGATGAAAACACATTTTTTTTCTTCAAATAACTCAAAATAAAGATCCTCCTTTATTATTTATCAAATATTGTGTCTTCATTGATTCAGCGGGCGACACACTGTGCGATTCGCCACCGGCTTTGCAGAAATCATAAAGGCGAGTGATCAAACGGGCGGCCGGTCTTTTTGACCCCGATAACGAAATGATACTCTCCACCGGGTTCTCCGGCGGACTCACGAGGACCTTGCCTGCCAAATTAGCAAGTACTGTCTGGAATGATACGTAGTGTACCTATCTATGTCTACGCGATATAAATGTAAGGTAGAAATTGTTATGATATCAAGAGAATTCGAGAAATGATCAAGGATCCTTGCAATACATTTTCTGGGGCTACATTTCGATAGATGTATTTTCCATTCGATGGTGATACTCGAAATAATTTTCCTTTTAGTTTCCTTTTCTCAAAACAACAACAACATACATTTTGAATTTTAGCACACCTACCACTGCTACATATGCTTTTGCCCGCAAAGTTCTGAAGTTCAACTTCCAAGCTTTTATTAATTAATATCACACATGAGATTAATACATCCGACGCATGCGGCGCAGCGGCCGACAAGGCCAGCTCCATGTCAAGTTCGGAGCCACCTCGTAGGTACAGCGCAAAGCGGCGCTACTGTAACAATAATGGCTCGGCCCCCATTGTTTGGGGCCGTGGCACATTACGCTTTTGTCTCTGCCCTCTCCCGTTCCTCACAATGCGGCCAGGAAACAAGTGAGCCTTTATTTCGCCTCTTTTTGTCTCGGAGTATCGCTGCTTATTGTCTTCATTCGATTGTTCGGGCCTCTTCAGAGGGCACATTGTTGTGGACTTCGTCGTTAGTGCTGAGCTGGCGGATGTGCAATGTTCTAAGTGTCGTTTGAATTTTAATACGACGGAAAGAGTGGTAGGTGGTGCTCGCTTTGTAATAGTGTCTTGTTTCGTTCATTGACAAGCTAGTCCGGTGCTCTCGTTCATGCGGATTGTAAAGTAGGTGTGAAGCGATATTGTTTTCGGACGTTAGTTCCTGTTTTGCTGGTAATATTTATGTGTGTGAATCATTGAAATATGGCTGATTGGTTGTAAACAAATCGAAATAATTTTGAATTCGAGGGAAGATAAACCAAATCTATTTCTTTATAATTACGCCTTACCTTGATTGATTACCCTTTTGCATCTGATCAATGATGTGCGCATAATTTTCTTTTTATTAAAATATGCAATGCATGTACCTAATGATATTATGCAGTATCTACGTCAGTATTACAGGTATAAATGTAAAAAATGTATGATGCAGTGAGGCGCTGTTTTCCAATTTCCGATGCATCGGCGCTGAAATTAATTTCACAGCCTCTGTGAACAACTGAACAATACGAAAATAACTGAAACTCTACGAAAACGAATGGGTTTGTATAAAAACATTGTGTTCAATGAAACATCTATTTTTCTAAAAACAGAAAACCCTTTCAGTTTTTTTCAGGATTAAAAATGCCTAAAAGGATTTGTTTGAAACTTGACTTCTTAGTATTAGGTTGCGATATATATCTATCTAATATTCAGCCTTCAGCATTGCACTGCTGGGTGAAGGCTAAAGCATCCTCTTTAGCATTCCATCCACCCAGAGCTTGTCCAAACAGGAAGAGCCACAGTTTTCAGCCAGTCTACTCTGTAAAAAAAAACCGGCAATTGACCAACATTTTTGATAAGTTTCGACAGATTGCGACTTGAATGTGAACCTTAAGAGAATTGACCCTCTAAAAATGCGTTTTTGATCCTGAATAGATCCTAGATCGGCAGATCGCCGAGCCAATCGTAACGTACGACGTCGCAAACGCAGCCGTCCTTCGTAACGTAATCTCGTCCTGTAGTGGTATTCTGTAAAAATCTCACCGTGAAAACTTATGTGAAGTGACCTTAAGGTGAGATGTCACTCCACCTGACGTTAGGGATTGACAGCTCACTTCACATAAGTTTTCACGTTGAGGCATTTACAGAATAGACAGGCTGAAATCTCAATACTTTTCCCACATTACAAGCTGATCATATCGATATCTACCCGTGTTTATCTGCAAATGATACAAGCTCAAGCTCCTCTAGTTAGCATTGTTCGCGGCTCCATTGTGTGACTCGCTTTGTTAGGGCACGCTTCGTTTTTTCCTTTTCGCCTTCGAAACGGCGCTGAAAAACTAAGGGCCGGAGCTACAAGGGTTGAGGTGTAGCTCTGTGTTTACATTATCAGGGTTTTGTCTTGAATTAAAGAGTTTACATTAAAAATGTGAAGACAATGTGGCAGAGGTTGTGTTATTTTTGGTCAGCGACATTGAAGTGAGTCGAAAGAGAGACTGAAAGGTGGTTTAGTTGCACTTGGTTAAACTTCTACGTCTTTTTACGCGGAAAGTAGAATAGGTAGGAAAACTGAACATAAATAGTGAAACCACGTTTTTTACATCCATAGTATGGATGTGAAAAACGTGGTTTCACTATTTATTACTATGGATGTAAAAAACGTGTTTAATGTGTTAAACGTGTTTAACGTGTTTAATAAATAGACAGATAAACGGAATTACTTTCGAATTTATAATATTAGTATGGTTTCCATACTAATATTATAAATTCGAAAGTAATTCCGTTTATCTGAAAAACGTGGTTTCACGGAATTACTTTCGAATTTATAATATTAGTATGGTTTCCATACTAATATTATAAATTCGAAAGTAATTCCGTGAAACCACGTTTTTCACATCCATCCATCGTAGAATAAGTAGGAAAACTGAACATAAATAGTGAAACCACGTTTTTCACATCCATACTATGGATGTAAAAAACGTGGTTTCACGGAATTACTTTCGAATTTATAATATTAGTATGGTTTCCATACTAATATTATAAATTCGAAAGTAATTCCGTTTATCTGTCTGTCTGTATAATACCAGTTCACGCCTAAACCACTGAACGGATTTCGACAAAATTTGGCAAGGAGATAGATGATAAATATATATTATCTATATACCGCTCGGGCAAACCCGCGGGCGGAAGCTAGTAATATATAAAATAGTAACGAAGTCAAATTTTTTAAAATAATAATTTCTACAAAGTGTGGGAACGAGTCTGAAGCCGAAAATATAGTCTTTTAGAATTTTTGTCCGTTTCTCTCGATATGTTCTGGACTGACTTTTTTTTTTTTCCTGTGGCAACACTACAGCTAACAGCTGATTTAAACTTGTTCTTGTAATTTTAATTTTAATTATTAGTTTCTTTGTTTTTTTATGGTCTATTTCCAATTACTCATCAAGTAAATAGGATAATATTGTGTATTTTGTATTAGATTCACATACTAAGTGCAAAATAAGTGTAAATATTTCAATGTGAATCGGTGACAGTTACCGGTACAAGTGAATTTTTGCATTGTCATCTTGTTATCAGGTATAATACTTTTTATTTAAGTTGCTATTAGTTTGTTTTAGTACTATATTTAACCAACAGTCACATAGTTCACTTTTATTAAGGCTACTTATTGATGCCAATGACCTATAGACGTAAACATAACCTTAGTTTTGTTTGGTGACAGAACTCCTTGTACATCTAAATTTCATTTTTCCTTTTAAACTAATCATCTCTTAAGCTACTGCCACAACTACCTTCTCTCTTCCACTTTCTTGTCGCTTCCCTTTAAAGTTATAATCATGATTATGACTCGCAGCGCCCGTGCTCGCCTCGAAGAGTCCAAACTCAATCAGGCTTTGAGCGAATTAAAGGCGTCAAAGGAGTCCTGTGACCAACTGACTAGGGAGATAGATGACAATGAAAAGGTGCTCTTTGATGCCCATGAAAAGATTAGGAAGTTGAAAATTGAAATGGCTCAGATATACACTCAATTCACTGAGGCCATAGAGGAACGGGACAGACTTCGACTTGTTGTGGACGGATTCAGCCAGTGTAGCATAGAGTATGAACAAGCTCTTAGTCACAAACATTTATTAAAACAGCAGCTACATGAGGCTCAAAGTCAAATAACAGAACTTCAGACTACAAATCTTAACATCACCGCCTCGCTGAATCAAAGTCTGTTCAATGAGTTGATGCCTGTTGCCCCGTCAATGGTTTCTGCCCTAAACCCCTCTAACACTATAGATTTGACAGGTGATGACGATTCAAAGTCATGTAATTCAGTGAGGGTAGTCACTAGTAAAAACAAACTTAAAAAATACATTAAAATTAATAAATACATTGTTAAAACACAAAAGATGGTAAAAAGACAAAAGTTTTTTATTAAAAATGTTAAACTTAATAGAGAAAGGCTAAATTTACTTAAACAATTAGATATGTATTCTTTTAACTTGGAACAAAGTACCAGGAAACACAACATTGACACAGGGTACTTGCAATCTGAACTTGACCATTTACAGGAGAAACTTAGTTCAATGACTAATAAATATAATACCTCTGAACATCTAATGAGGGAATATGTGTTGGCAATGAATGAGCTGGTGAAATCACAAACAAACAACTGTGAGCAGTGCCGAACACCATCCCAAGTACTTACACCAGACCATTCATTGACATCATGCAATACCAGCTTACCGCAACCCTGTGTTGATCTGACTTTTCCTGCTATCAATAGTTCAAGTAAACAATGTAAACAAAGTGTAAACAATGATATAGTATTATTTTGTGATGAGATTGGAAAGGACTTAGGCCACTTGTTGACAGATGAATATCCGGGACACTCCATAATAAATTACTGCATGCCTGGTTGTTCTTTGTTTGATATTATGAAAGAAATTATTAAATGTAACTTTAACCAGGACACTACATTATTAATATTTATGGGTAATAGGGGAAATGTGAACAAAGGAGAATTGCTCCAATATTATAGAACATTATGTAATCTTAGTTTAAGAAAAATTGTCTTGTTTACATTCCCTTACAGTGAGAGTTTGCCACAGGAAGAAAATAACCTACGATTTGAATTAAATATGACATTACATAATTGGACATTCAATAATAATCTGTTTCATCTAGTTGATACTAACAATTATGTTGGTAATAATTTACATTTGACAAGAGATAGATATAATATTCTTATGTACTATCTTTCTACCTACTTTAAAAGACAGATAGCTGTGTCGCTATCATATTTTTTTTCTATTTCAGCCAAAAATTTGGCTAAACAACTTGCTTCTTTTGAGCAATGCAATGTAATTTTAAATAATTCTGCCAATAATTTGGCAACAATTAATGACATTGATTATAATTTAAATTAAAAATTAGGACAATAGAGGAAACCTCTTGCTTAATAAATACTGGTTTAAATCATCAAAATGTTACAAAACGTTCTTCTTTAATATCCTCTCACCCATCAAATTGTAGTAATTTAATAAATAATAATTGTCTAAAAATAGTCCATCAGAATATACAGGGTGTGATAGGTAAGGAATTAGAATTGGAGCTGTTCATGAACTGTAGTTTTATTGATATCTTATGTGTAACTGAACATTGGTTAAAAGTCCACCAGTTCATGTTCAGCTTTAACAACCACCAGGTTGCCAGCTCATTCAGCAGAGTTAATATGATACGCGGTGGGTCTCTAATAATTGTTCGTAACAATATGAAATTTAAAGAACGTAAGGATATTGTGAGCCTCTCTGTTGAGCGAGTTATTGAAATAGCTTGCATTGAGCTTGAGCAGTTCATTGTAATAAGCGTGTACAGGCCCCCATGTGCTTCATATGATATTTTTGAGAAATCTATGGAAGAAGTATTATTAAAGACCTGTAGCAGTAATAAAACAGTTGTTGTCTGTGGAGACTTCAACATCAATATATTAGAAAAATCAGCCACAGTAAATAAATTTATAAGTCTATTAAAGTCGTATAACTTGTACAATACATTCTCTGAGCCGACTAGAATAACTGCCACTAGTGCTACCTGTATTGACAATATTTTTACAAACTTAAGACCTTCTAGCCATTTAATTATAAATGAGTTGGACTCTGATCACTGTGGCCAGTTAGTCACTTTCCCTCTGAAAATAGTCAGAGCTCAAAGAAAACTTGTGAGTTTTGTTCCTGTAAATAAAAGTCGCTTAGAACAATTTAAAAATAATTTAATGGAAAAACTACCCGGTTTGCCTTATCACAACGACCCGGATCAAGATTATACCGCACTATTTAACCTCATCAATTGTGAGTTTGGGAAGGTTTTCACCACAAAAACATTACCTGTTTGTAACCGCTTTATATTTAGTGATTGGGCAACACCAGGAATTTACAAAAGTAGGCAAAGGTTATTTGAATTATATCATGAAAAAACATATAACCATGATGAAACTTTTAAAGAATTTGTTAAGACATATTCTAAAACTTTTAAAAGAGCCTGTTCCTCAGCAAAAGCCATACACATTAAAAATAAAATAAAATCTTCTGGAAATAAAATTAAAACAACCTGGAATATTATTAATTCTGAAACGGGAAGAACGACAGTACGGAATCGTGACTTCCATCTAAAAATCAATGATGTAGATATTAAGGCAGACGTGGAGGTGGCAACTGAGTTTGAAAATTTCTTCACTAATATTCCAATTTTAACAACCAAAACTCTGTCATCGTCATCCTCGACTTCTGCTTATTCAATAATAAAAGAATGTGTACCAGAATGTGACAAACTTTTTGAATTCACAATTGCTACTGCTAAAGACATTATAGAATCTTTTAAAGAACTCGATGTAAAAAAAACTGCTGACCTTTGGGGATTATCAGTACATACCATGTCTTCAATAATTGATGTTATTTCACCCTTTTTGGCAATTGTTTTTAACTCTTGTATTGCATCTGGTGTATTTCCTGATCTGATGAAACTTAGCAAAGTGATTCCACTGTTCAAGTCTGGCAGCACAACTGATCCCTCGAATTTTCGGCCTATTTCGATTTTACCTACGTTGAGCAAAATCTTTGAAAAATTAATTTTTAAACAGATGTTAGGACATTTTAATGCACATAATTTACTCCATCTAAAACAGTTTGGTTTTACAAAGGGTCGTTCAACTACAGATGCGGGCGTGGAATTACTGAAAAGCATTTTCGAGGCCTGGGAGGAGTCGCAGGATGCTCTTGGCATTTTCTGCGACTTATCCAAGGCTTTCGATTGCGTACATCATGATACTCTCATCAGGAAACTGTACCACTATGGTATGAGGGACAAGGCTCTCGACCTTCTGACTTCTTATCTGAACAACAGAATTCAGAGGGTCGATGTTAATGGCAAGAGATCTGCAGGATCTTCGGTCACCATGGGCGTTCCGCAGGGTTCAATTCTAGGTCCTTTCTTATTTCTCATTTATATTAATGACTTGCCTTACCACATAAGGGATAATCATAAGATCGTTTTATTTGCAGATGACACATCCCTCATTTTTAAAATCAAACGTCAGTTAGTCAACTTTGAACAAGTTAACGATGCACTCTCTAAAGTTGTGCATTGGTTTAATGTAAATAATCTTCTCTTGAATGAAAAAAAGACTAAACTCATTAAATTTTCAACGCCAAATGTCAGGCAGCTATCTAACAATGTTAAAGTTAATGGAATAGAGTTGGACCCCGTTGAATCGACAGTTTTTCTTGGAATAACCATGGACGGTAAATTACAATGGGGCCCACACATAGAAAAATTGTCAGGTAGGCTTAGTTCGGCCGCCTATGCCGTTAAAAAAATTAGACAGATAACTGACGTAGATACAGCCAGAATTGTTTATTTTAGTTATTTTCATAGTCTTCTGTCTTATGGGATTCTTCTCTGGGGAGCCTGTGCGGACATTAATGCTATCTTTGTTTTACAGAAAAGGGCTGTTCGAGCCATTTACAACCTAGGTCCAAGAGATTCCCTTCGAGAAAAATTCAGAGAAATAGATATTCTGACTGTAGCCTCACAATATATATTTGAAAACCTATTGTACGTACACAAAAACATATCAAAGTTTAAGAAAATGTCCGATATTCATAGTTTAAATACCAGGAATAAACACAATCTTGCTGTACATCGCACTCGTCTCCACAGAGTAGGCAACTCGTTCATGGGTCAATGTATACGCTTTTACAACAAACTTCCCATTGACATTCGAAACTTACCCATTAAACGATTTAAAAGCTGTATTAAAACCAAACTTTGTAAAAATGGGTACTATAAAATCTCAGATTATTTAGAAGACAAAAATGCATGGGATTGAGCTGCTCGCTCTGCTAAGCATTGTGACATTTTGAATATTATGGAAAACCATAAAAATATACCTACCAGTTTTATATACAAATTGACATTATTGAATATTATATAAAAAATGACATGATGATTACTTGTAAAGTATTGTTTTATTGTGAATGTGAGGACTATGTGGATATTTATTTTTCGTTCTGTTAGTTTTAGCGAAGGTCTGGCAATTTGAGAACTTTATGCGACCTACCCAAATGTCCTTTCTTTGGTATTGTTCGTCGAGTCGTTGAGCTCCTTAAGTTCTGAGTTGAGCTCCACTATTACTGACAAATGCTTGCACTGACTGGACAGGTCCACTCAAATCTGTGTGGTTCTTTCCTCAAAAGACCATTTCAGACTCTAATCTACATGGTCCTCATATGGCCTGACCAAGATTATGTCTGGACTTTAAAGGAGACGGTGACCTCTGAGTTTGTTTCGGCCTTTCTTCTCAGAGTAGTCAGATAGGAAACGCCGACCTCATCTAGCTTATTTTTACAACTTTTTAATATGACGTGTAAAAGTGATTCCAATATCCTATTTACAGAATAAACAATTTCATTTCATTTCATTTCACTGCCGCAAACACGGCTGAATAGATATGGATGAAATTTGGCACACATGTAGTTTATAACCTAGATTAACACATAGGCTAGCTACATTTAACCCCGGTAGTACGTTCCATACTAATTTTCCGACATCTACGTGGGCGAAGCCGCAGGCGAAAGCTAGTTTTAAATAAAAACCCGCTCTACGACTGAAATAGCCTGTGCAAAATACTGCAGTGGTAGTAGTGGTACTTACCGAATTTTACTGATATTTAATGAGAATGAACAAGTTTCTATTACTCATTTCACTTGTAACCATAGATATCCGCTTGTAACCACGACATAGCGCAGCGAAAAATACAGTGAAGCATGCCAAAACTACACTCTGCTCTGTGTATACACGCTCACACGCACAACCATTTACATTATTAAACTACACCTCACTAAGTGCACACATGTTTACGAAACCGGCCTCACGTTACTGTTGACAGCGCTCTGTCTTGGTTTTTATTTGGTATGGGCTTGTATACATGCACACTTTCACTGCCTACCCGTTAACAGATTGAACACAACAATACCTGTTAGGCCACCATAAAACATAATCCTTTCTGTAAATCCATTTTAGATTTGGTATAGGTAGACGCACAATAGCGGCACGTCTGAATAGACACCGTTGAAATATTCTCCAACATTGTAAGTTCCATACAAAATCGCCTACACTCGTGTGTCGCCTCACCATTCATATTTCCCGCGTTTTCCATACACAATATCGCGACTTTGTGAGGCGGCGCGCTTCTCAAGTCTCCAAATAGTCCATTGACGAGCTGCGAGCAAACTCGCTATAGCGAATTAACACTATTCATGGGAAGTTTTGAAAGAGGACTACTCTCATACAATTTGGTCGCATTCATAAAGATTCACTCCTTAGCTAGCTCGATGAATAGCTTTATGAAACGTTTTATACTAGAAATATACTGTTCGTAAATAATTTTGGCGTTTGTTTGTCATTTGTTTCTTGCTTTTAAGCAATTTCTGAAGCAATTACGTGTTAAATTGCGGCGCTATTAGCTAGCCCTCGAGTAGATGAGGCAAGGAACAATTACGTTGGCGACAATAGTTCGCATTGTGGGGCTATCGCACTAGAAACAGTTGTTCCAGCCGCTGGTAAAAGAATGCTCGGTGGAGCGGCGTGGAACAAAAGCTGGCCCAATTGTGTTACCAGCCATCCGCTTTTTGTGTCCCGCAAAATAGGAAAATGAGTTGAATGGGAAATTCTTTGGAAACAGTTTTTACGTTAGTCATTAAATATGTTTATGAAACCAACACAAGAAAATTATTGATGATTTTTAATGAGGACATCCATTGAGGGAAACACAATGCTGTTCTTATGGTCGCCCTGGGTCTTTCAACCATTAGGTACTTAGGAGAGTCTTTGTCTATTCACATGGTTTTAGTTCAATCAAAATCAAGGTTCATTATCCGACAATTGTTCAATAACTCCATTTTCTTTATAAAATGCTTATTTACATTTTACCGAACGATAAACCAAGTAGGCTATTTATAATAATTCAACAAAACCACAAAACACTTGTGTATCATGTAGGTACATTATAATCAAATACCGTGTAAATTTGAATACTAGCTTAGAAAGAAGCTTTTTTCAGTCCTACATAAATTAATAAAAGTCACAAACAGACCTTTCAGGCATCTTCCAGACCGCTACTGAATGGTGTTAATTTACTACTGAATTGCCAACTCCCGAGTGTGAGATTTCAATGGAAGATTCGGTCGACATCACAAGCACGAAATTCTATATGGAAAATGTGGAAAACATAAATAGAGGCTGCAAAAAGCGACTCGAAAGGAGGGTGATTTTCTAAAGGCTTCAGCCGTTTCAATGGACCACTGTTTAACATTACTCATTGAGCGATACCTATTTTCTGATTCCTATTCAAAATACGAGAGACTCTTTGTAAAAACAGGTACTCTCACGTCAATAGGGAACTTTTTAAACATCTTCACTCGCCAAGAAAGTCGGGTTTGTTCTTCTATTTCAAAGTGAAGTCTTACTTACGTTAAAAGAAGTTCTGAACAATAGTGCTGGCTGGAAAGAAAATAGCCTGCCCAGGATGCTATTCAACTGTCAAAGAGTGCAAAGTTTTTAAAGAGGTTGTGTATTAAAAAGAATGAACAATAAAGAGGTTTAACATGTCTGTCGTGTCATATATTTTATAGGTCTGTGCCATTAATATCAAGCTTGTCATCTTGTCACCCACAAAGTACTTTTTACTATGTTGTCACCCAAAACACCGCGTTTATTTACTCCATAAATGACTATTAATTAGTTTAAATAAAATTGAAATTGAAAGCAAAAAGTTTGTTTCGAGAACGATAAAATTTTAACAAAAGCTGTGTTTCTAGAAATCTCGTAAGAATGCTGAACATTTACAAACACATGGAACTTGATAATACGATACGGGTTTCGTGAAACAAAACTGCATAACCATGGTATTTTCACTGAAGAAGTCACCTGGCAGTGGCAGCGAGAGTAGCGACCGGTATTCACGTTCTGCGAGCAGTGAAACAGTCGTAGATTCAAAATTCTGCATCAAAGTAGTATTCTTTATTCTGATCTTAGTCATTCAAATAGGATTTTTTATTTTCTTTTTCTGGAGGTATGGAACTCCCGCCGTTGAAAAGATAGAGAAACCATTTCATTATTAGTGTATGTTCTGTAACTACAAAAAAGAATATATGTTTTTAACGTTATAACTATACTCTAGTATTCTTTTTTGTATATCTTCCTCACTTATAATTTTATAAATTACCAGCATTTATTATATACTAGGTGCGCCCCGCGGTTTCACCCGCGTAAGTCTCGATCCCGTGGGAATATCGGGATAAAAAGTATCCTATGTGTTAATCCAGGTTATAAACTATCTGTTTGCCAAATTTCATCCAAATCCATTCAGCCGTTTTTGCCTTATTGAGTATCAAACATCCAAACACACAAAGTTTCACATTTATAATATTAGTAGGATTTATTTACTCTATACGGGGCACGGTCCCACCCAGGCATGGCTGTAGGCTATGTTTCACGCGGGAATCGAACCTCAATTACGCGCGATTAGTGGCTCAGATCTTGATCGCCTACTACGCCAAGAGTACCTACCTACTTATGTGATTTTAAATACAAAGTAAAAAAATATACTTGTTATAGGAATTACTTGAAAAGCTAGCCTTTTGAGGGTTAAAAGTTGGCGCAGGCATTAGGAGGCCTTATCAAAGCATTGCTAAGTTTCGCTTCCTTTGTTGACTTGTAAGACTTCTTCTGTTTTATAAAATAAAATAATATCAAGTTAAACTGGTAAGCCGACTCAAAGCTTTTAAATACTGAATCCTATTTCATCATGATTTCAGCCGAAAGACGTCCACTGCTGGACACCGGCCTCCCCCAAACACCGTCACTTCAAACGGTTCTGTGCTTTATTTGGGGGTGTTGGCATAATCGCCACGCTTGGCAGGCGGGTTGGCGATCGCAGTATGATGTTAAAAATGCATAGAGAACGCTGCTGCCCATTCTCTAGTGAGTCCCTCAGTCGCCTTTTACGACAACCACGAGACGAAATAGGGTCCTATCCTACTGATTCTACTTCCAGATAAGTTTCTGTTAATTCAGGCAGAATATCCTACAATTAAAACAGTTCTTTCTTTGAATTATACCCGTGAATCCTAGTGATTGCAAAACAGGGTAAAATAAAAATATTTTAATATTAATGTTTATTTTTTCCAAAAGCTGTGCATTTCCAGTCTACATTAAAAGCCAGGTTTACATTTTTTTAATGACGAAAATGAAGTACTTTGCTTATGAATTCCACAGTAGGACTTCAGGACGAGCCTGTCTCGTGGAGTTCTTGGGTGGTATTGCCAATAAGAAAATGCGCGTCGCATTAATAGATCGCTATTTTTTACCGACATCAAAAAAGAAGGAGGTACTACGTTCGGATGTTTGTTTTTTTTTTTTTTTTTTTTTTTTTTTTTTTTATGTATGTTCACCGATTACTCCGCCGTTTGTGAACCGATTTTAAAAATTATTTTTTAGTTCGAAAGGGTATACTCCCGAGATGGTCCCATATAAATTTTATTAAGTTTGCTTGCGTAGTTCTTGCGCTAGCTTCAATATTACGTATTTTTCCCACAGTCTATGTAGACGATATCATTATTAGACTCCTTCACTGTTATTTACATAGCAGGTAGTAACTTGTATGGGGTAGGTACCACCACTAAAAAGTGAAAAATAAAAACTTTTTCCAAAAAAAACAACCGACTTCAAAAAAAAACACTAAAAAAGTGAAAAATAACTTTAATTTCGGAAGTCGGTGGCAAAAAACGAAAATTAAAAAGCAAAGACACCGACTTCCGAAATTAAAGTTATTTTTCACTTTTTTAGTGTTTTTTTTTGAAGTCGGTTGTTTTTTTTGGAAAAAGTTTTTTTACAACCGAGATTTTGAGAAGGATGGAAAAGTGTTATATTTTATTTTAGTGTGGTTTAGGGTGGTTCTCGTGGCTAAGTAATAACAGCTGCACGAGTCGATACATCCGGTTAAGCTACGCTTGCCGGGGTTGGTTAGTGGGTGGGTGACCTTTACATACCGAGACTCCTCCATGCCTCGGAAAGCACGTTAAGCCGTTGGTCCCGGCTGTCATTCGTGGATCTTTGAAAGTCGTTACGGGTCGTCAGAAGCCTGAAAGTCTGACAACCAGTCTTACCAAGTGGGTATCGTATTACCCAGTTACTGGGTTCTGGAGGTCAGATATGCAGTCACTCCATTTAAAATACTGGTATTCAGCTGCATCTGGTTAGACTGGAAGCAGAACCCAACATAGTTAGGGAAAAAGCTAGGCAGATTGATTGCAGATTGACTTAATTAAAATTCATCTCAAGCACGTGTCGATTTAACATTTTTTTATCACACGTGTCTATAGGGCCTGATGAGTCGAAATACCGGCTCATGAATTTCAATACCTTCAAGATGTAGCTGGCAATCAGCGCCCGCGGCTTTCAATTTCTGTCTATTCACATATTTTGTTCACTGTACAAGTGTACTCGCTGATTTTGATTCAGTAGGTTTAATTGGATGTAGGTTTCAGTGGGAAGTATAAGAACGTGTGAGGTTTTGCAGGAGGGTAGGATGTTACAAAGTTTGTGGAATAAGCTGGCTCACTATACTCCATTTATTTAATAAGCTGGCTAACTATACTCCATTTATTTAATAAGCTGGCTAACTATACTCCATTTATTTAATAAGCTGGCTAACTATACTCCATTTATTTAATAAGCTGGCTAACTATACTCCATTTATTTAATAAGCTGGCTAACTATTCTCCATTTATTTAATAAGCTGGCTAACTATACTCCATTTATTTAATAAGCTGGCTTACTATACTCCATTTATTTAATAAGCTGGCTAACTATCTATACTCCATTTATTACAGCACTAGCAACCCGCTCCTTCTCAGCACGATTTCTACGACTTGACAAAACATCGAGTTTTCTTAGTTATTTATATTATGTAACTTAATATTAACGTACTAGCTTCCGCCCGCGGTTTCGCCCGCGTGATATGTCGTTAAAAAGTAGCCTATGTCCTTTCTCAGGCTCTAGACTATCTGTGTACCAAATTTCATTTAAATCGGTTCTGTAGTTTTGGCGTGAAAACGAGACAGACAGACAGGGTTACTTTCGCATTTAAAATTATTAGTAAGGATTATACACATAAACCTTCCGGAATAAATTCTCTAAGCGATGGTGAAAACTTCATCAAAATTGGTTGCATGTTTTAGTTATCCCGATATTCCCAAGGGATCGAAACTTATGCGGGTGTAAAAGCGGGGCGCAGTTAGTGTTATAAAATGGAGTATAGGTTTAAGTAAGAATTCTGAATAGTTATGTATGATGAAACGACAGAGTTGAAGATGGAATCTGTTTGGCCAGCGAATTTGGCTTTCTGAAATCAGTGAGTAGGTCCTCCAAGGAGTGAATTACGTACGCTTTTCATAGATTGATGATCACGATATTTTAGTTGTTTTGTTTTCCATTGTGGCAGTAAAAGTAATTATTTATGCTAAAAATCAGGTATGAGCTAGGATAATCATAAACGAAGTGTAAGTCTACGAAGAGGGGGAAAACACTAGGGAGTCTACGGAAAAGCGCTCTATTCAACAAGTCAAGTAAAGACTCGCTTAGCAAGCTGTTGCCCAGTTACTGGGTTGTGGAGGTCAGATAGGCAGTCGCTCCATGTAAAATACTGGTATTCAGCTTATCCGGTTAAACTGGAAACCGACCCCAACATAGTTGAGAAAAGGCAAGGCAAATGATGATACCGTGACATAGGTAGCTGCTGTGGCTGTGGCTAATTTGCATTCAGGCCTAGATAAGTCTATGTACAATACCTACACTCTACAGCTATAGGATCGGAGATTTCGTCAGTCATAACTAAAATTAAATTTTATTAGCATTGTCCTACCATCAACATGTTATCCTAACCGCAGCCTATTTATTTATTACAGTTTATATAACGCTCCATTGTTTCCGAGATGCATATCTATCATAAATATCAGAAGCTGTATCGGCCCACCTATTCAACAATGAAAATATTATGTACCAACAAAGGCTCCACAATCCCGTCTTTATTTTACACTCTAGAACATCGGTCCGTGGAATTCGTAATTTCTTTGATTCCCGCCTATTGTGCGACTGATAAAAGAGACACTTTTCAGTTGCTCCCGTCTGAATGAATACACCCATTATGGCTACACAAAAGTGGATATTCCAAACAAAAACATCATTGCCGCGGTTATAACGGAGCGTAAAAAACAATTCGGACTATATTCCATTATGATTTCGAACAATGTAGTTGGTGAAATTGTATTTTGTCGCGAATAATGTTGGGAATCGACGCGGCGCCTGGATTTATTGTCGTTGTTTAAATTTATTTTTTATGAAAGAGTCTGGTGGCTCGTGACGTAATGATTTATTTGAAATTTGGTTATTGTTGTCGCTATTTCAATCGCGGAATAAGCTGTTTCAGGAGACTATCCGAATCAGACTCGATGCTTCAAAAATGTCCTGCCTCGACAATGTCTTCAAATCGAACGCTGATGCCGGTTAAAATAGCAGCAAAATGGTAAGCAGTGATAGCCTAGTGCTGTGACCGTCAGACTGTCAAGTCATAGGTCTCGAGTTCGAACCCAAGACACGCACCTCTGACTTTTCGGACTCATGTGCGTATTGTATAATTATCACTTGCTTCAAAAACGGTGAAGGAAAACATCGTGAGGAAACCGGCATGCCTGAGAGATATTTACTGTGCACCTATGTTTTCCGTTTTATTATTATTATTAATCAGTTTATTTCAGATAAAAATTAATCCATACAATTACAGTGAATATACAATACAATCATAAAATCAATCAATCAAATACAGTTAAATAAATTATTACAATTTTTACAATTACAATTTTTGTGTTAGTAAAATCTTATGCACTATGTTAGTCAAAACCCATCACAATACGCATCCATTTGTTCTGGATAGGGCAATCCGCACGAGATACAACCATCTGCAGAATACTGTTGCTGCTGTTTTGATCATACACGATCTGTAGAAGCACTAGAACCCTCAGAAAATGCTCAAAATTGCCTTTTTAGACCGCTGTCATCAGAGGCCTATTGTACCTACAAATTTGACAAGTATAAATGAAAAAAGAAAAACATAAGGGCACAGTAAATATCCTTCTTATTCAATTTATAAAATCTTTTAAATTGGTCCAATATTGGAGGAGGAAATAGACGAGAGCCGAAACTCGAATTATTACTTTTTGTATGGAGAAAAGATCGACCCTATTTCCTCATAAAATGACAAGTAAGCACAAGCAGGGTTATCATCACGTTACATTAACATCATGATGCCTGTATTCCCCGAAGGATTTGTCAGAGTTGTTGGTATACTTTATTTACATCCACATTTCGCCAGTTATGTTCCAAGGGGGCCTGTGGGTCGAGCCTATCGTCATTAACCGGTTACCTACAAATCCAAATTTCGTGCAGAGAAAATTCAGATCAAAATAATCCAATAAAACTTTGCCCCATCTGGGAATCGAATATAGGACCCAGCAGTCGCGCTTACGACACTATTCCAACAGCAGTGATTTTTGTTACTTTAACATTAAAAAAAACATTCGTGGGCACCATGTGGCCTGTAGGCACAGATAAAGCAACTTTTGCGTAACGGGTTGCGGGTCCGATTCTTGCATGCAATATTTTACAGCCTACACATACACATAGTTTTTCCTGACCAAGGCCAATCTGCATGTAAAAAAAATAGAAGAACCTTCACCAGAAGTCTTTTAAAAAAAAAAAAATTAAGGTACTTTTGGTGGGGTTTATTTGAACTCCATGATCATTTTAAACTCCTGAATTTTGAAAATTGCTTGCGACCAGTAGACAATCGAGGCCGTAAGAGGACAGATTTCATTTTAAATCCGTCTCGTCGGTAGTAAAACACGAGATCAATTAGCTAGGTTCTACCGATCTATTACATGGTGCCAATTGGTGGCAGTAATAACTACTATCAGTATCACAGTAAAAGTACACTAGTACTTTACAGTAGAGTAGGCTATTATTTATTTTATTTTAAATCTCAGCTTTTTGGCGCCTAAACTTATTTTATTTTGATTCAATCACGTTAGAAAGTAACTAGTAGCGCCATCTCTGTGCGGTTACAGAGAACAACTTCAAATCTTGACGATGGCAGCGCCACCTGTTGTTCAGTAATATCGCTAACTTTCAGCAACGCGCAGTTCGGAAGTACAGCTTTCTCATTGAACGAATAGATGGCGCTACACGAAGGCTTCGCTGCTTCACTTGAAGATGAAACACGCCCGCGATTATTTTGCACTACGATATTCGCGATGTTCACAATGGTTGAAAGATGGCGTTTATGCCCAAGGCGTCCATTTTGTAAATAGACAATGTTTACCGCTAATCTCGACCGAATTAGCGGACAAACGAAAGACATAGGTAGCTGCTAATATAGCTAGCTACGTTTATCATTGTTGTTTCCTCAATGATAAGATTTTCATATTTTACTAGATTAGTTACTCATTGGTTTTTTTATTGTTTATTTTTATGCAATAGGATCTACGTACCTACCTATCATCAGTGTGGTATTTTGATAATGTACCCGATATCAATGGATAATAATGATTCACGACACACAATCCTAAATAAAAATATTTAATTTTTACAATGATTAGCACTAAAGCAGAAGATAGACATAGGTAGGCACTTAGCATGTTTATCTTACGTAAGTAGGTACTGGTACCTACCCATGTATGTAGAGGTAGGTAGGTACTTGTATAAAATTATGAATAGTAGCTAAATAGAATGTAAGTACCTACTTACTTAATTAAAATGTCTAAATGGGTAATAAAGTACCTACTTATGTAGATAAACAATAAACATGCTACCTACGGTTTTTATCTAAAGTACCTACCTATTAACCTCGCGTAGGTAAGCAAGACGAGCCTTCCATCTAAGTAGGTACCTATATCATCGAATTTAGATACCATCTTATAAGTTAGTGATAAAAACATCGTTATTAAACATAACATACAGGGTGTCCCTGCAAGCAAGGTCATTTCCAAACTTTGTAGGCATTGTAGGTAACCCTGAGAATATTTTTCCGCTAGATAGTGAAACTTCCATGAAAATCGCACGAAAATCGAGTAAAATTTTTGCCACATCAAAGCTTTTACAGTAAGTAAAGGTTGTTTCTCATTGAACACATGTTTTCTAGTTAAGTAAAAGTATTACCACAGGAAAGGCCCAATACATTACAAAGTACAGAAAAAGAAATTGATAGCCCTGATTGAAAGTTGGTCATAACTTTTAAGCCGTATAAAATTGCACCAATATTTCTCAGGCTCCATACTTTCTAAGTATGGAAATTACCTTGCCCACGCCCCTATTCGATTTGATCCATACTTCCAGGGACACCCTGTATTATAAATAATATCTATCACGCCTATAGATGTTCCCCGAAGGGTTAGCCCGAGGTCTATAGACTATACCTACCTCATAAAAATAACTTGAGTACCTACCTAGGTTTTGAACAACTTCCTCCTTAACACGTTCAACGCCGGTGGGGTCTAGTCGCATTTGGGAATTTGGGATGCCAGGAGCCCTCGCGGAGGGCTTATTTAAATGTAGGTTTTTCTTTGTGGAAAATAATAATTACCTACAGCGTTTTGTGGAAAATAATAATTAATAATGATATTTCAGGGGAGGGGAAAAGTATTTACTTACTTACCAACATGGATACAAATAAAGGTAGGTAGGTACCTACTTATTTACCTATTCACAATTTTTTTTTTTTAAGATTCTGATACTCGCGCCTGAATTTAAAAAAATTAAGTAATAAAAACTAAAACCCAACTACGACTGAAAAGGTATAAACAAGACACCACAGACAGACAAATTAAAAATCCGGAGTCACACATAATCTGTTCGATTTATGCCGCCCTAACACGTGTGACTCCGGATTTTTAATTTGTCTGTCTGTGGTGTCTTGTTTATACTTTTTCAGTCGTAGTTGGGTTTTAGTTTTTTATTAATTATTTTTTTTTTATTATTTTGGGGTTATAATATATATATTTTTGAAATGTGCTCATTAAGCCCTTTCATTTGATACCCAACATGGTACGATTAAATCATTTTTTTTTTTTTTTTTTTTTTAAGTTCCTCACTTTATGTCCTCTAGAGGGCGCCATTTTTAATTTAATGTGACTTCACATAGCCTATAACCAGCGGACAATCACGACGCTTCTAACGATACCTCATTTGTCAAATTGTGATGAGTGGTTTAGAAGATACAAGGGAACAGATGAACATACATACATACATACATATCGGTCAAAATCATAACCCTCCTTTTTCTTCGCCGTAGTCGGATAAAAATTAACAATAATGTTCATAGGTAGGTACCTATATAAATAATAGGTAGGTACCTAATACTAAAAGTTTTTAGGTAGGTACAGTTTTCAATGTTTTTGATTATAAACATTAATTGGCGTACTGCTAGCTGACGTAGGTAGGTACTACGTCAGCTAGCAGTACGCCAATTGATGTTTAGTTGTGATAAAATATTTTGTGTTTCGTAATGTTTATACTTACTTTTGTATGGAATCAAGTGCAGCTGGGGAGTTTGTTGCGTTACTTCTTCCCAGCTAAAGCACAATTCAAAAAATGACAAAAATCAACTTTATTTTCTAAATAAGTAGGTACCTATAATAGCTCTAATTACATAGTAGGTACCTATAGGTACTCCTACGGATTTAAAAAATCAGATCTCGCCTCTCAAAAGGCGCCAACAAAATTTTATTTTGCGCTGGAAATTGTTTTCAGGATTCATGTTCACACTTTTCAAAACCAAATCCAATTCAGTTATATGGTACCTAGCTGATAGAACGACCGCTACTCTCGCTTTACCCGTTTACCCTAGGGCCGGCGCAGAGTGCAGATTCTCAGCCTAGTTCGAAAACCTAAATGACTTTTCATTTTGACTTTGTAAGCTACCTACCTACTTATTATTTACAATTTTACATGCATTGCGTTTTGTTAGAGAAGACTCAGTGGCTAAGTAGGTACGCTCTGCGTTACGGATCGTGGTTTGATTGCATAACGGGAATCTAAATGGTTAAGTTTGTCCGTGACCCGTGAGGACCGAGGTGTATATGATCCTCTCTTTATAGAACGTAGCATTCCATTACGGCAGGGACCTCTAGAAGTGCAGTTTTTGGCCGGCCACACACATACTTACAATTATGTAAGTTGGTACCTTATTATCCGAAATGGAATAACGATTCGGAATTCAAATCCATACAAACGGCTGACACAGCGGAATTCCGTTTGGGGTTTGGGTATTTCGAATCGGAGAAAATTTCGAACAGGTAAATATAAGTAGGTGCTGTATCTACCGTGTGATCCTTGATTTTCGATGGATTTGCTGCCATCGGAATTCCGGATCGTTATTCTGTTTAGGGTCTTTGTCACTTTTATGTAGGGTTACCTACCATTTCGAAATTTGTTGTCGTGACAAGCCGGACATTTGCAAATAAGTCCTGGCCCACGTACAATAGTCTCTTTATGTGATTCAGAACTCTTTATGTTATGGAATTTGTTATTATTTCAATTTTTGCTCTTTCTTTTTCACCACTAAACTTATTTTCTGAATAAAAATCCCCTGTGAATAATTTCCATTTTTCCTCAATCCTCATACAGCTGATGATAGTTGAAATGTTCTTGTCGCTAATAAATAGATATGTAACAACACAGTGTCTACTTAGGAAGGTACCTATATTGGGGTTATTGCCAACAGAATACCTATAGGTACTTATCTACAGAGATCAATCAATAAAATCGAAATACGCAAGCCAACATGTCGTAGGTATGTACAAAGTACCTACTCGCTGTACGTAATTTAAAATATAATTAGGTAAGTATCAATCAATGCAATAAATCGATGATTGCAGCGGAATATTCCGACATCACTTTCAGGGCCATATTTCACAAAAATGTAGCGTAGCAATCATAGCACGCGATGACGTAAGCAATAATAATAATGTAAACAACGAGTTTTATCTAGACTAGTAGGTACCTACCTAAACAAACAATAACATAAGGTAAATACCCGAACAAATATTGAAGCATTTTTACCTCGTCTCTTAAACATTATTTTGTAAGACACTGTCTAATTTCTTTGTTATTGGCTACTCGCCCAAAAATAAATGTTTACGCCAAGAAACGTGACCAACTATTAGTTACTGCTGAAGCGTGTAGCTGACGAAATTATATCACATGCAGGACTAAAAAATAACACGACGCTATTTTTACTTTGTACAGTCATCATTACAGACAGCTATTTGTAGTTGAATGTAGGTGGGTGTTTACGACGAACACCGTTCGCGAATACACCGTTCGCGAATCGTCCTTAGAATACAAAAATAAACGACAAGATACATATAAAAATATTTTATTAAAAACATTTTGGTAACATTTAATAAGAACACTTAGGTAAAAATAAATCGACCTCAAAATCATTTCAAAAGAACAGCCTGGACTGGAAGTTCACGGAGGAAACCGGAACAGCAAAAACTAAAATAAATAAAAACAATGATAACACTCTAGGCAGAGACATGTCTAATTGACAACCAGAATTAAGGCATCGCAAGAATAATTATTTAAGTACGATAAAATACCTACGTCTATTATTATAATTACAACAAATAAACGCCTAGGTCCTAACGTTCAGTTGTGTATCCTGCCCGCCGGAGACCGCGGGCGCGCGGGCGGCGGCGCTCGACCCTGTACAAGTCTCTTGGCAGGGGAGTAACATCGAGTATTATTGCCACTAACATTATTCACTTCATTCACGAGACATTTTGCTTGCCACTACGCCGTAATTATACACTACTAAATACTAAAACATCCCAATTATACAAAGCTATGTTAAAATTTTACCTAACTAATAATATTAACATCTTCGGCTAATTTTGATACTAGAATGATATAACATCATCTCATATTGTACTCTTAACATTACGCTGGATTATAAATTATAAGTGAGGAATAAAACATGTTACACATAATATTGCAAGCATTACTGAGATTGTGCACGTTACGTGATTTCATAAAGTAACAATAAATTGAAAACTTAGTGTAAGAAAGACGATTGCTTATACTGAAGTTGACAAGGTGTAGCGGGCTGAGCCCTTACAAACAGCTACGATAAAGGAACAGTCATAAAGATTAAATTACGAGCATTGGCACTTTCAATATTAAATCTTAATTACACTCTCGAAATAGCACTGCATATCAATAACCAACTTAAAAACTAAATTCAGATCAGTCATTTATGATATCACATCAAAATAAACAGGGAAATACATAATATGTGATTATCGATTGGATATACTATATCATATATATTATATTTTTTCAAAAGAGGTATTAATTTTCTTAAGGGTTACTAAAAATATTGAGCTCTGCGCCGCGCGCGACGCACTATATCACCATAATACGAGAACAACATTGAACCAATAAGTTTTGGTACTTGGAGTTCATCTCCGAGTTAATCTATTTCGCTAAACCTACATAATGCTTATCAGATATACGTAATACCCACAGGACGCGCGTCGCCGCAGCCCGGGGGCTTGCGAGCAGGCCCGCGGGCGATGGCAACGCGCGTCAGGCAAAAAACCCTTCATCCTTATACAATTTTCATTATAAAAATACTGTCATTTGACTACAGTTCAATGAGAAAAAAATATTTTATCATATGAATGAACAATAGATATAATACAACATATATGTAATATTATGTATATTATCATGTATAATTATGATTGACAAAATAAAATGCATAAAATTGAAATGATTAAAACATTGTAAAATCACTTGAAGACACTTATTAATGGAAGGTACTAAATTGATATTTTAGAAAATTTTGTCAAATAAATAGCACAACAACCAAAATATTTGGCAATGTGGATTAAATAAACATTAACAACTACTACGCTCGGCTGCTAACTTAAACAAAACTGGAATGCAAATATTGCATCGCACCTCGGCCTCTCTTGTTGGTCGCGCCGCGCGCCGGCCGCGCCGGTCGTGCCTACGGGCTACGGGGATCACCACTAAATTTAAGGAGACATTCACAACAAGAGCTAGTCTATTACCTGTGCGTATCGCTCCAAATACTTTCCTTTGAACTACATTCGATTGCAGCTTTGTCATATTATAAGTTAATAACTAAAAATAATCTGAATGCAACACTTGATTTTAAAATAACCAATAACAACCATTTTGTGAGTCCGTGTGACTGAGGATATAGCACACACACTAGGCAAATGAAGCCACCCCTCAACATTGATATAATATTTATGTATTCGCCAACAGTACGTTAAGGGGAGGCTTCCTACAAAGGCAATAAAGAATGTGAATCACTGTTAGCTGCATTCTGAGATCCATGCTATACTATATGTTCAGTCATTACCCACTGAATCATAAAATACGTAAATAAATATTTGTAAAACTTCAACTACTTGCTTAAGATTTGTGTTCATAGCCCAGTTAATTGATTACAGACAAAACAGAAATGAAAGCTTGTGGATATGGCTCGACATCTACATAGTCGTTTGAAAATGCATTGTGAACCTAAATCACGAACGACTTCGGAACTGAACTCCTACGATGATGTTCAGAGAAAACAATTCGCGCATGTTGGTCCCTTCCAAAATATTTGCCAAACCTTTAAGCAAACTATATGATGTAGAGAATTTTTTTGAAAACTACATACTGTATTGTCTCATATCAACATTTTTATAAAAATAACTATGTGGGAAATATCAACATTATTGTGTACAAATACTCCAGTTCCAATTTAAAGCTGATCACAACATAGCAGAACTAAAGTTGCACAAAAGGACAGTATCAATTATTCGTTATAGTTAGTATGTTATACATTACTTACATGTAATTGAAGAGACTCACACTATTAAATATCTTGACTAAATTAAGAGACCACGAATATTACATTTATATATGCACGTACATAGAGATATTGCCAGTCTGTTAACGACACTTACTATAATTTCACTAGAAGCCCAGCATCTGGGCATATCAATGACTCAAACGTTTTAAAACGGTCTGTAACAACTACTAATACCTTAGAATATCTAATCACTGCATTAATTTGTGATGATATGCACTGATAACCCATTTTGACTATGTTCCACATGGGCTCATCATATAATAATTACAAATGAGTTGTTCAAAGCTTTATAGTTGAGTTGATAAGAAGTTGATTTTAGGGTAATGTGTCAAGATCGTATCCTCTAGATTATATGTCATCACTATTAATATGTAATGCTGGACGGTAAATCCAACAATTATCAGAGTTACATCTTAAAAGTAACCTACAGCTTGGCTTTAAATTCGTGCCTATCTCGTCAAATCGTAAATTTAAATAACATCCGAGAAGCAGCCTTTTGGTTTAAACAATGACGATCCTATTGATAAATGACTGTGGAATATATCTAAATTATCTCCTAGAGACTAAAGAATATTATAAAACAATATTTAAATAATAACTGTTACATGTAATGGTGGGAAATAACTCATAAGTAAATTTCTATGATTTAAATATTGCTTTATGAGTAATTGGACACAAAACCCATGGGTTGAGTTACACCCTTTATATTTTATACTAATCAATATAAATTGTATACTCAACAATTTATAGTTAATATAATATTCTTTGGATAACAAATCATTAACATTTCTAAGAGGAACTAAGTGTAGCGTAATATATTATTACTATAATGATATAGTTTAATTTGTTGATTGGAATATAGATTTAAAAGTTTTGATCCAATTTTGTCTTTTCATTTAGACTGGGACCTAGAAATGCTGTTTTTTGGAATAAATCTGGAAATATTTATGGCATTGCAAGTCCGTAGTATTAATTAAGCCTAACTTTATCACACAATTAAATAAGTTAAAAACAAAAACGAAGTCATGTATCGTCACGCATTCCATTCACAGAATTTGTCAAAAATTGTCTTGTTTAAATTAAGATCACAGTATTAAGTCACGTTTTAAAATGTAACTCTCCGAATGTGCGCGACGATAGCCACATACATATTCCACAGTCATCCGTATAACTGGAGCACAACAGGCAAGTATATAAACAAACTATATTATAGGAAAGTGTCACAGAACCATTGGCTTTAGTTCAACTAAAGGAACTTAGATATAATTTTTTTGTCAGTCATGGTAAAACATTTCATGCTTATTTGATAACAAATTACTAAAATAGAATGTAAAAACTTAAATCAAAAAGATAACAATGAGCAAAATAAAAGATCATCTCTTGTCATTTTTAAGAAAAATAACAAGTTTTCATAATTCATTCCATGAAATACGTTTGAACTAAAGTCATGGTCCAGCTAATAATGGTTCCAAGTACCATCGAGTGACTGTAAGAGTTAGAGAAGTTGATATGCACCCTGATGTGTTCCAGTCGTACCCACTTAACATTCGTTTGTTCAGGATTTATGCTGACTCATAGTCACGTCAATCTGTGGCAGCTACGACCCATGAGAAGCCGCAGAGGCGGCATGAATCCTTTACGTACTGTGTGCGAGTTCCATATGGGCCCAACCGGTGATACTGGGAGCGGTTGGCGAAGAACAATGCTGGGTTGTTGGGCGGGAGCACCGTGGGGCGGTAGCTCCACCGCGGGTCCGTGAGATTACCCATCAGGTTCAGGATGTCGCGCCCTCCATACGTGATTTTGACATCATCGGCTTTCTTCTCTATAGGACGTGGCAGGGGCTGCACCACTGGCTCGAATAGTTTCTGAAAATAATTCACAAATTGACAAATATAACAACATTTCTCCACATAGAAATGTACACAATAACAACAAAGGCTTCCAACACTGAGGACAACAAATTATCAAGAGGTGAGGTCTTTTATGAGTATGTTACAAAATAATTTTGGCAAGAACTTATAGATACAGGAATATTATAGATGGACATTTTAATTACCTACGCTACTCATAAATGGTATAATAATCACCAATCACACTGGATTACACAAAAATGTATATCATGTAACCTATGCCTCCGAAATCTTTCCGTTATCACACTTCGATATTGTAAAATGTACACAACATTGATAGCGTAAGACATTCGCCATTACGGAATATTATGAAAATAGAGAGGTCAAGGCCAGGACGAATGCAAACAAAATAGTGCGAAACTGTGCACTCACCTTCTCTGTTGTTTGAGGACTAGACGGCAGGGAGTCGCTGTTTACTGATTCTGATTTGAGCGACCCCAGCGACCCGATACCGCTAGATTCACTGGAGACTGACGGACTCGGGCTCGACTGGGACTGAGACAGGCCCGCTATGTCTATGATATGCCCGAACGAACTGAACGAGTTAAAATTTTCTGTCTCCAAGCCTGCCAGAGGTAGTACAACGCTCAAAGCCATGTCTGCAAATGGAAAATCACGTTTATATTGTAATTACACGTGCATAAACTCAACTGCGTGTGAACACTTTATTAGCTATGTTGACAGAATCTAACCAACGCGCCAAACTGTTACGGTTTTATGATCATACCACACTCGAAATAACGCGTCACTTACCTTTGACTAGAATTACAATTAAGAATTTCAAAACAACACTGTATTCAACCAGTAAAACAATAATTACCGAAAAGCGTAATCCCAAAAAGCTCAAGCCTCGATGTAGTTGAAAGAGATCGAACATTTATGAAGTGAAGTTAGCTCCAATTGCGGGTTTGCGTTGCGTGATGTCGTTGAGCGCGAACCGGAAATAGCTCTGTCGATAAAGTAGTCTATTACGCAGCAACAAAATACACAACAAAAAGGCTTTAGCAGAATTATTAACACTCATCAAAAATAATGTTTTGTTTTTATTCCTCTATTGAAAGCAAGTTTTACTCATTTCTAAAATAAGCATTTTTGTTAAAAATAACATATGTAGCTACGCCTTGAAATGGTGTACAGCGCCATCTGTGATGGTTTTAAGCTTTTTATGGAGCTCAACAAAGTGAAGTTGTTTTTCTACTCAATGCCAGATGGCAGCATGCAACGCTCGGGCAGACCAAACTTCTGATAGGTATCTCTTGTGTTGATAGATGGCGCTTTTCTATAATTATTGTGTAACGTCGACTACTTTTCAGTTTTTAATTTTGTACGCTAAGTACAACGAATTAGGTATTACTTTATGGAAATCCATAGAATAGAATAGAATATTTATTTCCTTTAAAACATAAGGTCATTATTATATAGTTGTGATCTACATGTTAATTACAATGTATAAATTTTATACAATACCTAACATTGGATAATAACATTGGCTAATAGGATTTCGTATCTACTTGAACACTTATCAATAATATCTATTTGTATGGTATCATAACCTTAGCATAATCATATAGTCTTACTAACCATTTTTGAGTCTTGATACTCGAATAAAGAAAATTCTATTCTATTCTATAATATCTTCTGTTACTTTTTTATCAAAAAAATCTTTTATACTTACTATAAAAACAATTACCAATAAGCCAAACAATTGCCAATAATAATATATTCAATATCAATCTGCCTTGCCTTTTAACGTGCTTTTCGAGTCACGGAGTAGACCCGATTGTAATGGATGGTAACCCATCCATGGACCAATCTCAGCAAGCGTAGCTTAACCTTGTATCGTCTCGCGCGGCTATTATTGTTTGCCCATGAGCCCAAGTAAAGCCATAAGTATTGGTAATAATGTAGGTACTATGTAATACTGGAGGTCTATAGCGGAACATAATGTAAACTAATATTATAAGAAAAAGATTTGATTTTTTGTATGTTGGTTTGTTACGCTTTCACGCTAAAACGGCTCAACGGATTTGGATGAAATTTGGCGCATCGGTGACCATGACCTAGTTTAGGACATAGAATTACTATACTTTTTGTCCCGATATTCCCACTAGATCGAGATCGAGACTAATGCGGGTGAAACCGCGGGCGAAAACTAGTAATGTAATAATATTTATTTGTTGCAAGGCTGCAAACTTGGTTTTTGGCGCGAATACATTTATTGAAACCTGAGCAAGCGAAGGATTTTAGGATTGAACCATGAGCGAAGCGAGGGATTCAAATATAGAATCCTGAGCGTTGCGAGGGTTTCAAAGGTACGAGACGCAAAATAACTTTGCGTTAAGCAATTTTTTTTCGTGCTGGCCAGTGCGATTATTCTAAAAATGAGGTGCCGCACACTGACACGAAATAAGTATTAACTTAATAACTCTTACCACGCTAGCGGATAAAATACACTTTTGACGTACCTAGTACCTATTATAATATTTGTGATTTTGCACTCAGATTTTGAATGAATGAAAAAAAAACAGAATAAACTATTTTTCTTTCTTTATTTATTTTATGTAGCTACACACAATAAAATACTCTTCTCCTTTCTGTTCTTTTTTTCTTCTTTCTTTCTAATATCTCGACAATAAATGATCTTTTTATAATTTCAAGCTCAGTTGAGCCATCTTGGCATTGCATAACAGAAGTTAATAACTGGAGGGTCTGGAGGATTCTGCTCTATGAGAAGTTTGCATAAGTCAAAATTTCTATTATTCAATCACTTACACCTACAGGGTTTTTCGCATAAATGCCAAGTACATGTACCTACCGTACCATAGCTGAATCCGTAAATAAAAGTAATCAAAAGATACATATGAGAAAACGATACTTTACTAAAAATTATGGGTTCCTATTTTCTATAACTCAAAAGATAACTTAAAATATAAACTAGAAGATAACTTAGAAGATAACTTAAAAGATAACTTAGAAGATAACGTAAAAAGATAACTTAGAAGATAACTTAGAAGATAACTTAGAAAATAACTTAAAAAGATAACTTAGAAAATAACTTAGAAGATAACTTAAAAATATAACTTAGAAGATAATTTAAAAAGATAACTTTGAAGAATACTTAAAAGATAACTTAAATATTCTTTTCGGTTTTATTCTACTTCTGAAATACTGTCGCGCTATGACAATTTGACTGTTTACAACAACCATTTTACAGAAATTGTGATTGTCTGTTTACCCGAAGAGAAAAAGGGAGACATGTAATATAAGGTAAACCAACACTGATACCACCTCAGATGGGTATGATGTTAATAATTTAATAATCTACATATTTTAAAAGTGTTATCGTTTTTTTTTAATAAATACCTGCATACTTAGACTATTTACTACTTACATTGTTATACCATAACCCGTGTATTTTTATCGAAAGCAGTGAAAATTTTGTTTTTTCTACTGCCCTTTTTTTTAATTACCTACCTTTACTTAATAATAAAAATACATGAGTAGTTTCTGGATCAATTATATTTATTTCATACATTTAAATTAATATATAATTCCCGAATGACAGCATTTAAAATGAAACATGAAAATATGAGGGTTCATTTTTATTTCATCCGTATCCTTTATTTTATCACATAATAATATCCTGAAAGCAATAAAGTTCGAATATTGCTGTGTGGGATCATATCTACTTAAATAGGCACCAAATATTTGAATATAAATGATCACTCTCAAATTAACCTTTGAATTTCTCAGTCTAATTGGTGTAAGCCGATTTACAAGTGTTTATTATAATACGAGAGCAAGAAACGTGCAGGATAGCCGCGAGTAGCGTCGAGTATCTTCGGCGGGCACTTGGACCCGCGCGAGCGGTGGCAGTACGCGCCTAATTGCTTCAAATCGGGTGCTTATGATTTGTAAATATTCTTATATCGCCACTTAGGAGCGTCCGTTCAATAAATATAATAGTAAACATCCGTGCAAATGGCCGTGGCGGGCGGGCAGGCGGCGGGCGGGCAGGCGGGCAGGCGGCGCGCGGCGGGAGCCTGTGCCGACGGCGGGGCCGCGCTTTATCGATTCGCGCCCGCGCGACACACTGTATCTATCCTCTCATCGATGCCCGTTTGCTGGCCTCACAAAGAAAGAGATAGGTTTCGCCGACTTTGATCCTTTTGTTTTTGGGCAGCGTCCGGCGATGCGGGCGGGGGCTGAAAAATGTGAAGGGGCGCTGATTGGCCGGCCGGGCCCCGCCCCCGCGCGAGCCTCGCGCCGCGCGAGAGCCTCCGCGGCTCAGTTCAAGGCCGGTTGCCGCGGGTCCGCGACGCACGCCGATTTGTTTGGGTTCCCGGCTATTAATAAACTTAATAAAAAGCTCTCTCCTGACCACAGACGGACAGCTGTCGATGGTCGCTCGTTCTGATGACTCACTGGTTCCTTATGACTTATTTTACTGTCGTTTTATTTTGTTGCTTCTATTTATTTTAATGACAGGTCGTGAGTCTGTCAATAAGGATACTTGGATGCCTTTGTGCAGGCAATTTATTCACTATACTTCCAAAGCTACTAAATTGTATGCTCTGTAATATTATCTTGAACACTTTTGAAGACAGAAGTATTGTCATTACATCTACTAATAGGTATAATGCGGATATTTCCTTATCGGATGGGTTTACCATACCACTTCTCTTGTTGGTCCGCCTCTTGACCTGGGAAAAAATATGGTAACATCTAGAATTTACTTACCTTAGAATAAATAAGTAGGTATGTCGACATCAGGAAAGCTTTTCGTACTACATTGAAAAGAAAAAAAAATTGAAAACACTTCCTAGCAGTTTTCAGTTAAGTTAGTTTTCAGCTGTTGCTAATCAATCATCATCTACATAAATAAAATGAAATGCTGTTCGTTGGTAAGTGCACACATCACTTGAGAACGGCTACGATTTGGCATTTTTTTATGTTCATAATAGTCCAAATTACCCGGAAAATGTTCAAATTCGGTAAAAACTGAACGTTGTTTTTTTTCTAGTGGATTTTGTATGAATTTATTGTTTGGACAGGAAAACGTCTGTTTGTAACTAATAAATAAATTAGGCAATACTTCAAGCTCCTTTTTGCCGAGATCCTAAATAGATACCGGTTCTCCTTTTTCTTCATACACGCTCATGAGACTTTGTGAACCACTCATGAACTATCATTAAAGCCTCCGTTACTTTGAACAAACAAGTCAGTACAATAGCGCAAAAAACTATGCATATTCGGTAGGTATGTAAGTACTATTAGTTAGTACAAATAGAGGCACGACGCAGCCATTCGGGTACAGTTAGCGATGGTCTAACCTTCAGGTCATTGGTTTATAGTTAGGGTAATGATATGGTGGGATGATGTAGCGGATTAAGAAGTGTAAAAAAAAAAACAATAGTCGGTTTCAAAGAAATTTAAATATGGAAGGGTTAACTGCACACCATGAAAAGCTACGGGCTGATTTTTCCAACGCCAGAGGGGGCAAATACCGTATCTTTAAGAAAGTTCGCATTATTTACCAAATTTTTTAATATATTGTCGCTGAGATGAGATTAATGCGACTAGTTTCTGAACGTTTTAACTAAGGAAATTGGCCTTCTGATATATTTCCTCTACATCTATCACTTTTGTATGGAAATACTGTAAAAAATTCAAGTTTTATTCGCATTTATACATACCTAAGGTATAAAAGTTTGGTCGAATTCGCCCTTAATTGTTAGGTGAATTTAGTGTTTTTTTTTCTATTTCCGAATTTTCTCGATAAACGGCAAAGGTTATTGGAGAAAAAAAATTAGCGAGGTTCAACTCATTACCATATAGATCTGAGAGTGTGTGGAAAATAGAGAGCGGAAAGATCACACCTTCCAACCTGTTAAAAATACATTTAAGGAACTCCCTTCGGATTGTGCATTGATTCAACGAAGGCGTTGTCGTAAAGGCAGTCGTGCAGCAGCAGCACGCGGCAGGACCATTTCTACCGCCCTCTAGTTAGGACTAAATCAACGATTGTTTGTTGACACTTAAGTTGGCATCAGAACTAAAATGAAAACGGTTGCGTGTGCCGTAGCTCTGCTTATAATTCGTCCAAACACAATTACTGACGAATGTTTGCTACAAATATTTGTACGCGAACGTCGTCCAATCAGAAAGCAGGCCGCGCGCGGCAGCCGCGCACGATTGCCGGCCACGTGAAATACGCGTAGACGCCGCGTCTCTCACTGAATTTTGCTTACAGTCGTCGCTCGCCATCCGCTCCGCTACGTCCCTATGTCCGCAGCTTATAGGGTTTCTGTCAGTGTTTGCCTACTATAACTGATAAATGTTTAAAACAAGTTCTGTACGCGTATTCTATTGTTACTCTAGACGCGTACGTCTTGAAATTCAAGTCTTGTAGTTTCATTTTTAGTTCACGAACATGACGCATGGATCAGCACCATTCAGCTCAACCATTTTGAAGGGAACTTAATGATCCAACACACACCACGTGACTACGTGTCTCAGACCCATAGGGTTCGATTCCCAGTCGGAGCAAAATTTTCTGCTAGGTTGGTGGTAGGGCTTGTTCTAAGTGCGCCTGGCTATCTTATCATTGTCTGTCGCTATAACAACAATGTTGTGTTTCGCCAGTTAGAGGTAAGATAGCCAGTTCGTCTGTGGTTTAGGATTCCGGGTGAAGCTCAATTCCACCTTCGGCCTGATCATCACTTACCATCAGGTGAGATGCAGGCAAAGAGCTGCCCCGTTGAGGGTTAAAAAAAAAAAAACTGGGGGTTTAAAACAGTCACTTTGGCAGAATCATAATAGGAAAATATTATGTATCATCGCAAAATGTCACAAATTGACAATTCATAATATGATCTGCGTGCGATTCATATTATTCATCTGTTTGACGGTTTTCTATGGAGATTTGTAAAATAGTCCACACATTATGAATTGCTTTTGTGTCAATTTAGAGGAATTGCTAATGACTGCTGGAAATTAAAGAAATGAATTGCTTTTAGAGGAATTGCTTGCTAATGTGGCCGTTTTAGGCCCTTGTTTCTTTATAATATTTTTCGAATCGGCTTTTTTGCTTTCCTTTCTTCAAACGCGTTCACAAATTTCAATAGTTTCCTTCAGTTTAATCCTTTTACTAAAGATTCTATGACATACAAACGCTATATTTTGAACTAAAGCTACAAGATTCAGTTTTAACATAGCGATAGTGTAAAAGTATTTTGAGATAGGTAATTTTCTGACATCACAGGTAAATCTGCATAAACGTATATTTCTTCAATTCAAACGTACGTCATTTCTCTTTCACGTCGATCACTGTCAACGTCTAAACGACGTGACGTGTCACCGACGACTGCTACACGCGTAGTCTACGGCTACACGACTCGACGACGTGACAGCTAAATGAACGCGATTGACTGCGACGTTTCGACGTACGACTTTTTAGCTCAATGTAACGGGAGTTATATGTTTGTTCTGTTTTAGATGTCTTTTGTTTAATTTTTTTATGGTTTCGGAAAAGTTGGAAAGGTACTGTGCGTAACTTGACCCGTGACGCGATTGGTAGCACTGAATATTGCAGTCATGTGATTGGTAGTGCTGCTCTGTCAGTCGCAATGTGAACTCTATTAGTACCTATTTCAACTAAGACTGCAAAATTCAGTGATACCAATCGCGTCACGGGTCAAGTTATTATAAACGCAATAAAGTCGTCCTGCCATCTTGCAATTAAAAGAAAAAAGAACGCTTCTTCACTTCACTTTAAAATGCGAAGGAATTGCTTGACACAAAGGTTTCAAACTGAAAGTAGCAATGGGATATTTAGTTCTGCGTATATTATTTTATATATTGTACTCTAGGCTTTTCAGATGTTTCAGAATATCTTCAGTATACCTAGGTACAAGTCTTTTTCTTTCTACTCCGGATAGACTAATCGTTTTTAGGGTTCCGTACCCAAAGGGTAAAACGGGACCCTATTACTAAGGCTCCGCTGTCTGTCTGTCTGTCCGTCTGTCGCCATGATAGTTAGACAGTTGAAATTTTCACAGATGATGTATTTCTGTTGCCGCTATAATAACAAATACTAAAAAATAGAATAAAATAAATATTTAATGGGGCTCACATACAACAAACGTGATTTGTTTGCTCGTTTTTGCTCGATATTGATAACGGCAACAGGTAGACGCTTGAAATGTTCACAGAATATTTGGTTATATATTCACTTTAAAAATAAATAATTAAATTAAAATAAAACAAATATTGAAGGGGCTCCCCAACAACAGACAACAACATATATGGGGCTATACAACAGATATGATTTTTTTTTTGCCGTTTTTATAAATAATGGTACGGAACCCTTCGTGCGCGAGTCCGACTCGTACTTGGCCGGGTTTTGTTAGCAGATTTATGTAGCTCTGTAGGCCAGGCCGGTGGCGCGCGCTAATGTACCAGTATCTCCGACTCATGATATTGGTCGGAACTGTGAATTACACATTAGGAGTCCGATATAACCATAAATATAAGAAAGAAGGATATAACCCTTCGTTGTCTCCAGACGGAAGGTGGCCATGTTTTCTAGTGTTGTTTGTAAAACTTCACATTGCTCAGAATAATATTAACTTACGCAAAATGAAATACTCCAAGCATACGAGTTAGCGTACAGTACATTGTGTTTGTGTACGGCGACACCATTAGCGGCAGCGTCATGTAGCTACCTAACACCGCGGCCGCCTCGCTAAACGACCAAATATTTAAATAGGTATCCATCCGCGGCTATCTCCAGATAAAACGCCCCAATTCACATGCGTGAGCCGCGTGATGGATGAGTCCGACGATCAGACCCTTGCCGCATCCCCCGTCCCTCTCAAATTTGCCTTCCCCACCCCCCCGCTGTCCGACAACGGCCCGCCCTGCTAAGTCCTGTAGGTGATCCATTACACTGGCATTTTTGCGTAATCCTCGTTTATAAATATGAAATTGAAGGAAGACCTAGTGATGGTTAATCGACTGGAGGTCGGGGTCAGCCGGCCCTCTGTTGCGAATAATTTATGGCGACGTGCCAAAACTGTCCTGTCGCACGATATATCGCGGAAAAAATGTTTACGTGTTTACGTTCTTTTTCGAAATAAATTATTTCGAATGTGATTTGATTGGACAAACGTGAGATCGTCAGTGGTTGAAGCGTAAAGGGGTAATCATGGCGGTGCCCACATGCAAAACATGTTAATAGTAATAATTGCAATGCGTTCGCTTTGATTATAGATGGGGTATATTCTGATTATAGATAATTATAGTTGGGGGAGGTTGGGTTGCACTGATGAGCGATTTGGGTATTATTTGCGCTTTATTTGGGTATTTATTGCGCTTGAGTGACGACGCAGATATTATGCTCGGTTATAATATAATTTGCGTCCCTTGAGGGCTTTCACCCTGCGGCTTTGTGCTCCTGTGTGGACATTGATTACGTCGAATTTTCAATATTAAATTCTGACGTGAATTTTAAAATTATTTTAAGAAAATGTAGTTTTACTTTTGGTTCGTAATATTAATCAATACAGATTTTTTTAAACAAAAAATAGTAACTATAAAAAACTACTACTATAAAAAAAAACACTACTAATTTAAATATTTGCTCAATATACCTTACAGAAGTTATATTACCCACTAAATAATAATAAATATGATGGTATTATATTCTAACCCCTCATGACTATGAGACAAGAGGCTGGCTGCCCACGCGCCGCCCGCAAACGCCAATTATCAAGATTACGTCAATTATTCTCTTCACGTAGGTATGTATGCTTCAATAGCTGTAACAATACGACTTCGAATAAAACACTTGCGGTATCTATGGGTCTAGAAAAGGGATGTTTTTCGAGTCTGGCAATGTCATCTTCATTCTTAGATAGAGCGTGGTCACCTTGAAGTAGGTACGAGATTTGCACGGAAAGTTCTCATAAGTGACGATGTCATCCGAGGCCGATAGATGAAAATTCAGGCTCGTTATCATTTTTATCATTTTAGCACTGAGCTATTGTGTTAGTTTAATTTCTTCAAAACCCGAGATTAAAACGCGTCGATGATTCGAATGACGAAAATTATATTGAAATCACACTCACGTCAATATAAAATTGGAAACGTAGCACAAACTAAATATCATATAAGACGAAACTATTATAAAAATAGAACTAGGTATATCATTACCAAAAATACTCGTATCAATTTCTTACCTCAATTGGAGCGTCCTCATTGAACCGATAAACTTACATACCTGGGGGCCATCTATTATATTCATTAGCCGCAGACCGAGGGGTGCGGGGTATGGACCGAGGGGGGAGAGCGAAGGGTTTTAGTGCACTGATGTGGTGATAAGCGCTTGTTTGGGGTTACCTCAGTTCTTTCGACGAATTTTAATGCCAATTAGAGTAGACAATATTGCGCACTGAATGGATTGAGGTCTTTATTAGTGTCGGATATTGTTGTGAGATCGTTCGCGCGTAAATTGTACGGCGGTCAGGGATGGGGCGCCTCGGGTGATGTTGTCGATGTATAGTGATTATGAAACAAGTATTATGTGAGTTTATGATTTTCGAGGCAGGTGACAATATTATATGCTGTTGTTTTTGCAATGGTTAGCGGTTTATTTTTCCTTTATGACCAGGGGGCCAAGTCTACTAATTTAAAAAGGTATCAGTGGTCTCACAATGATCGGTTTTTGACAGATATGCCGTACAAAATCTGTCAAAAACTCATCATTGTGAGACCACTGACACGTTTGTAAATTAGTAGACTTGGCCCCCTGAATCTGTGTTCCTTATTTGATTTCCATCTACTAAGAAATCATCTGATAGCCGGTAGTGGACTAAGAAAACGATATCTACATACCAATCTACCTCGGTCTTAGATTAGACCAATTAAATGTGATCTAATTAAATCATTTGTTCTATTCCTTCGCTACCTTCATGAAAAAGAAATACCAATTCTATACAACATGGATCACTCTCATTTTTGCAAAAATCTCGTGATACAAACAAACAAATTATCCTAAAGAGTATGTTACCAGTAATTTGATCTTCGTTAATTAGGCTGCATACACGCCCAAAATTACCTAAGGACCATCACTTTTCAATGTATGCAAGAAAAATAGATAATTATACACACGTGCGATTTACGCATGGAAGAATCGCGACTGTCTGCGTATCAGCGTCTATTCAATGTATAATGTATCGCATACATCATAACATTAATCTGAGGCGAGTGATGGATCGACCGCGGTTACCCTGCGTTTGGGCAGACGGGTGACTCGACGATTGTGGCGCTACAGTTGCTTGAATTTTCCGCGAAACACATCGCCAGTTTCAGTGATAATTTTGATATGAAAAGTTATAGCGTTGTTACTAATGTTAACGACTATAGAAAAAAAGATTATACTATACAATAAAGGAAATATATAACAGGTAGGTACCTACTTAACATTTCAAACAGGAAATCCAAAAATAATAAAAATAAAATAGGAAAGACAATTATTACCAACATTAAATACTTTTATGTGTATCACATTGGATTTACGAAACACAGGAAAAAGTTTAGCCAGTTTAATTGATTGAATATTATAATTAACTTAAACCCAATTGCACAAGGACAAACATTAATGCCCGATTACGTAATGGATCATTAACGCTAATTATTTAATTAATTTCATTAAAATCAAGTATCTTTCTGCTAATGGAAGATTAGTATTTAATGACAGCTTTAAAAGTTAAAGTTCGTTTCTGCAACTGGCTGTTAGCTACCTACCTATAATGGCCACTTTCTTCTTTTTTGAATACAAAAGAATCAGAAAAGAGAGAGAGAGTTTCATAAAATACAACCACCTGAAAACTGTACCTCACTTTTGATATTTTAGCGACAAAATCGCTTCTCGTCGCCCGTCTACACTCCGCGCTACATTTTCATCCCACAGCCGAATTTTTTCCTTGTTTTTTACCCCACCAAAACACAAGTGCTAACTTCTCACGATAGATCTCATAAAACAGTTTGTGCGAGATTAATTGCATTATTTCGTGTTATATCAGTATTAATGGTAACTATGTAGGGGATACACCCTTCTCTTTAATTATAGAATCTCGTTTATCACAAGATGTAATGGTTGTGTGAATTATTGTTGTAATTAATATTATAGTATGGGGATGTAAGGATGTCTTCGCGTGATTTTTACTGAATTTCGTACAGTTTCGTGCAAGAAATACGACTGATATAAGCGGCCGAACGCTTATATCAGTCGTATTTCTTGAGCAAAGTTCATGTGAAAGATTTTTCATGAAAAAAGGCTTCGTAACGTCGTTAGTAAAAGAAAACTTTTTCATCAAACGATTAACCCAATCACTTTCATCCATAACTGCTTTGGCTATTATATTTTGTTATTAATAAATAATAAACATAAGTATACATAATTAGCCTATAATGTTCCCACTGCTGGGATCCACCATGCGGGCCCAGTTCGGGTTGGTAGATGTCCCATGTCTTCTAATTTTTGGTTCTAGGACATGCCGGTTTCCTCACGATGTTTTCCGTTCCGTTTTGAGAGTAGTGGCGATGAAATAATTTACACAAAGTAAAACACCGGTCAGGGTTCGAACCTACGACCACAACTCGTAAGTCGTGGCCGACAACACTGGGCAATCATTGCTCCAAAAAAAAATGCTCCAATAAATAATAATTTTGAGGTTTGTTGGTTGTTGGTTGTAGGTATTTCTCATCGACGCAGACCTTCGCCAAGTAATGCAGTAGGCTTTTAAATTATAAAGGTGCTAGTCAATTGTCTTAGAAAGACAAATTGTTCAGTGGTAAGTACAGTTGCCAGCAGTCCCCAATACGTGTCCAATTCGCAGGTTAGTTTAGATATAGTTTACGAATCTAAAGATAACGCATTACTTATAAACGTTGGTTTAAGTGACGAGACGTTTAAAGATAGATTGTTTTTTTTTAAGATAGATTGAAAGGAACATATAAACTTAAAATGCTGCTTTTAAGTTAATCTGAATCCTTCTTCAATTGTTTTTGTTTTACCATGACCTCCATACTATGTTTAGATGACGCATTCATCATCTTCAATCGTTTCTGTAACATGTTTAGATGATTGGGATCGTTATTCCCAATGGCGTAGTGGTACTGTCGCCGGCAGTCCCCGGTGTCCGTGGTGAGACATTTTACACTTCTTCTCATTTTACACTACACTCTTAATTTAATAGGGGTGATAATCACGTAGGTTATTCAATTGTTTCTATGTTTATTAGGTAGGCGTTAATATTCTCAGTGGCGCAGTGATACAGACACCAACAGTCGACACCGTAGCCAAGACATTTCACACTCTAAACTTAATTGTTTGGGTTATAATCACGTAGGTCCTTCAATTGTTTATATTTCCACATGTTTAGAAGGTAGGTGTCAGTATTCCCAATGGCGCAGTGGTACAGTCGCCGGCAGTCGCCGCCGGTGTCCGGAGGGCGAGACATTTCACGAGCGACTGCCCGTTGACCTTTCTAGCTCCGGGGACCGAGTGAAATGTCATCATGTTTTCATTTTTAGGGTTCAATTTGTATTAGAAATGTTGGGAAAAACATTGGTCTGTGTAACAAAAGGAATCCTTTTAAACTTATTCGAAATTTCGCCCTGGTTTCGAATTTTTTTTTTGCAATTGCAAAGGATTGTTCGCGGGAACAATTTGATAAGTTTGAATGGGTAAGGAATCCAAATCTACCTGTTGACTAACAAGATTATACAGTTTTTTGAAGAGAAGTGGAAAAATAGCTTGTGCCGGAAAAATAACGTTTTGATAAGTTATCGTTTACGCACAAGTAGGTGTATTTATACCTACTTGTGCTAGCTTGGTGAACTTTTTAGTGAACTTGAATCCTAATCTATAATATAAAAATGAATCGCAAAATGTGTTGGTAAGCGCAAATCTCGAGAGCAGCTGAACCGATTTTGCTAATTCTTTTTTTAGAATATTCCTTGAAGTACGAGGATGGTTCTTACGGAGAGAAAAAATTAAAAAATAGGTAGGGTAGGCAGGTAGGTAGGTAGGTATGTATGTAGGGTAGGCAGGTAGGTAGGTAGGTATGTATGTAGGGTAGGCAGGTAGGTAGGTAGGTATGTAGGGTAGGGTAGGTAGGGTAGGTAGGTAGGGTAGGGTAGGTAGGGTAGGTAGGGTAGGTAGGGTAGGTAGGGTAGGTAGGGTAGGTAGGGTAGGTAGGGTAGGTAGGGTAGGTAGGGTAGGTAGGGTAGGTAGGGTAGGTAGGGTAGGTAGGGTAGGTAGGGTAGGTAGGGTAGGTAGGGTAGGTAGGGTAGGTAGGGTAGGTAGGGTAGGTAGGGTAGGTAGGGTAGGTAGGGTAGGTAGGGTAGGTAGGGTAGGTAGGGTAGGTAGGGTAGGTAGGGTAGGTAGGGTAGGTAGGGTAGGTAGGGTAGGTAGGGTAGGTAGGGTAGGTAGGGTAGGTAGGGTAGGTAGGGTAGGTAGGGTAGGTAGGGTAGGTAGGGTAGGTAGGGTAGGTAGGGTAGGTAGGGTAGGTAGGGTAGGTAGGGTAGGTAGGGTAGGTAGGGTAGGTAGGGTAGGTAGGGTAGGTAGGGTAGGTAGGGTAGGTAGGGTAGGTAGGGTAGGTAGGGTAGGTAGGGTAGGTAGGGTAGGTAGGGTAGGTAGGGTAGGTAGGGTAGGTAGGGTAGGTAGGGTAGGTAGGGTAGGTAGGGTAGGTAGGGTAGGTAGGGTAGGTAGGGTAGGTAGGGTAGGTAGGGTAGGTAGGGTAGGTAGGGTAGGTAGGGTAGGTAGGGTAGGTAGGGTAGGTAGGGTAGGTAGGGTAGGTAGGGTAGGTAGGGTAGGTAGGGTAGGTAGGGTAGGTAGGGTAGGTAGGGTAGGTAGGGTAGGTAGGGTAGGTAGGGTAGGTAGGGTAGGTAGGGTAGGTAGGGTAGGTAGGGTAGGTAGGGTAGGTAGGGTAGGTAGGGTAGGTAGGGTAGGTAGGGTAGGTAGGGTAGGTAGGGTAGGTAGGGTAGGTAGGGTAGGTAGGGTAGGTAGGGTAGGTAGGGTAGGTAGGGTAGGTAGGGTAGGTAGGGTAGGTAGGGTAGGTAGGGTAGGTAGGGTAGGTAGGGTAGGTAGGTAGGTAGGGTAGGTAGGTAGGGTAGGTAGGTAGGGTAGGTAGGTAGGTAGGGTAGGTAGGTAGGTAGGTGGGTAGGTAGGCAGGTAGGGTAAGTGCGCCGTAGATAAGTACTTGCTACCCTTGCGAAGCCGGGGCGGGCAGCTAGTTTTAATTATAAATGCGAAAGGGGTTTGTTTGTTTGTTACGCTTTCACGCTAAAACGGCTGAACGGATTTGAATGAAATTTGGCACATTGGTAGACCATGACCTGGAATAGGACATAGGATACTTTTTATACCGATATTCCCACGGGGTCGAGACTTACGTGGGTGAAACCGCGGGGCGCAGCTAGTATTTCATATTTAGATCTGATTGTTTGTCGTATTCCGTTTCTAAATATAGCAAATTACTACTGTACTGACTCATTTTCTCGCCAATACGGAACCCACATCATATAAGCGAAACTCATAATTTTCGTTATTTTTTCTGCCGCCCGCTCAGTAGACGACACTCGATTAATTTTTCACGGTACGCTTGTCAAAATGTGATTTAATATAGTCCAGGGGTAGTCCGAGCTTTGACGTGCGATGCGTGCAGTGCGTGCGACGGGCCGCGACCAATCCGGTTAAGAGTTCACCGCATGCACTTTGTACTGTCTCTATAAATAGAATAAATAGATGGTCCAGGATATTAAAAGGATTTTTATGATGTTACGCAGTTGAGGTTTTGACCGGATATTCGGAAATCCAAATAACATTTCCCCGATACATTTGCATTTCCAGTTCCGTGTTACAAGCAGTATTATCTATCAATAACGCCAAAAATGGTACCGCAATTTCCAATTTGCCGCGTCACTCCGGATTCCAATAGGATGCGGGGATAAATGGAGTCGCATTCCAATATGTCACCGAGCGGGGTCCGACCATTCGGCGTTTCGGCATTCGGGATTCGGCGTTTTCGGTTATTCGCGGTGGCCGAATTCGTCGAATATTGCCCGCGCGCATACCAAAATCGTTCACTAATGAGATTCTAAACGTTATTATATTATTTGTGGCGTAACTAATTGGTTTTTTGTTTGTTCATTGTTTTTACAACAATAATGAGCACGTATTTGGGATGATGGTGACCGTTCATGGGGTCGGCGACATTACGCTTTGAGTTCGGAGTTTGAGGTACCTATGTTTATTGTTTGAGTCCCGTTTGTTATTCATAACAAGATTAGTTAATAAGATTTCTCACAGTTCAAGGTGGTTCAAGGTGAATGAAGTACCAAGGCATTCGGTAAGTAGATCTTTATTGCGGATTTCCATTTAGAGGTGAGATTTTCGCGATATATGAGGTATTTTGTGAAAAGCTCACCTCTGCGGGCTAACATTTGAAATAAAGTCTGCGTCCGACATACCCTACTTCAGCTTAATTAAAATATAATGTGTTAGTATAATGTTCCAGACAAAACGCTAAAACGGTACCTGAACCAAAAGTCGTCTATGACTAGACTTCTCAAAAATTCTCTTCAAAAAACTCCGTATAAATACCATACAAAAACGCGAAAGAAAACTCTCTGAGTACAAAGACGGATAGGTGAGATACATTATGTATGCGACACTTGAAACCTACCTTTTCCAAAACATAGACCTAATAAATAGGGTGAAAGGCCCGGCTTTCATCCACACATTAGGCAGTCTACACACGGGCCACACGCGTGTCACGTCAATCGTTATTGCCTGTATAGCGCCGCCATTGCCCGCTCTGATTTGAAATATTTCCACGGAACCACTTATTCGCACCTCACAAACAGGAGCTCCGGATACCGTGTGCGAAGTTTTGATCGTTTGTCGGAGGTTTTATTAAATACCTGGTCTAGTGTGGAGGATTTTGATATTAGAAGGTTGCTAGCTTCAGGGTGTAAGAGTCAGCATTAGTACTATATTGGTTTGGTTATGGTAATAACAAATAAACTCAGGGCAACGCCATTCGCCCAGAGCGGGAGAAGTCACTTGATGATTTACCAACCCCAAAAAAAAATATTGTGTAACGCCATTCACAGCTGGGAATAATGCTCTACCAAGTTGTGCCACAGGACACAAATAGGATTGTTGTTTGTAGCTATGTTAAGATTCTATAGCCACTGTTGGCATAGTAGTTATGTTGTGCAATTTTGCCAAAATGAAATTGAGCTAGTAAGCACTCACATTCATTTTAAAACATCCATGTTCTTGTTGTGGGCGAAATAGGCGATACACGATAAAAGTAGGTACCTACCTATACTGAAAAAAATCTAAAAAATCTTTTTGACATTTATCCATCTTTAAGTATCAAGTAGAACTCATCTCATACTCGCGGAACCATGGTATGTACCTCTCACGGGGCGAGAGGGTAATCGTTTTGTTGAGTCGCGATTGTACCTCATTGTGCGATCCGATGCGAGGCAATCGCGGCCGCGTGCGTATTCCCGTCTCGTGCCTATTCTAATGGGGTGACAACTGGTACTCGCACCTTCTCGTCTATGGAACGTATCGCGCATTCGCACTTGAAGCTTACTTACTTGGTTATTATAAATGCGATTCTTATTCGAGATCGTGATGCGAATGGAATATTTTATTTATTGGAGCTAATGGCGTCAGGTGTGATGTTTCTGAAACGTTTCTGTAATAACTGTAGATTTTGATGAAGAACCTAGTTGGTACTCTCAGAGGATGCACTACATGATGATTCGAAGGTGCAAACAGCGGTTTCAGTAGAGCTTTTTGTATTGACCTTTGGCAAACTTAACTGTCCTTTGTTATGTTATTATTGAAATAAACTTAAGAGTTAATGTTATACTTAGCAATACCTGGGTGTTATTCATAATAATTGTACGTAACGGATATGAAAATACACTTTATGTGGATAGTTAGGTCTAACTATTCACATAAAGTGTATTTTTGACGAAATTCCCCAGTTAACAACATCTAATCCCACATCAAAGATACCCCAAATTAATGCAGTGTGAACAAGAATTTTAGTAAAAACACTGGCACAGCTGCTTGCCTGCGGGAGGCCGTTAGATAGGCGCGAAATGCCTAGAGAACTGTCATCGATTAAAAAAATACGATTAAAATCTTGCGCAAGCGCAGTTTTTGTGCGAGCAGCTGTGCGCGTGCGCGCATCACCTGTCCCACGTGGCCAAAGATAATGGCGTCTTCAAAGAAGTCCGAAGGTCCCATTGTTGAGACATTCTGGGCTTTGATTTAAGGTAGCTGCCATTGTCGAGGTGACTTTATGGTATACGCTGATTCACGGACTTGGACGCACCTGTCTGTAAATTGGCCATGATTATGTAATGTACATAGGTTCTTTGTTGCTATTTTTGGCAGACAATGATTAGCTGTTGGAGTTCTAGTTTATCAACTTTTTAGAACTCTTTGCTATGCGCAAACCCAAGTAATGAGGGTTCAAAAACACGGCGAAGCGCTTCGAGAAAAGGTCGGTAATGCCCTTGCGCTTCGCTTGCCTCGTCTTGGCCCGGCACTACCGTGCCCCAATTTACTCGGAGTGATATTATAATTAAACTTGTAACATATTTTAATAATTTAAAAAAAAACTAGAGCAACTGACAGCAGTGTAAGTAAATGCTTGTCAATCATTATTAAAAAAAATTCAAAGAGAAACTGGAAACATTACTAACATAGGACATTTTTCGCATCAATGCTAATCAAGTCTTACCAACTGCTTCAAAGTTCTACAAACAACCCTGTCAAGTGTGGTCCCCAATAGTCGTCCCTTTTACACTAAACCGATTCGTTGCACAAGACTAGGAAAGTATCCATGTCCCGATAATTCCTGAAACCCATTCATAGATCACGTACTCCCACAAAGACAGTACGTTACTTACCTGCCAATAAACTGCTCTGCTACAAGCTTTAATGATTTATAACAAACAAACACTCCACCTAACAGTGCCATGCACCTTATGATTTATACCATAAGGGGCTTAATCGACTTTTTGGGGTGTAAAATAAATGTGGGTAAAATCCAGAAGTCATGCAGTGTTATCCTGAATTGCTTTACAATTGTCAGCGTATATCATGGTTGTCGTATATCATTGATTTTTACGGCGAGCCGTAATTCATTAGCTTTGTGTCTGTCAGTGCGGTTCGACTTTAATTTGGAAGACAAATTAACTTTTACTATGAATGGTGTCGCGTTTATATGGTCACGTTTTACCTGTTACTGATGTAATCTGGTTGGATAGTTTTGTGCTGGGAGTTCAGCTCAAACAGGTCTCGTAACTGGCCATAGTGACAAAAATTGGAAAGAGTAGGTATGCTTAGATGGTTTTGCCATGTTGAGAGGATGAGTGTAAGGCGACTAACAAAAGGTATTTACAAGGCAGATGTGAGTGGAAACGCAGGGAGGGGACGCCCTAGGAGGACATAGTGACCTTATTGGTGATGTTCTACAGAAAGGTCAGTTGCGTAGTATTCGCAACCGGCGTGCGTGTATGACCAGATGTATGACAGAAACCGAGGCAAAAGGAGTATGTAAGGATCGTAGCAGTTATGTCGTTTCTGCCTACCTCCATGGAAAGAAGGCGTGACTTTATGTATGGACAGTCCGGCCTAAAACAGCCGGCTATTTGTCGTAACAAATTTAATAAAAGTAGACCGAAATGGTATTTTAGATTTTGTGGTAAGACGAGATAATGTGTTCTTATCGAATCCTCTTTACTACTTCATTATTTACTTAAGGTTGATAAAGAATGGATGTATTAAAAGCTAAGTAGGCGTAATTTTACAACCAAAACCATAAATTGAGTACATACCTCTGAGCCTCCTACCTGCCGCACAGTGCGAGCGCGAGACTACGCAGAAACGAACAATACGCGTCATTTTTTTCAGCTAAAATCCTTAAAGCGCAGTTTTTCGGCGCAAATTCCAAAGGACACCTGGTCGGAAACGGGCCCAGGGGGTCTACTGATTGATAGAGGTACCGCGATTTTAGTACAATAGCAGAAATATGCAGTTTTCTGGCCATTCGAAACGGCCCGATTCTCCCGGTCTCCGGCGACGGAGCGTCTGTTTAAAACAATCAATGATCGACGTTTTCTGAATGGAATGTGAAACAATATCTTTTGTGCAGTCAAGGGTGTAGGTGGTCAGGATGTAAGCTGTTTTATTGGCAAGTCTCAATGGGAGTCTTTGTGTCTTCCTGACGTAAATTCATTCATAGCGTTTCGTCTATGTTCAAATTGTGCAAATTATCTTATGTATTTTTTTTTTGAGAAGGAACTCTTTCCGTCTAATTACCTACATATCTACAATATTCTACACACGTAGATACAGCCAGAACACTCATACCAAAACGTCCCAACCGAAATAAACCGCATTTAAAGCGACGATTACGCCCCAAATGAGGAAAGTTAATCCCCACGTACGTCACGTATGCATACGTAAAATTGTGAAGACAATAATTTGATTGATCTCTTAATGAATATGCAGATATGTTAAGTGACGATAAGGCCGCAAATAAAGCTGGTTCCCTGAGGAGTGATTGTGCGCCTACCTCTGGCACGAGCGTGATTTTAATCTCAGATAAGTGTAGAGAGCAGAGAACAGTTTACATAAATTCTGGAGTTAGTACCTTGTTTACAAAGTGCAGTGTTTGATTACCAGATTGTTTGATAAGTGCGTGCTCTTGTTTTGGGTGTGCGTTTGTATTTGTACACTGACAAATATATACTTTTTCCTTTTTGGAAGCGTGTAAAAAGTTTGTGAAGCGTTGCACTGTGTCTGTGACGTAACTTGAAAGTTTTGAACATGAAAAGATTCACTAAAGTAGGTACTATTTTCACTTGAGTCTCAGACCAAATAAAAAACCAAGACCTCGCCGTCAACAGTGACGTGAGGCCGGTTTCGTAAACATGTGTGCACATATTTTGGTGTATTTTGATTGTAAATGTGAGCGTGTATGCACAGAGCGGTGGTGTAGTTTTGGCATGCTTCACTGTATTGTTCGCAGCGCTCTGTATTGGTTGTTTATTTGTTCTGGGACTTGAGTATAGAACTAAGTAGTTACTTACTTAGACGATATTAATTTCAAAAGGTCTGCATTACTTGAAATATAAAGCTATATTATGCCCAACTTACTAACAATATAATCCTCCAAAATCATTAAACGTAACTAAAATAAAAATTTAAAACTAACCTTTACGACTCCGCGTTAAAAATACAAACTTCAAAAAGGTTTCGTGGTGAAAAACAGTGGAAAGAGGAGAAGAAATAATGAAATATCTTCATCCAACCCTTCTAATTAATAGCCATCAGTGTCTGTAGCACTCGTGGGGTTGACAGTGCCTTCAAGTTTTTTAATATGCTTCCTCACCTCGGTAAAACAGTGGGTATAATTGCTTTTTTCTGCCGCTAACTTTGAGCTTCGTATAAATCATCGCACAATTGCAGCCACGGTAAGTTTCAGTTGAGATGAAAATTTGGGTAGTTGGGAATTTTAAACATCTTTTTTTCACTATGGTATGGGTTTAAGGGTGAGTTTTGTTCCGATTTCAGTATTATAGTTGTTTTGTGGAGGTTTTTAATTGAGAAATTTTAGTTCCGTTGGCTTACAAAGGCACAAAAAAACCTACTATAAAAATCTATTTTTGTAGCGATTAAACATATGGAAACTCTTGCCCTTTCTTAAAATGTTCATGAAGTCAATAATTCAGGTCTCAAAATGTTCCTCAAAATCTAAAATTCTGGACCAAGCCTACGTTGTTATTTCTAGGAACTGTGTTTCTGAAAAGAGCACCTCCTAGCCTAGAAGACCTAGCATATTAAGATGTCCACTCAAAAAACATACCCCGAAAAAAACTACTCAGCACAAACCGTAGTAAGACTATAGTTGGGTATAAACAGAGTGGCAATAACCGCTTGTAGTGGATCAGCAGAGATAAAAAACGTAAGACGCGGACAATCCTTTTCGGCTGAAAATTGAATAGTTGGATTACGCGACCTACGGGCGAGCGCAGGGTTGACGCGGAACGTGAGACGAGTTTTTATCTTTGGTGTTTGTTTTGAGGTAAATCAATATATGTATTGAGACATACTAAATATACTATTAGAAACACAATGAAATATGTATAAATTTACGAATGAAAGAAAATACATTTGTTGGTATTTTAGAGGTATGAGGAACAGGGTGTAAAGTTCACTCATCCTCTATATAGAAGGGAGGATCCTCCGACCAGATGGGTGTTGTGTCTGGCGGGCAACTGCTCAACGGTTGATGTTGGAATGTTGCATATATGTTGATCGCGCGGTAAACTCTAATTGCGCGGTGCAGGATTTAGTGACGTCATGATTTTTGTGTGATGTCAGGTCTTTGATGCGTAGGTAATAATTACACAATACTATCACGCCAATATTTCCCAAAGGGTAGGGAAGTATACCTTTTATACACCAAAATTTGGTCAATAATGTTTAACTCCCATGTACTAGGGGCGAGGCGTTAGTACGGTTTAATTTCAAATGGTAACACTAAGCACCATTAAGATAGTTAATTGATTCTGGCATGCCATTGCGGAAATCCATTATAAAATACAATAGAAGTAGATATATTTAGTAACCTATTCCGCTTGACTATTCTTCAAGAGTCATAAGAACCCTGTAAGAAATCGATACGTGTTTCACCTCTCAACGAGGCATCCTCAGGATGACAATTGACCAATTGCAAACCAGAACGCGACGTGTTACCACACCGAGCGCTGGACGCTTATGACTCTTGAAGAATAGTCAAGCGTTATAGGTTACTAAATATATCTCAACATTCATGATCGTTACATTCTCTGGTGAAGGAAGTTTACTCATTATCGTTCCAGTTATTTTCCCTTGCAACTATGTTACAGTTGGCACTCGGCATCAAGGCAAAGTAGAAGCAGCTGCGGTCTGAATTCTACAACCAACTCTGTTACTTGATTCCAATGTAACAGAGTCGTACCTATGACAGTTTTATATCAGAAATAACAGATATTCTATCGGATATAATAATAATAAAATTAATTTTATATTTTTAAATGTTTTTTTTTAATGATTTTATAAAAATATTTAAAAATGTAAATGTATAAGAAAGAACATAAATAAACGAAAAATAAAAATTATTTTATATTTGTAATGTTTTTATATTTTTTTTATTCTAATATTTAAAAATATAATTTGTATGTATTGAAAATGAAATAAAGAATAAACAATAATAAAACATTTATTTCCAAGTAACCAGGACTCATAATGTTAGTAACAATTTACTTACAAGCTAAGTTAGTAGTATTTACAAAAACGTAACCAACTAAACAACAAAAACAAACGCGTTCCCTGCTCTCACACAACTAAATTTCTATTTCCAGGAATATGTAGCTGGCTTAGAAAGTAAATGAGAATGAGTATACACCCATTTCATTTTTAGGTACAAAAAATCAGGAACGAATTTTGTCGGACAAAATGTTTCTTCTAGTTAAGTTTTCTCCAAAGGTATAAATAATCGCTGAACATACACATAGGGGTAGGTATTTCGGAAAGCCCTTGGCGAGAGGCTTCTAAAAAATCTTTTTGGAGCACTGGAAAAAGGTCACCCAGTTTGAAAAAATAATTAAAAACTATTAAAAGTAGTAAAAGTATCAAATGACAATAGAAAGCAACGTAGACCGTAAACGAAACGTAATACACAGTGCTGAATTTTGGAGCAAATCGTTTAACTTTCCCACACTCGTGTGAAATGAAAGCAGTTATTGTATGTATGATCTGCTTGTCATCGTTTTACCAGTTGTACAGGAAATTACTTTGAACAAGTTACTTTTACAATATCTAGTCTTTTTTTTAAATTCTCAACTTGTCAACGTGTCAGTTACATTGCTAATTCGCAGCCTTCTGCAAAAGTTATACATGTTATACATACAGTATTTTCATGAGCCAATATATGGTACTTATAATACCAGCCTACTATTGGCCCATTACAGGGCAAAGGCCTCTTCTCATGCAGAGAAGGCATCGATCACCGCTTGCTTAATGGATTGGCAATTTCAGATTTATAATATTAATTACCAGTACAGTAGTTTTCCTCACGATGTCTTCCTTCACTTATTTCTATATGAACGAATAATCCAGCGAGCCAGCTGGTGCTACAGGAATTCCACAATAGTAGGCCATGGATCCTGTATTTGACAAAAACAGCACGATCGCAGTATCTACGAGTAAGTAGTGAAACTATTTGGCGCAGCCGTGAGGCACACATATACACATAATTATTATGTATTTTAATTCTATTTTAGTTTTTAATTTGTTCAAATGTGTTCCTTGCATACGGTATTGCGCCAAATAAACATTTTTTTCTTTCATTCTTTTAGTTCTTACCTATATTTTTAACTTTGGTAACCCTGGCGATGACTACAGGTTCATATTGTGCGGCGCAGGGCTGATTACGCCGAGCATTGTGTTGCGGACATAGGACGCAATTAAGTATTAGACAGACTTTATAGCTGCGTTATCGTGCCCCGAGATTTGTTGCCAACCACTCTCCTTACACTAGGTAGCATTTTGGGGTTGATTTTGTAAAACAATATATACATTTCTTAGGTTTTTCTATGATATTGAGTACTGGCATTAATATAAGAGAGATATAAGAGATTAATAGAGCATTAATATAAGTGATTGATATGAGTGTGATGAACAACTACGTAGGTATATGAGGAATTGCGGATCTTTTTACCCGACTACGGCGAAGAAAAAAGGAGGGTTATGATTTTGACCGGTATGTATGTATGTATGTTCATCTGTTCCCTCCTATCTTCCAAACCACTTATCACAATTTGACAAATGAGGTATCGTTAGAAGCGAAGCACATTAAATTAAAAATGGCGCCATCTAGAGGACATAAAGTGAGGAACTTAAAAAAATTATGGTTTAATCGTACCATGTTGGGTATCAAATGAAAGGGCTTAATGAGCACATTTCAAAAATATATATATTATAAACCCAAAAGAATAAAAAAAAAGTCAAGTAATAAAAACTAAAACCCAACTACGACTTAAAAGGTATAAACAAGACACCACAGACAGACAAATTAAAAATCCGGAGTCACACGTAATCTGTTCGATTTATGCCCAAACACGTGTGACTCCGGATTTTTAATTTGTCTGTCTGTGTCTTGTTTATACCTTTTAAGTCGTAGTTGGGTTTTAGTTTTTATTACTTGATTTTTTTTCCAGGTTTTATCGCGGTTAGGTCTATGAAAAACTATGGCCTACCTATGGCTTTTCTTTGACCTTACCAAAGGTTTTACAGTTATGCAACCGAGAGAGACACCGCAAAGTACTGCCATTAATTTACAAACTCTAGAACCGTTTATTTATGTAGAAAGGTACGTCTCGGAAGTCGAATCAAAGCTCCAACAAGACATGAACAAGTGCAGCGCCATTGCACGCCACTTAAGTGGTAAATTCGAGGAAGCCGTCACCAACACATCTCTTAAACCCCCAAAGACATTCAGGAGTACTGTAGTACCTCGCAACTTCTTTCACATCCATTAAAATGAGAGGTGTCTCCCAATAAAGTCGCGCCAACTAAACAGAAACTAGTTAACAAGTGCAGTGGCATTGCACGCCACTTAAGTGGTAAATTCGAGGAAGCTGTCATCTGAACACAGCTCGGTATCGTGAAGTGGTCTGCTAACGAACACGCGTGTCAAAGCGAAACACTTCATTAGGTGAGCGCGGCGCTCCTCCGCCCCCGCCCGCGCCCCACGCCTCGGCGCTACCGTCGCCGCCTCGACGCTCCTTGCGACGCCGTAGGGTCACCATGCTATGGGCAAAAGGCTTTTTTCTGTCTTCTATTGTTATCTTCTAAGGAATTGAGGAGTTAGGAGGAAGGCATCTTCCAAAAATACCATGTTTTGTGGAGTTGTTTTTCTTCTCTCGAAATAGCATCGTTTTCTACCTAGTGAAGTACTGAGGTTAATTCAAGGAAATGGGTTATTTTCATCGTATTGAGTTCAGTGGTGATACTAAATAGTTTTCAGTACTTAATACTTATTTCATAACATTTGTAATAAAATAAAGCCTCCATATATATTAATGACACACATATTATATTATAATAAGAACTGATGTACACAGTTGTGCAATAAATATATCTTTATCTTTATCTAATGAGAAACACCATTTACACCATTTGTTATTTTTCGTGTATTTGTCCTTTTTTAGCGTCATGTTTGCCGCAAATAAACGTATTTTCTTTCTTTCTCTTTTTACGCCCCACATTCTATATATCAAAATACATTCTAGAATTATCGAACATACTATAAAATATACAGACAGAGCCTATCTGCTAGCTGCCTGAAAACACTATAAAAAAATAAGAAAACCAACTGCAATTTAAATCTTACCAGCAGTAAATATCTTACCAGCAGTGAATATCTTCAAACTCAAACTCAAACTCAAACTCAAAGCATTTATTTCAAATAAACCAATTACAGGCACTTTTGAATTGTCAAAGGGTCGGTCAGTCAGAAAATATGAAGCTAGTTGCCCATTCCAAAGCGTAGTAGGTTCCTATGGAGAAGAACGGGCAAGAAACTCCACGGACACTCTTTTAAATCAGAATATTGTTACAATATGTTGTTTACATCATTCATGTTGGAATCATACATGTGAGTACAATGTAGAAAAACGTGCAGGTTAAAAGAGTCCGTAAATAAAAGATAAAACGATACAAAACAATTCAAAAATTAAAATAAATCAAAATAAGCCGTGGCAGCTAATAGATGACCAGTCCCTACTGATGGCGCCCGTTCACGAACATGACGCATGGATCAGCACCATTCAGCTCAACCATTTTGAAGGGAACTTAATGATCCAACACACACGCCACCACCAGCGAGACATTAAAGTGAGCATGACATGCTTTCAGCCGCCAGGGCACATTCAAGTCAATGAAAGACGTACCTAGTAAATGGTAGCTTTAACGTACTTAGGTAAGTACATAGTGCTCACACACATGTGCTATGCAGTTATACAATACTAGGAGATTGAATTTATACAATGTAAAGATAGTTTTTACAATCTTCAGCAGCTCCAACAATATTTTCGTATGCTAATCAATTAGTTGTTGCGCCCTGTGGAGCTGGACCAGCGCTGAGCCAAGCATTTTTGTCAGTGATGTAATCCCCCAATTTATAATATGCTTGGCGGCATAGTGTGCGTTTTATACAAGATTTAAATTTTGTTTCATTCAGTTGGAGTATGTGGGGAGGTATTTTATTGTAACATTTTAAACAGTACCCCATGAAGGATGAGTCTACTTTAGCCAGTCTGAAGCCCGGTTGAACTAATTGGTCCCTATTCCTAGTCCTATAATTGTGTTTTTCACCTCTTTTACTAAAAAGACTTAGATTTTTCCTTACGTACATGATGTTTTCGTAGATATATTGACAAGGTACCGTCATGATGTTAATATCTTTAAACAGTTCCCTTAGAGAATCGCGCATACGGAGGCCATATATTGCTCTGATAGCTCTTTTCTGCAGAATAAAAATAGACTCGATATCTGCAGCCCGTCCCCATAGTAAAATACCGTAAGACATGATACTATGAAAGTAACTGAAATAGACTAGCCTCGCGGTATCTACATCAGTGAATTGACGGATTTTCCTCACAGCATATGCTGCTGAACTTAGCCGTCCTGCAAGAGATGTTAAATGAGGACCCCATTCCTTGAGTCGAGTGTGATCCCCAGGAAAACAGTCTTATCGACGAATTCTAGTTTCTCCCTATTCAATATTATGTCACAATCACTACTTTTAACATTCGGTAAAGCAAATCTCATGCATTTAGTTTTTTTCCCATTTAATACTAAATTATTAGCAGTGAACCAATTTTGGACCTGCAGTAGGGCGTTATTTACGTCGTCAAGATTTGATGCACGTCTATTTATTTTAAAAATTAAGGAAGTATCGTCAGAAAATAACACCATTTGTGGTTGGTTTTTTAATAATGTCTTACCAGCAGTGTCTGCCACAGCACTTCCACAACCCCTAAGGCGCTCCACAAAACGGGAAACCGTCCACAAAAAGTCGCGACAGTTGGCCATCCTACGATGGCTTCTATTTAGTGGGCGTCTTACCGACTCGGCTGCGCTAATTAGACGCAGGCCGGCTCTTCTCATTAGTGGCGAAATTATGCAGTTTGCTGGAATTCGGGTTAAATGTGAGGTCGAGATGTCGACTGCCTACTGCAAAAATGTGGATTATTCCGCAGTGTCTGCGTTGATACTTGAGATTTGAAGTAAGTTGTACTTAGGTACTGGGATTATGTCCACCCAACATAGTGACAACAGTATGAATGATAGTGCATATTTTCACCAGTTATTGAAAAGCCTTTGTCATAGGCTACTTCTTAGAGTTACGAGAGAAGGTACTGGGGTTCGAAGTGAAGCCTTTTATCGGTTACTAGCTGATGCCCGTGGCTTCACCAGCGTGGATGTTGGTTATTATATACTAAAACCTTCCTCGAAAACCACTCTATCCATTGGTGAAAGCGGCATGAAAATCGATGCAGTCGTTTTTGAGTTTATCGCGAACAGACAGACAGACGCGGCGCAGGACTTTGTTTTATAATATGTAGTGATGATCCCAAATTGCTGCCATGGTCACTTGCCAGTACATTCATTTAAAGAAGAAACAAAGTTGTTTCATGGCAATACATTAATGTTACTACTAATAGCTATATAATATATACTTTTTTCCAGAAAAACCTCTTTTCCTTGTCGAGTTAAGTTAAACTAAAGTCATCATCTGCCTAGCCTTTTGCCAACCAAGTTGGGGTCGGCTTCCAGTCTAACCGTCTAAACTAAAGTAATCATAAAAATGCGTAAAGCTGTTAGTAATCTTCAAATAATGTTTCCTATTTACCAGCTCCAGGAGGTAGACTAAGTAGACCGGCCAGGGTGAAGCCCGATGTCTCCAAGTTCGCAGTTCCCCAAAATTCTTTTTCATACATTCATACCCAACGTGGAGCTCGTGGCTAAGTAATAACAGCCGCACGGGTCGATCCGTCAGGTTAAGCTACGCTTGTAGGGGCTGGTCCGTGGATGGGTGACAATCTTTAAATATCGAGACTCCTCCGTGCCTCGGAAAGCACATTAAGCCGTTGGTCCCGGCTGTCATTCATGGACCCGTGCGGCTGTTATTACTGAGCCACGAGCTCCTCCAAGATTTTATTTCAATCTTATAAGCGTTAAAATATTGTAAAGCTTACATTAATTAGAATCTTATAATTCCTTAAAGAAATATTCACATAAGATCCTAATTATTTCTTCCAGGCTTTACAATCTTACAAGACAAGTACTTTATTTAATTGAACAGCTATAATAACACATCTAATTAATTAGAAGTCCCAAAAGTGTAGCTAATTAAAAACATTTCCAAAAAATGTGTTGCGAGAAAAGCGCCCGATAAAAATTCCCGCCTCATTTTGGTAAGCGGGCAAAAACAGGCATATTTGTAAAAGAAACGTCCTCCCGGGCAAATAACGTTTATTTACAGCACATTGGGTTAATGACTGGGGGACGAAGAATGAGAAGAAGGCATTATTTTAATTAGGAAAAAATGGTGGGCCCCTCTCACCTAGGGAGGGCTAACTGAGCAAGTTGGCGAGGCTTTGATTAAAGTAATGGTGCGTGTGTGAGTACTTTCACATGGGAGTTCGTGTGTAGCGTACTTATTATGCCTTTTACCTGGGATACCAATCGAAACTTTGACCTCCTTGTACGATTTGACTTTACATTTGTATAGGTGTTTCGTGATTCAGGATTTGAGCTTGTAAATATAAATTGAAGGCAGTGCTTGTTTTTAAAAACGAGTAAATCAGGTTCATTGGAGTTATCTCTAGTTTGTGGGCATTTGACAAACAAGTTACTGACGAAGCACCTTCTTAAAATACATAACCTGTGGAATAATCTGCATGACATGCTCTAGTAACTGGACTCTTGAATGAATCGCACCTAACAGTTAAAATACAAGTTCTTTACAAAGCGTAACGCTACCGTAACCTGTCCATTAGGCGGTAAATAAACACAACAAAGTACAAAATTTAGCTGCGTTAGCGCGGCTCCACCCACGAGCCGATAATAAAAGCGAGGCGACGCGATACAGCGCGACAAAAAAACGCCGCATCACACTACAATCATTTACGAAATATTGACAACAATAAACGGGGACTTTAAAAAATGCCAGTTATTAATATTTGTTTTCTTTGTCGGGCCCACGTGTCCCCACACCTGAACTCTGCGAATGACATCGCCAAAAAAATTGCAAAAAATATCCGAGGCTAGGCGAAAAAGAGCAGAGGCGCAAACAGACAACAGCCAGTTTGAATGATTGCTTCCCTGCAAGAGCGGCAAGTCCATTTTTCACAAGTGCCATTCACCGCTTTCACGTTGCGTACAGTGTATTTTATATTTTTTTTTATTTATCGGCCCTCCCCACCCCGCGGCGTTCGCCCAAATTGATATTCGAATGCGAATTTACGGCGTCCAATTCCTCACTGTTTTATTCATTTTAGTGATTTCGCGATGGTAAACACACAGGTAGATGTGTTTAATTTCGAAATGAATGTTTATTGCACCGTTTCCGTTTCGTTTTCAATGATGTAGGATATTCGTGCGCGGCGGGCGCGAATTCCCATGTTTACACAATGCACTTACATTTCGCGTGTGTATATATTTTTTTTGTAGTTTTTAATTATTTCCTGGAGTTTTTTTTGGGTTTTGGGATAATGTTAATCGTGATGGAGTGATCTCACGTTCGTGTTTTTAATTGATTTTGTTTGTGAAGTAATTTTGTGTATCATCAAAGTTATTACTTGTAGTAATTTGTGGCGTATACGCACGATTTGTTCCTATAGTGGTTCCTGGCTGAGCAATATTCATTACCATGATGTTATAAGTGTATAGGTGTAGTAGCCATTATATGAGATGTTCACGAAAACGTATATCCACTAAAGATCCACCAAAGACCCCACTAACGAAAGAGTTACAGACATGAAAAAGATGATACCACATAAAAACGCTCTTAAAAACCCAAAAAAAAATGATCAATGAAAACTCAATTTCGCTAAAAGATGTCACCCTCAAACATCTCGAAAGTGGGGTTATTCTAACAATTAAAACCAACGTAGTCAGAAAGTACCCCAGTAACTGAAGCGTCAGTTCATAATCGATTTAGCGTCACCACAGTAACTCGCGGTGATCCGGCGATGTCTAATGACGTAAAAAGTATGTCCCCGCTATGTAACGCTGGTCGAGGCCGATATAAAGAGTGGGGAAGAAACAGAGGGTGCAGGAAAACAGTCAAGTTTTGTGCCTAAGACTTGGTAAGTATTGATTGTACGTGTTTTCTGCCTAGTATGATTAACAAATTACGTATTTTCAACAATATTTTTTTTTTTCTTATCGAGCGTATCAATGAGATAAAGTATTCAAGATTTTAAGGTTCATTCGTTGGTAGAGGGAAATGTCTTAAGAAGTTTACTAGTGTTAATTAATTGAGAACCAACTGTGGTTACATAATTTATCCTTACTAATATTATAAATGCGAAAGTAACTCTGTCTATCTGTCGCTTTGATGAAATATGAATGAAGAAGAATGAATGATGAAGAATGAAATTTGATACACAAATAGTCTAGAGCCTGAGAAAGGACATAGGCTACTTTTGTATTTATATGTAAACATTTTTCATTAAAACTGTCTGGTTAGGTTATGTATCTTTATAAATTTTAATTTGTCACTGGTTTTCCCTAAAACTTGTTCGAATTGCACATGAGATATGCAATAAAGATTTGAATTTGAATTTGAATTTTATCCTTTTCCTACTCTCATCTTAGAGTTACTTTCTTCATAGGCAGAAACCACCAACGCACCTCTCTCTAATCTTTGCCCTCGGCCACAGACAAGCCAGGGGTCGCGAAAGCACGTCGTCATCGGATGGCAATTTGAATGCGGTCGCTTAGCCGGCTGACGGCCGCTATGACTGATGAGGAAGGGTGAGCAGCCTATGAGCCTGTCACCGCCCCTGTATTCTACATGTCGCATTAATGTGGACATGGGTGTAGCAGGTGCTTATTGAATTATATCTTGATAAGCAAATGTGAAGCCGGAGGTAAAGGGTTAGGCTGTGTAGAATTTTCAGGAAATTTCGTTGATTCCAGTAAAGTTTTAGGGCCGATATATTCTTTAAGATTTGTATTGAAAGTCACTTTAATAGATCGGAAATGTAGACGGATAAAAGTCGCTACCACGTAGATTGGTGATCAAATCATAATAATTATTATGGGGTTACTGTTAAACACATGGGTCAGACTCATATTGCTGAGACAGTACCCAAGTGCTTAGGGAACTCTATCACGTCTCATGACTCATGGGTCGTGAGAAGGTGGTCTGCTCATCACGACCACCAAAGCACCGCACCCATAAAACAATCCGTTAGGCTCATTACACATGAGCGACAAAATTGACGCTATAATTTTCATTATCAATTATGATAGAAAATTATGCGTACTCATGGCTAATCAATGCGGCTGTGACCGCTACAAGCTACAGGCTACAATGTAGAGAGACTGGCACTACGGCCAATCGATGACGTCACATAAATATTGGGTGCGACGGACCCTGCTTTGTGATGCTAACTGCGTCCGCATATGCTAATCTGTTTCCGCCCTTCCCGCGTCTTGGGCGGGCGGTGTCTAAAGGAGTTTTCCATTGTTCTTGTGATTCGGATTGGTATTGCAGGAGACATTGTATTGACGCTTTGTTTCTTTGTGGGTCTTCAATGAGATCTATTGTCGCGGTTTGAAATGGTGATCGCAGATCATTATTATTGAATAATTTTCCGAATTAATTTAAAAGATACATTTTGAATTCTAACATCAAAAGTCAGCATTCCAATTTCAAATAATACATTTTCGAACAACCCCAAAATTCTCTCCATATCTTCCCTAACAAAAAAAACAATCACTAATCACCATCAGTGAAACCTCAAGGTGCACCAGATGGACTGAAATCCGTACAGTTGCGAGTAAATCATCGAGCGTGCCGTTGAATCGGCAATGAGTCGTGTCGTCAACAATCGGCTAGTCCGTTTGCGGCAACGGCAATTCGCATTCATTCACGGCCCATTGCCGCCGTCGGCTGTTGCGCCGCCGACGCCTGTTAATGTATTCGCTACGTTATTTCAATTTAGAACAAACCTTCGGCTGGCCGGTGGTTTAGGGAAATCTGGTTTTATTGAGGAGCGGTCTTGGTACTGGCACTCGTGGCGTTTTAGGGTTTGTGATGTTTGTAGGATGTTTCTATCACTCACTTTAGCATGTTTGAAGGTTTTATTATGAAATGGGTTGTGAGCCTGTAAACTTATTGTCAAGCGTCCTCTTTATGCCAAATGATTACGCACCATCGATGCATCGTATCGCTCTAAAGTAAAGAATGAGATGAAGTGAGAAAACGTAAGCATTATATAAAATGTGTTAACGCAGCAATTTCCAGCCATTACCTAACTAAATATTAACGTGCAAAATTTCGCCAAGGAAATAAATTAAAAACGCAACAACAAGCTTGTAACGAGCGGCGAACAAAGCCGTCTAATAAATCAAGGAAGGCAGGTGAGCAGAGTGGTGTTTGTGCATTAAGAAGGCCCGGTTTCCCGGCGGCCTTTCTTGGCCCTTTCTTCGTTTTAAAAAGCAGTCGACGCCCAATATTTTCGCGTAGTCATCGACAACACATAAATATTGGAAATGGGGCGCCCCTTTCTTGTCTCGCTAGAATAATTAATGCCGTAGCTTCTTATGTCGCGAGTTGTTTTGTTGCCAAAAATTATCGCTGGCGATGAACGCGAAATTGGCTCGGCAAGTAACGGGTTGGAATTTGTTGGTGATATATTATCAGGTTGCGTTTAATGTTTTGGTGTTTGTAGTAATGTCGGTTAAATTAGTATAGATTTTTGATTACCTGAAAGTTTGTAAGTAAAAGAACATTGGAAGCCATACGTCAGTGACTTCGAGCTGGCCTAGTGAAGTACGGAGTAACAATAGAATGAGAGACCATCTTATACTGGTGTTATGACAGACGTGTAGCGTACTGTGTTCAAAAACAACCTTTTTAAGTAAGACCAAAGTGATTATCATATTAAAGAGATGGGGGGCTAAAACGACCACTTTGGCAGGATCATAATAGGATAATATTAAGAATCATCTTAAAATGCCACAAGCTGACAATTCATAATAATAACTGCATGCAATTCATCTGTTGACAGTTTTCTATGGAGATTCATATAATGGTCGACAAATTATAAATTACTTTATTGAACTTTAATGGTAAATTAAAATTAATTGATATAAATTACGGTAATTTTATGATTCGATTATGGATTGAATTGAGTACATATATGATTCAGCTAATATGTGTCACCATTTTGTGTCAAAGTGGCTAAGTAATAACAGCCGCTCGGGTCGATCCATCAGGTTAAGCTACGCTTGCCGGGGTTGGTCCGTGGATGGGTGACCATTTTCACATATCCCGGCTGTCATTTGTGGATCTTTGACAGTCGTTACGACTTGTCAGAAGCATGAAAGTCTGACAACCACTTGACAACCAGTCTAACCAATGGGTATCGTATTACCCAGTTACTGGATTGTGGAGGTCAGATAGGCAGTCGCTCCATGTAAAATACTGGTATTCAGCTGCATCCGGTTAGACTGGAAGCCGACCCCAACATAGTTGGGAAAAGGCTAGGCAGATTGATTTTGTGTCAAATTAGAGGAATTGCTAATGATCTGCTGGGAATTCAGGAAATGATTTGCTTTTAGAGGAATTGCTAATGTGAGCGTTTTAGGCCCCCATGTCCTTTAGCAATGTCTTAAAGAAGGGTTGATGATGGAACAAAGTAATGATGAATGTCATCTTGGAGAAGAAAGATGATTGCATGAAACAATAGTTTGTGCTTGACAGGAGGGTCATATACCTACAAAGAAAAGAATCGCCCTATAATTTCTTAACTAGACTTACAATGTAATTTCCTGTAAAAAACGATACACCGACTTTGGAGATAAACTTATAGCAAACTGCCAGTGTTGGAACATGGAACCAACATTAAAATAGTTGCACATACGGAGTTTTGTTGATAAAACTAATTTCAGAACACGTTATCCTGCTGTGCACGTGTTGTTGACATTTTATGTCTAGTTTTCATAAAACAAATGTTTTATGAAATATGTAGGTGGCATCGAGATATGTAGGTGGTGAGGGCTAATTGGTGGCCAAGATTGTTCAATTCATATAGCTGATTTTAGCACTGGTCAAGTGGCTATAGATACCTATTAGGGGGTCTATCAATGTAGTGCATTCGTTTTTCGTGTAGTTGTTATGGCTAGCCAGAGAAATGTCGAAGGTATTGTTTTTGTTACAAGTTGTTTCCAAGTTAGGGTTGCCACTACTTTGTAGTTGTAATCAACAGTTCGCTATTTCCGCGCTATAAGTATGAATCTGGTGAAAATATAATGTTTGACTGAGCCATTATTCGTCCACAATACAAATGACGAATCAGACGGAGCGGAACAGCCGAAAACGAAAAACAAGAGGCCGAAAATTTCCTCTTGTTCACCAGAGAGAGAAAAAATTAGCTTATCTCACACACGCAATTTGCGTCGGCAATTTTCGACGCTTCCTCTCATTACCCCGCCGTGATATATTTGCGTGTTTATTACTGCAATTACTTAGAGTAAATCTCACGTCCTTCCTCCCCCCTCGACGCACCCCCTCTCCGGGAGGGTCGCGCCCTCCGCCGCCATTTTACCCTCCTTCCGGCCGGCCCTGCCCTTAAGTCTTATGTACCTCGTAAGTTTCTTCGCGGACTTGGTAACCGGATTCAAATTCGGGCCGAATTTAGTAGCAATTAATTATAGAGCCGAGGAAGTGTTCTCAGTAATACTCGACCCGTGATTTTGTAATTAATATTATTGTGAATAATTTTATGATTTACTACTAATAGGGTAGCCGTTCGTTCGCGGTTGTTGTATTGTCTTTAGAGATGTAATTATCAGCTTTATGTAAATTGTAGCTCGACGTGTTACTAACTGTTACGTTTGGCATGGAACTTTGAGCATGATACTTAACACACCGTATACTTGCTGTATGCGAACAATATTTGTTTTAGTGACGTTTAATTACGAACAAAGAATTGAAGACTACATGCAATAAAGTTTACCTTGAAAGTTTTGAAAGAAAGAAAGAAAAACGGTAGGATAACGTAACATTTTTAACACAATGCTTAGTGCTTGAACATTACTAGTAGCTGTGCAATATTAAATTGGCACATAGCGCTACATAAGGCAGTACCCTCGGCAGTCGACTTGGCTGTAATTAATTAACGAGCTTAGTTTAAAAGCAGGGCCGTAAGACTTGGCTCGGGTGGGGCTCGCCTCCGCCTCGCGGGGGGTATTCTTGCCAAGAAAAGGGGGGGGGGGGGTGAAGAAATTCGGGGGAAAGTTTATCATATTTAGGCGCAAAATGGCGAATCCAGCGCTCGGATGCCGTCGAGAGATTAATATCTGGCTCTAACTCTGTGCGATGAATTTTGTTGTGAATAATGCCGATGTAAGTTGCTTGTTTTATGGCGAATGTGTGACGTCGCGGCGTTGGTTTGTTTTGTTTTATGTTTAGTGCGGTTTGTTTGTGGGTTAAAAATGGGTCAACTTTTGTAAGGGGTGTGTGCTTTTTTGGCTTATGAGCTGTGAACTGCTTATTTTATCCTTATGCTGTCTTGCTTTTTAACCGACTTCTTCAAAAAGGAGGAGGTTCTCAATTCGTCTGTATGTTTTTTTTTGTGTGTATAAGTTACCCGATTACTCCGCCAATTATGAATCGATTTTGATGATTCTTCTTTTGTTTGGTAGGTCATGGTTCAGAGGTGGTCCCATATAAATTTTATTAATTTTGCTTGTGTAGTTTTTGAGTTAGCTTCAATAATTACGTATTTTTTCCAATTTGCGTATGTTGACGACATGTTAGTTGACTCCGTCACATAGCAGATAACGGTATACGAATTTGTGTGGGGTAGGTACCACAACTAAAGGAAGTCGGTGTCTTTGCTTTTCAATTTTCGTTTTTTGCCACCGACTTCCGAAGTAAAAGATATTTTTCACTTTTTTGTGTTTTTTTTGGAAGTCGGTTGTTTTTTTTTTTGTAAAAAGTTTTTATTTTAACTTTATAAGAACATATGTATGATGATATGTATTGTATCCTTTTTTCTAGTGTTGCAAATTTCTTGGGAAATAAGTAAGTACTAATTGTTAAACAAATGTTAGCCGTGTCAAGAAACACTTTCAAAGTACTGACATTTTGCAAAAGCGTTCAACATGAAACATTATATATGCAAAAATACATAGGTAACTTCTAACTTTTTCACACATCTAATGTCAGTTAAATAAACTTTAGCAATATCAATCTGCCTAGCCTTTTCCCAATTGTTGGGGTCGGCTTCCAGTGTAACCGGATGCAGCTGAATACCAGTATTTTACATGGAGCGCCTATCTGACCTCCACAACCCAGTAACTGGGTAATACGATACCCCTTGGTAAGACTGGTTGTCAGACTGCAGCTTCTGAAGCCCGTTACGACTGTCAAATACCCACGAATGACAGCCGGGACTAACGGCTTAACAAGGCATAGACGATTCACGGTATGTAAAGATGGTCACCCATCCACGGACCAACCCCGGCAAGCGTAGGGCGTACCTGATGGATCGACACGCGCGGCTGTTATTACTTAGTTTCGATCTCACAAAACTTTAGCAATACTTTATTAAGACTGTACAGTAACCATGTATGTTCTAAGAATTTAAGCGATTAACGTTAACATGAGTTAAATATTTTGTAGAAGACGTCAAACATTACCATCAAATAAGCGATTGCAGCATACACGAACAATCTTGCCTACCCCTTAGTTATATGTTCCGAAGTTGGTAACAGGTATCGTTAGCACAAGAAACATGTGTCTTATTACCCAGTATATTATAAACAATTTTACCCTCTTGTCGGTGTTATTACAAAGCGTTGTAAACGTATATAACATTAACAAGTTACATGGGTTGTAAAACTTAACGTAACGTGAATTACGCAAGTTTAGCAGCTCTTAAAATTGACACTTCCTCACTCTAGTGATGTGTGAAATGTGCTGTTAAAATAACCGTGATGCTTAGTTACACGTGTCGCTAAACGCCATCTAAATAAAACTAACTTTAACAACAAAAATCTAACTATTAGGTATGTCTTTGTCTACCCTCTGTTTTCATAAATCAGAAGCACCCCGCAATTATTTGCTAACTAGCTGCGCCCCGCGGTTTCACCCGCGTAAGTCTCGATCCCGTGGGAATATCGGGATAAAAACTATCCTATGTCCTATTCCAGGTCATGGTCTACCCATGTGCCAAATTTCATTTAAATCCGTTCAGACGTTTTAGCGTGAAAGCGTAACAAACAAATAAACAAACTCACTTTCGCATTTATAATATTAGTGAAGTGATAGAGAAACTGTGTTAGGAGAAACATTAGAGAAGAAGATTAGAATAGAAACTCGCGCGGCAGGTAAACGTTAACACAAGTTACACGTGTCGTAAAACGCCTCGAGCAAGCACGGTACGCCCTACATACCAGCGAAAATATTTCGGTTCAAAAAACCACCACACTAGTAGCAATTCACTAGGTAAGAATAACATTGTTTTCTGCGAAACAGTTACGTTTACAATTATATTATTGATATCCATTGTTTGAACATTTGAACTCTAGGTGGCTTGAACTGTTTGTTGATATTGTTTGTATGTATGTGTGCGTACCGTTGCTGTTGGAAAATGACGGTAACAATTGTGCGTGGGTGTAGCAGATTCACTAGAAGCAGTCGACGTTTTAGTATAGGCATTATTGAAATATTATTACACGTCTAGACAGAATATTTCGATTTTCACTCGAATTATTAGCTGAAGTAAGAACATAAACCACTTATAAAGTATTCTATTCGAATAAAATAAAATACGGAAAAGTTAGGTAACCATCTTAAAATAATAACAAAACTGAAACAGTGAATTTGTCACGCGACTACGGCGTAGCGACGCTACGAGGTTCTACGTCGTCGTAGCAACGCCAGCGGGCGTCTACGCTTAAAATATGAAATATCTAGAGAAATTACAAGCAGGCTGGCCCCGGGCACAAACCGCGCCTACCCCATGTTATTTTATTTTTCGCTCTCTTGAACGTAAATCGCGTTAGTATATTTTTTTTCCCAACCGGTTTATGAGTTTTTGTTTTATTTGAGTTCGTAGCGGTTGAATGTGTAGGAATTTTATTTATTAATCGTATGTACATACATGCGTTGGCCGAGAATTAATTACGCTTGAATTAGAACGGGGGTAAAGTCCGGTTTTCCATGGGAAAATTGCTTTACCTACTGTCCTACACGGTTTTGTTAAAGGTTAGTTGATTTTCCGTTGTTATTAGTCAGTGTTGGAATAAATGAAGAGATTGAGAGGGTTACATAACATATTAAAACATGACGCCTGTAATCCCCGAAGGGTTAGACAGAGGTGCAGGTAGGTACCTATGGCACACCCAAATCAGAGGGTTACTTTTTCAAAATTTTCGGGTTCATTTATATTACTTTTATATTACTGAGCAGTGGTGGCCCAGCGGTAACGGCCACGACTTACGAGTTGTAGGTCGTAGGTTCGAACCCTGACAGGTGCTTTACTTTGTGTAAATTATAATCGCCAATGCTCTCATAACGGTGAAGGAAAACATCGCGAGGAAACCGGCATGTCTTAGAACCAAAAAATTCGAAGACATAATGTGACATCTACCAACCTGCACTGGGCCCGCGTGGTAGATTAAAAAGCCCACTCCCTCTTGAAGACAGGAGGCCTGTGTCCCAACAGTGGGAACATTATAGGCTGGTTATGCTAATGCTTATATTACTTTCCTCCTCTTTAACCACACCTAGTGACATACTCATGTCACTAAAATAATTTACACAAATACCTATCTTGTGCCTTGTGGACAAGAGGTCATTGACCCACCCCGCCGATATAAGTTGACCTTGAAGTACCTTTCAATTATTGTGTTGCCTCACACAGAACTTACAGCCAAAAAGGCTTCAGTTTAAGTAGTTATTATGTATTATCCATTTATATAGCGTATGAAGCCTTTAAACGAAGATTTTGAACAAAATAAAGGGAAAGTTAGCGAGTTTGTGATTATTCATAAGTTAACACGTCTTTGCTTTTTCGTTCATCTAAGTCGGAATTATGATTTGAATATTAATAATCAGCTGCGGCCGGGACTTAATGACACGTCACACAAGTTTTAATGAAACAGCCTCTCGTCTAAAAACTTCTCGGGAGGAAATTAAGACTTTTGGAAAATGGATTTTATGTCAACCCCGTTTGTTTGGTTAAGTTGCTTTTAGAGTTAAGCTGCTTTCTTGATTTGATTTTGTATTAAAATGTTGTATATTTTGGTGTGACCACAAAAATATTTTCCATGATTAGTTGCCAACGGTAACGGAACAACGCTTAAAACGGCTACTTTGGCAGAATCATAATAGGAAAATAATATGAATCATCGTAAAATGTCACAAAGTGACAATTCATAATATTATGATCTGCTTGCAATTCATATTATGAAATAATTAATTTGTTTGGCAGTTTTCTATGGAGATTCGTAAAATGGTCCACAAATTATGAATTATTGCTTTTGTGTAAAATTAGAAGAATTACTAATGACAGCTGGGAATTCAGGAAATGAATTGCTTTTAGAGGAATTGCTAATGTGGCCGTTTAAGGTCCCCAGGAATAATATAATAGCTATTGAACAAATGTTTTCACGCGTTTTATCTCGTTCTATATTAGGTTATTAAAGTCTATTTCGCTTGTCTGTTCCCGAGTCTATTATGTCAAAGTACTCACTATCATTTTGTATGAAATCCTCTTATTCATAAAAACTTCGAAATGCTGAACGCTTTAGAAACAATCTGTCTTTTTCATTTCTAATTTAATTAACTGAGATACACTCGCGACAATCTAACGGACAAAATAAACGGACTTCCGTTTTGACGTTTCGTTCTCGTACATGATATATAATATAATATAATATAATATATAATATAATAGAACGTTATGCCTTGAGAATCAGTTTTAAGCAATGTAGATTAGTCGTCGATTACCAACTCTCTGTATGTTCAATCGATATGTCTCGAGAATCAGTATATAAGAAACCAATTTTTTTCATCGCTACACTAATCTTTTTTATAGCTGTCAAAACGGACTTCTTAGATTGTCGCGAGTCTAAGTAACGTACTATATTTTTTGTACATTTTTATTTATTTATTTATTTAAACTTTTCGCACAAAAAAATGGTACAAAGGCGGACTTAATGCCTGAGGCATTCTCTACCAGTCAACCAAGGGTGGTGAAGAGATTAGATGGCAGGTGCTCTAATTGAGAGGAACAAAGAGAAAAAATATATAATATATCGTATTGAATTATAAATAAAACAGGTTTACAGTACATAAATAAGCTATAAACTTATGATACATATACTTACATACATATTTACTATAATAAATACTATATCCTACTATCCTACTAATATTATAAATGTGAAAGCTTGTGTGTTTGTGTGTTTGGATGTTTGTTACTCAATCAGGCAAAAACGGCTGAATGGATTTGGATGAAATTTGGCAAACAGATAGCTTATAACCTGGATTAACACATAGGATACTTTTTATCCCGATATTCCCACGGGATCGAGACGCGGGTGAAACCGCGGGGCGCAGCTAGTATATATATAAAACATACAAATTCAAGGGAGAGAGGTGATGACATGACTACTCTATTTATTATTTCTTATTATTAAGGCGATGCCATAGCATAAGGTAGTATTATCTAAACACCACCAGAAAAAAGGTCAAAGGCACGATGTGTAAGATTTGTAACTGTTCTTTTACGCTATTTATTTCTTTTTCTTATGAATAAGAGGATACATAACATAGGGTCACACGTTACTGTCTTAACACCATCAGAAAAAGTAAAAACAACGATATGTGAGATTTCTAATATCTCTTAGATATCGCGTTACTTCCGATGCGTGTCGGACGCGCAGCGCTGGCTCCCGGACGAGCGCCGGACGGGAGTCGGACGAGGCCCGGACGGGTACCGGACGCGGGCGCAGGAAACCTATTACGCCCAAATGAATTCCCCGCCGTTTCCGGGCTACGACAAATCCGCCCGCCGCGCCCGCTCGCCCACACCTAAGGGCCTTTCAGGGATGAAAAAACATGTTATAATCATATTCAGGATATTATTTTATTTTCAGCGTAAAAATATTATTATTTATCATCTTTTTGTTGCTTTCAAAATAACCGTTTTTTGAGATTTAGGTCAGAGAAGACGCGAAATTATAATGTATATCTTGCTGTCTGCAAGATATGGGTGCTTTTATAATTTCTAGCGTGACGATTTTATAGTGAAGGCTCACAGCATCACGATAACACAGAGAAGTAAAATGTATGGAAATATGTGACGACATTTATTTTGTCTATGATAACGTTATAACGAGCATCGATAACGTTATAACGAGCACCGAAACGTTATAACGAGCACCGAAACGTTATAACGAGCACCGAAACGTTATAACGAGCACCGATACCGGTATAACGAGTACCGATGTTCTAACATTAACGGCACAATTATAGACGTCGATGCACGACGTCCACAATTACGTGACCTGCAGAATTAAAAAAACGCATATTTCTGACAAAGAATGGGAAAGTTACGAATAAGTCTCTTTAAAGAAGCAGTAAGTCTGGTTATATAAAGAAAGTATACTGGTTTGCTTTTTAAAGTATGCATTATTTTCTACACAGGTACGAGAGTGTTCAATTTTGCTTCTGGACACGAAGGTGAGCTATGAACTTCAATTCAAACTAATTACACGCGATTTAGTCGAATAAAGCTCATCATCAATACATTTCTGATATTCCAAATATAAACAATTATTTGGCGTTTTAAAATCTGCAAATAGATAAACTATTGATACCTATTTTATTTTATAAATCGTTCGTTAAATTGCTCAAAATTCACTTTTTAAAATCAGTTCTGATCTGCACTCTTTTATTTGCAATATTTTAACTGTGACTCTGTGTCAACCCTGTAGGGATCGCCTTCGGACTTGACGAAGCGGAATTTTAATGAAATTTCTAGAAATCATCTTTTTTCATTTCACATAGTGTTCCCAATAATACTATGGGTACTAAATTAATTTATTTAAGGATTAAAAACTCATTACTGCCCGCTAAAAGTTTCTTATAGAAAACACCACCTTTGGGTGCACTTAAAGGCGAACTAAATCGTCCTTTTCGAATAGGTGGGATGAAAAGCATGTTTGTAGCACTAAAATTATCCTTACTTTCTTATTTATGGTTCAAGTTAACTTGACTTACGTAAGGTACAGTTTTTACTTTTAAACCCTCAGTTCTGTACATTTAACCTAAAGAGACAAAGTGAAAGTCTCTATGTGAGATCCAGAAATTGTCAAATCTCGTAAGTATCTTTTGAATTCTGTAATATACAGTATATTAACTAAAAAGGGCGTCCCCGTTAAACCGCAATAGTATAGCGTCCAAACACGCAAAAAAATACTACAAATAAAAAAATATTATAGAAGTAGTGAAATATACACAAAACTATTAAATTGATACGTAAAAAAGAAACACTCTGTACCCGCACACTTGTATTTCAACGTAAAATGACAAGTGTGACAAGTGTGCGTGTACAGAGTGTTTCTTTTCCGTATCATATTTTTGATGAATAATAAACTATAAAAAAATACAACCAGTCTAACCAAAGGGTATCGTATTACCCAGTTACTGGGTTGTGGAGGTCAGATAGGCAGTCGCTCCATGTAAAATACTGGTATTCAGCTGCATCCGGTTAGACTGGAAGCCGACCCCAACATAGTTGGGAAAAGGCTAGGCAGAAGAAGAAGAATAAACTATAAAAAAAAACATTTTTTTTTAATTGGTAATATATATTTTGTATCATGTAGATACGCTATACTATTGCAGGTTAACGAGAACGCCCTTCGTTAGATAACATACTGTATACTTTCATAAACACTCACGTAAAACTATATTCTAGAAACATAAATAATGCCATCGACAACCCCAAAGCCCATTATTCTTCTAAAATAAGGCCAAGTTCACATTCAATGATCCTTCATTGTCTGACCGATCACAAATCAAAATCTTCGCACATACATTCCCAGGTCTGATTTATGTCTCGCTGTTGCTAAAATATGTCCCTTTCAAACCCTATAGAGTACCTGTCGACAATTTATTTGTTCCAAACTGGTTTTTAATTGATTTACTGGTAACATTTACGTTGGCTGGTGACGCGGTTGCCATGGTAACCGAGGGGAGTTTCAGACATGATATTGATATTATAAATAGGTGCGTCGTATATGTGTAGGGATGGAAGAAGGATTGTTTTGGTAAAAAGGTTCGTTGTTTGTTATGTTTATGAATTCACAGGTGTATTTTAGGTTTTATTTCTGGGTTCTACATAAGGGCGATCTCAAGTTGTAAGGAGATCATTCACCGTCCATACATTTTGGGGCTAAAGGGATGAAAGTGCCTAACCTAACAAAAATAAAGCTATATTCCGAAAGAGTACGTTTTTCCCTTCATTTTTTATTACTACAAGCTATTACTTTAATTAGATTACTTTTTATTATACTGAAAACAGTATTTTAAAAAATCGTATCGTCGTATCAGCTCAGGGAATTGCCGTACAGGTTTGGCCCAATAGTGAAAAGTGAAGAGAATAATATGTCCTAACGGATTATATATTTTTTTTTATTTGACCTTCACTTTCATAATTTAGCCCAAAATGAATGATCTCCTAATGGCCGACTCCTAAAAATTACGGACCGTTATTGTTTAAAATGAATACTTTTGTATCTTTACCAATAATGAAGCAAATATATATAGTTTTGCATAGTAGACCGACCTATATGGAAGTAGCTATCGAAGGTAAAATTACCTTACGAATCTATTTATATGCCCAGTTTGGCAATAACAAAAGATACCATTGGTAAGCAAAACGACTCGTTTTTGTTAATTGGAACCGAGCATTAGTGAGAAGATAAGTTTTTTGTACCTCCATTGAAAGTAATTACTTTAAACACGCCACATCAAACCGTCTTAAAGTGGTTTTCTACGAGAACTTGCTCTATAAAAATACAAATCCAATTATCTAAAGTAATATTTCCATTACATAAAGATAAGTACCTACCCAATAAAGCTAATACACAAAACATTCAATAGATTCACGTCTACCAGCTCACAACAGAAATCAATTTAAAGAAATGCAAAACCACATTCATTGGCATTCCGAATCCGACATTTTAACATAAATAGAATATCAATAAAAACCAAGTTAATCGGAAAACTTCAAATGCAAGAAGGCTATTGAGGGATCGACAGGTGACACAGAAATAAATAGCTAATGCTTATAATCCAGGAGAGCGACATTTCGTAATTTGTTTTCTATCGCCGAGTGAAAATATCAAATGAGTGGATACGGCGGGCGCGATTGGATCGAACCTTTTCATGCGGGCAAATTGGTTTTCTTTTTTGACCAACGCTACCTCGCCTGACGAGGTGGCGAATTTTGTTGGGTTCCGTGGGCAAATGTGAGGGTTTGTTAAAAAGTTTTAGTTGTGAATTGATTTTGAAACTGTGGGTACTGTTTCAATTGTTTTTAAATCAAATGTAGCTAGTGTAGCGCCCAGGTACTTATTAGTAAAACTATTTTCTGACTAGTCTATGTTTTGCGCAGATAGGTACTGCGCTAAGTAAAGTTGTTAAGTAAATGGTTTTCTGGAATCACTCTTGTTAAGGATAAGTCAATTGGGTAACCGAAATAGAATAGAAATAATTGTGTTACTAAATGTCACATGAATTGACTAATTTCATCTACATCGGATGAGGTAGTGTACGTTAAAACTAACGATGAAATCCCGAATCATTGAGGTAAATCTGCATCTTCTCGGAAAACCTACATTGGATAAAGAAACGTGCGCATAAAAGACAGCATAACCTTAAACCACACAAGCAGAAAAAATGCTAGAATAAAGCCTCATAAAATTTTCTTATTACTTAAAAAAGTGAAACATTCACGGAACCTCGGAGTATTCCGCGGGGCGCACTTTTTTCATTTCATATTTCCTCTCGACGCCGCTCTCTCGTTTTATGGGTCATGCGACTATGTGCGACTATTTTTAATGGACCTGTGCACAGTTTTCATTTTTCCCAGTGATAAATTGACTCCATGCTCACGATGGATGGTCATCTTTTCGAAGCTGAAGCGCTCGTTTCATTCTTGTTCGTTTTTAATTTTTTATTTCGTGTTTACAAGTTGCGGCTTCGTATTTATTTTGTTTGTGGGGTTAACTGAATTTTGGTGTTGTAATGATGTTGTTTGAGTTATAGTGCTTTGTTGTGATTATAAATACTTAATCATGCGGCAATATCTGGTTAACTTGCCTCAAAGAAAACGTTCAGATTTTAACCTTAAACATTTATAATCAGTGGTTAATAAAATAGGCTTAGGTTATTTACTAAAGTCTTTTTTTTATAAAGAATCTATCTTTACTTGTTTTTGTTCTATCTAAGAGCACTTATTTTCTTGAATTTACAACAAAAAAACGGTTTTTGTAACTTTAGAACATTTTATGCGGAACCTCCTCGAATATACACATTTCTCTTAGTTCCCATCCACCATAACAGTGCAGGGAGAATGCAATCCGTATGCGCGGGCGCTTCCTTCCGATCTATTAGTTTAGCGAAGTGATTGGACGCCGGGCCACTCGCACGCGACGTGACCCGACTGCGACTGTGAGGTGCTAATGTAGATACGTAGAAACGTGTTGAAAGTTTATGTGGATGATATGTGTTTTAGGTTTTAGGGTATATTATAATATACGAGTATACGGAGTTAGAATTTGAAGGAGCTGTGTCCGATAAATCACTAGAACTCTGGAAAATAAACCACGAATAAATTTGAATATACCCAGTGATACTAACTACTACTACTAAGACGAATCCAACGATATATCATTCATCAAAATTAGTTTGCCCGTTTATTAGTTACGAGGGCCACACCAACCACACAATGACAGCCGGGGAAGACACGGAGGAGTATCGGTAAGTAAAGATGGTCACCCATCCACCGACCAACCCCGGCAAGCGTAGCTTAACCTGATGTATCAACCCGTGCGGCTGTTATTACTTAGCCACGAGCAATATAATTTGATGATTATAAGTGAAAATGAAACTAACATACTTTTCGTAGACAAACCTACCAGTTACGTGATCTTAGAAAACTTGATTCCATTCGATATAAAATAAAATATATACAGCAAGTTTTATTTAACATTTCCTCCTATAAATGAACACAATCCAATCTCGGCACAGTACAGTGCCAAGTAACACTGACAACTTGCTGGAAACTCTAATAAATATTTAATCCTGGCAAAGAACGTCTCGAAACTTAGCATCGGGGGCGGCGAACAAACTTCGGAGGCGACAACTAAAGTAAATTAATACCTGACATAAATTTGCCATAACTGTGCCGAGTTTGCGCTGTAGGCTGGCTCAAGACGCGTACAAACGACGTACAAATCGTGAAGCCGGATGCGAGCGGGCTAATGGTGACATAAAGCAGCGGGACGCACTACCGCTGTCCTGAGGGTGCGCACTTATCTGTTGGACGATCCAAGTAAGATAGTCGACAATTGGTATTGATTTGGGTTTGGTCTTACCACAGTATATATAAATACCAGTATTATATCTCGGCAGTGACCTTGAAATAATTACCTACGGCCGCTCGGCCTTCCGCGTCCGTGCGTAACTGTCGCGGATTCGATACTGTTGCGTACTGACACTGGGATTTCGAAGCGCGCCGTTTCGGCCGTTTTCTATGAAGATAGAATAATGTTACTTATTTTGATTGTGACATTTGTGACATGTGGTAGATTGACCCTTCTTTATGATAAAAAGTATATCAATGATTTTTTTGGTTTTACAACGACGTGATGTTTTCCACTGCTCGTCTGGGACTCATACAGGGTGGAACTACAAAACAATTTTTTTAAATAAGTTTTTGTGCCGCGAGGGTTGATATTCTTGATATGAGGTGGTGTGTATAAAGAGTTCCTGAAAGTACTTGGGGAGGCCTTTGCCCAGCAGTGGGACGGCATAGATTAAACAAAAAAAAGTTCTATTGTAAAATCTTCAGACATTTTTGGCTGGCTCTTACGTCTTTCAGTTGCATGAACAATAGGTTTCAGTTAAATACACTTTATTAATCTTATTTTCTTTTTGTTCTGTTCAAGTTACGCAGGAAAAGAATCACATTTTAACACATCACTTTTAAGTACAAAACGACACAAGAAATTCAAAATAAAATTGCGTCAAGTTCGGAATCTCTCAAACAAGGGATGTTTCACTCCACCAGACAGGGGGTTATTAGCTAAATAAATTTGCTCACCCAATATGCTCGGTAACTCGATTTAATGGCGATAGAATTGATTCATTCAATTACGGGGAATTTTTAGTGCCCCATGGTGTGGGATAACTTTGTTTTAGGGGAGTTCAAAGAGGGATATAGTTTTCTCACGTAAATTGTATGCTTATTGATTTGAGTATTTACTTTTATTTCGCTTGGAAGAGGGAATGTGTTTCTTTATGTCAATATAGTAATAAGTTTTTTTATGTCATTGTTTTTTCAAATGTAAGTGAAGCTTCTTTAGTTATTGAAAACTAGCTGCATCCCGCGGTTTCAGCCGCATAAGTCTCAATCCCGTGGGAATATCGGGATAAAAAGTATCCTATGTCCTATTCCAGGTCATGGTCTATCCCTTTGCCAAATTACATCCAAATCCGTTAAGACGTTTAAGTATGAAAGGGTAACAAACAAACTCACTTTCGCATTTATAATAATTAGGATAGTAGGTAGTTTGCAACTTGCATAATATGTCAAAACAAGCTCTTACTTATTTTCCGTCCGTTTTATGAATATATTTCCCCTACGGTCTGTTCATTAGTCAACATAATTTCATAACAGGCTAACCTATACGCGTAAATATTTCATACAAGCACAACCTCCATCACAAGGCAAGCCCAAGACTAAAACCTAACAGCAGCCGCGTCCTAAATTTGACATGGATTTATGTGATGTCATCGTCCACCACCATTAGTATTACTAATGCTCCCATTACCGGGCAGGGGGCGGCGGGGGGAGCGGGGCTTCCCACGGCATCTGCCGCTTGTTTTAGCTAATTTATGGCCCGGCGACAAGGCCCAGCTACCCAGAAAGGTGGATAAACATGAATTTGGCGTGCTAGAAGTGGTAACGTAGTGCTAAAATTTTCTTCGTTTGAACTGCACCCTAATTGCATAATAAACGATCAAAATTCGCAACAAATGTCTAATCCTTTGCTTCATAAGTTCGTAAGTTACGATAATGAGCAGATTTTTTTTCGAACTTATTAAGCAATGAATTAGACATTTGTTTCAAACGGACTTTTTCTTCTGATTCTGGCCGATCGTGCATTACGCAATTAGGGTGCAGGCCCTGATGCCAGGCCATGAATGCCTCTGGTATATTAGAACTTTGATCTTACTAAGCTATTAGGATGATATCAAAGCATAGGTAAAGGTATACGTATATGCTGCAGTTTTCTTAATTAATTCTCTTGATCATTTGTTCAAAGATATGAATTTATGACGACCATGTTTGTTAACGGAGGGTCATGCATTTCGACTTTAGTTGTTTCACTTTTGAAGCCAGTTTTAAATTTTTCATACATTTCATGATCATGACGGTCCATCATCGTAAGATTGAAATCTCGCACCTCACAATCTGGAGTCCATCTTTGACGTTGTATTTTTCAATTAAAAAAAAAACATTTATTTCAGGTCCTAGACCCATATTAAATACAAGAACAACCTATTTGTCAATTCAGTGTCACAATTTTGAATTGTTGAATTTTGTATTTTTCAGTGACCCATCCAGTAAGCATAGGTCTAGTGTGCGCAAGACTTGGCACTTCCGCACATATCTGCGTTGCGTGTCGCGCGTGAAATATGGAGCGCCAGCTACGTGTGCTTTCCGATATATCTGTATGTTTGTCACATCAGATGCCTTGGGCTGAAGTTTTTCATTGACAGCGAAACATTCGATAAATAACAGAGGTTAGTGGTAGCCCATAGCTAATTGAAGAAAGGCTTTTTTCCCCGATGTTTTCAAGAAGTTTTGGTACCTACATAACTTTTTAATAATAACCTTTTCCTAGCAATTTTACCTACTTGACGGCTTGGTCCAGTTATGTTTTTAGAGGTAGTCTGCAAACCAGAGTGACGATTCGTACTGTGAGGAATCAATTCGCATACTTTAAACTACGTACCTTGAATAACTTTGCTCTTAAATAGTGTACCTAGGTAGGTACTCGGCTCATTACGTTAGCAATTTGTAGTGTACTCCTATATCAACTTCAACATAAAATAAAAATCACAGTACAATATTACTTACTCACTAACATTTACGTAAGAACATCCCATACATTGTCAAACAACTTTAACATTACAGCAATCCAGACACGCACTTGGGCATTTTATTTTTCAATTACAATTGTTAACGGCATAATCAGGAGATATCGCACAATCGCTGTGGGCTCGGCTAATCCAGATTTATTCGAACAGGGCCGGATTAAGGTGGCGTGAATTACACGTTTATAGGCCATAAAGAGTGATCCGGTGGCGTGCAGTACCTGTCGCTGTTAGATATAGTTATGATGTGCACTCGCCGTGCTGGCTGTACAGGATGTTACTTTTTTATTTATGGTGTTTATTTTTTTATTAATTCTGTTTGAAATCCACTTGTAGGATTTTATGGATCTTTGGTGAATATGTTATATTAGTTGGTTATAATAAAAAAATAAGTAAAGAAACTGCTGGAACAGGCCTATGAATATTTACATACACTTATTGTATGTAAGTATTTAGAAGAAGATGAAGTCAGTATGGAGGTCAAGGGTGTTAGTTGGTCTTTAGCGAAAGACTGTTCGTGAATTTACTAATACATAACTAAAAGAAAAACGTTCATTGCTAAATTAACTAAATGTATACTATAAGTCATTTAATTTAGTGCCTAGTGTAAATAGTTAGTTGTGTTAACATTGGAAACCAACGAATAGTTCTACAGACTGAATGTAACAAATACCTTTTCTCAAACGAAAGATCTAGGGTATTACGTAATAAAATAAACGCGAGTTATTGTTCCTGTGGCTTTTATTTTTAGCTCGCTATTTCAGTTGGACAATAATTACGTTACGACGAATGACGTAGGATGAAGTAATAGAAAAAGTTCCCGAAACGAGAAACAAATATTATATCGCAATTAATACGTAATATTTTTAGTAATACGTCATACTTTAGTCAACCGTTACTTAAGTAAGTACCTATAGAGTTTATTCGGCGTATCCAATCTTTTATAGGAACTGAGTCTACATTTACACGTAGATAGATAGATAGATAGATAAAACGTTTACTTGGTGCACACAAAAGACAGCACAACATACAAAAACACGGTTAAATAATAACTAATTACATTAATAAACAGCTGGGTGCCAATACACAAAAAAAAAATTGAAACAAAAGAAAACTAGACACATTGATGACAATATTCTCTATGATACACTTAAAAAAAAAACGAAACATATAAAATGCGGTGTGCGTGTGCGTAGGTAAATTTTGTGCCGGAGTATTTTCCCCATTCATCCATTTTTTTCTCTATGGGTTCACGGTCTAGTATCTGGACTGGGCACGTGACGAAACTGACATTCTTTACTTCAGTATAATCAATACATTTCATACTAATAAAACTAAACACCAGCAGAGCACCCTATATAAAATGGCGACGGTAGTTAGCGGTGGCGTGCGCGCGTCTTGTTGCGCGCGAGTTATGACCATCGCCCACGCGGCGCGTGCGCCGGGCGCCTCGCTGCGCTGCGCCCGCGCACCCGTACCCGGCCGGCCGCTCCCGTGGGTGAACGCTCCATTCAATATCTACGTGTAAAGTGCCCATTAATTAAGTGTCAAACGATTAGAATCCACTGCATATAGTGCAAGGAATTGAGGATTATTTGTATTTGTAATATGATATTCGAGTTATTTCGATTAGTGGACAACCAGTCTTGTTTGACAGGTGAACGTATTTCTTGTGTGTGGGTAGGATTGAGAATGATATGGTAGTCAAAGCAAACTTTCTAGTTCTCAACAGTTTTCTTTCTATGCAGCAATCTAAAATAAATAGTTCAATGAAGAGGCTGGCAGATAAAACTTTCTAAATGAGTTATTGCATAAATATGGATACAACATTTTTTGATCATACCCTTCAGACTTTAAATAAAAACCTGCATAACTCAAGTCTCTCAGGAATGGCCAATATTCCTGAACCAATGCAACATCTTTATTCCTGTAATCATGCTGGCAGGTGTGAAGATCGCTAGCAGTAGCGACATCTTTATTGTCTCGTATACATTTCAGAAATTCTCCTTGCTATTGAAAACATTATTAACATTGAATAGGATTCTAGAATTATGTAATTTTTTCACTTTTAGGGTCAGTTCACACCGAGACGCGACACGCCGCAACGATGCTTGAAGAGGCCAGTAGTTTCGCGCTGCGCAGCGCGCCGCGAGACGCATCCCGACGTTGCGAGGCACAGCCACTCTGGCACGCCGCGCCTCTTAGCAAAGGCCGCGAGGCACAGCGCGGCGTAGCGTGACGCCGCAGGGCATTTTCGAATTATCTCAATAAAATATATGTTTTTGTGTAATAAATAAAGTCATATTTTGTATATCGCGTCTGCAAATTTTCTGAGATTCGGGGTCAAGAGGCAGTATGGAAAATTTTAGACGCTTCTAGAATGGTATTTACTTGCAAGAAAATCTGAAGAGTGAAGTGGAATGCATTAAGAACTCGTAAAAAAATTGTAATAAAAACCTCAAAACTGAAAACCTCTAAATCATTCAACAATTGTGGAAAAATTTAATAACAACCTACCCTCAACTATAAATAATGTTCCGTAGGCAATCTGGCTTGCAAATAAACCACGCTTTAAGTGGGGCTAAAACGCACTCGGATGTTCGAATGTCGACGCCATTTTAGCTTGTAGGTACTCTTCTAGGGATTTACGGAGCTCTTACCGAGGGGTAGGTTAGAACAAAATGTAAATAGGAAGACAGTAATCGTAAAATAATTAGAATTTTCCTGGGGACTGCATGGTTATTAGTCCAGGCTTTGTCCCAAACGTCTTTGACGGCGAGACTTGTGGTCTAATTACGTTAAGAAAGCTAAAAACATTAAGGTATTTTTTATCCAAAATAGGGTATTACTTAAGCAATGTTTTTGAAGTG